>JAPSGF010000027.1:8393650-8636357 GCA_035772895.1 Perdix hodgsoniae | reverse complement strand
GAGATGTAACTTAGTAAACGGAGCAAGAAGAAAGTACAGGCACATTTTCTCAGTGTTCATATGGCTTTTGTACTGTAACAGCTAAACCTATAGCAACATCCAGTATTTTAAAGAAAACCACCGATATGTTTTGAAGGCATCACATCTATCGACTGACTTACTTGAGCGTTAACTTAGTGTTGCAAGTTGAACAAGCAAAACAGTTCACACACCATGCCTTATTCAGGGCAGACACAACTAGAGCAAGGAAAAAAAAAGAGTAAATCATTAGCATTACCAAAAAAATTAACAGTTAAGCTCAAATATTCGTGAAATGTGAAAAACAACCATTTGAATCTTGTAGCAAGCATTAAGGTCTGCAACAATAATGAGGCAAGACCTGGAAGGCTCACCTGATTGTTGCACAGTGGGACTGTGAAGCAATAATAAAGCTGTCTTGCAGAGGGCACGCAACTCTGCTTTGGAGAGGAAGTGTCTTCTTTTTGTTCTGTACCTCAATTTTCAGTTACTCCTCTCTTTCAGTATACCTTCACACCTTTCCCTGCCAAAAGTTGCTTCTGTTTCCAACCTCAGATCAAGAATTCTAACTAAGGTTCTAAGGTTCCACATGAAGCTCTTGGAACTGGTCCAGAGGAGGGGCACTAAAATGATCAGAGGGCTGAAGCACTTCTCCCACGAAGAAAGGTTGAGGGAACTGGGCTTGTTCAGCTACAGAAGAGAAGGCTCTGGGGATACCTCATTGTTGCCTTCCAGTACTTGAAGGGAGCGTATAAAGAGGAAGGGGAACAGCTTTTTATGAGGGTGGATAGTGATAGGAGAAGGGGGAATGGTGTTAAACAAGGACAGAGGAGGTTTAGGTCTGATAGTAGGAGGAAGTTTTTCACACAGAGGGTGGTGACACACTGGAACAGGCTGCCCAAGGAGGCTGTGGATGCCCCATCCTTGGAAGCATTCAAGGCCAGGCTGGATGTGGCTCTGGGCAGCCTGGTCTGGTGGTTGGTGACCCTGCACATAGCAGGGGGGTTGAAACTAGATGATCATTGTGGTCCTTTTCAACCCAGGCCATTCTATGATTCTACAATTCTATGATTCAGGACAGTGTTCTCCTACATTCTTTCAGCAGCAAACAGAACCAGAACTTTTAAAGCCAAACTTCTTTTCCCACACTATGGGGCAAGCGCATCCACATATGCTTGCATTTCTTCCACTGCTTGTCAAAATAATACTAGCGAAAGGAAAGTCTGCTTACAAGAGATAATGCGGTCTCTTAAAAAACTGCTGCCACAATGTTTGTTTCACCAGATAGAGAGGAAAAACAAAATTGGATTCTCATCACTTGTGATAGCAGTGTCAAATTTGTGTGTAGAAATGAGAGAAGAAATATAGAATAACTGAGGATGCACAATGAAAATAATTACTACTTTATAATCTGTTCAGTTCAGTGACTGAAATGTACAGTGTTGAGAGTCAGATTATATAGCATGACATTCACAACATACAGAGATGTGACAATCAGACAAGGCTGCATTTACTCATTCATTCCAAGCTCCAGTTCTCTTCATTCAGGATCTCAGTGCAGAGGACAGCACTTCTGGATTGCTGTTCTGCAGGTAGAGTCCAGTCCCAAAGTGTGGGGAAAGCACATTTCTGGAATGTAGGTCTCACCCTATATTTACATGACTGCGAACTACTTTATGGCTCCTTTTATATACCAGAGGCTTCCTCCCACTTTGAGAATGGCTTTGGCTTAGGTGAGGCTAAGATGTGTGTTACAGTGTTTACTTCAGGCAGGTGTAGCTAGGAACAAAATAACGTGGCATGACTGCACGTGAAATGATTTGCCTTATGGCATTTTATCACTGATGATAGTCCAAACAGCCTACAAAGCAATCTCTCCTCCTCAAAATTAAGATGCTTCCAGTCATGCCTTCACAGGACCTTCCACTTTTAGAAAGAACTTTCATCAGAACATAACATTAAGAAAACAGCTAAAGAACTGCTTACCATCTCCTTCAATCACACGATTGCAATGGAAACATACATCACCAAACAGCTGAAGAGGAAGGAGAAGCAATGAATTTTTAATGTAATGATTTTATTGACAGTAATTTCTCAACTGCATTTCAATCGCTTTCCTGTTTGTTTCAGTTTGAATAGAAGAGAATGATGGCAAGTCTGATTTGGGTTTCCAATCAATCTTGCATCAACTTATCATAAAAAGTCTTTATAATACTAAAGATGAAAACATTTCCTTACATCTGCTTGACCCTCTACAAATATGGTTTTGTTTTGCTATTTCCCTAATTCTGAACATTTGGACATTTGAAATTCAGCAATGAAAAGTCACATACACTTTTTTAGTAACCATACAGCTGAACATCTATACATCCATTCAACACACAGTTCTTGCCTGGTGTACGTTCTTGCTCTATCATGACTGCAATACTATTGCTAATAATGTCATGGCATTTATTGTCTGCAGGGATGCCAGCAATATTTCCATCACCTGCCCTTAATTGCTGACAGATTTAGGATCCATCTGTAATTAGCAGATGCCTTACAACTCCCAAATGTAATCCTCCTTTATTTATCCAAGCAAAGATGTGTACATGACACCTTGCATTTGGCTTCCAAAGAAGAAAGGTCTATCCATTACAGTGCTGGACTGTGCAATCAAGGGAGTCTGGAAATGGTACAACTACATGTACCTCTTCTTTAAATGCAAGTGGTCACTAGGTGGTGTCCTCTGACAAATTTTGTCTTCGTTAGTCTTCAGCAAGTGGATGAAAGAGCTGTTTGATGCAGCGTATCTTAACACAGTCATCTTAGAATTGCAGCTGTAAGGAAGACCACGCTACCCAAAGGCTTTGTGTTAAACCACAGCTCCCGAGTGGCAAATCATCTTTATGTTCTCGGGAAAACCTGTGTGTCATTAGCTGCTCTGAGCTTAGAGATGTGTAAAAGCTTGAAACAGCTAAACATAAGCAACACTAAGCTTAAGAACAACTAGATTCCGATTAGCCCAGCTATCCTTTATGAATTACCCACAGTTTTCTTTTTTCAATGCAAAACTTACCTCTAGCGAAACCCATATAAACTGACTACAGTGGAACACCTACTAGCTAGCTTTATACTCACAGGTGATCATAAGAAAACAGAATCTCTCTAATTTTCCATCTCCCGTTAATAAAACCTGTTTGTGAGTTTAAAAATTACAATTTTCAAAAACATGTAACCTTACCTGATTGTAGTGGGTTTCACAATATGCCAAGCCTTTTCTCTCATAATGACGATGACCCAGGAATGGCTTTTCACATTTTGCACAAACAAAATGCTATGAAGAAAATTATGGATTTATTTTGGATTTCTTGTAAATAACAGTGGATTTTTTTTTTTGAGAAAGCAAACAAACAATTCCTATTGAACTTGACCAAAGCCTACTGAGTTCACTGTGCCATCTTGAAAATAAGAATTACAACTATTGTTTTGTGCTTTTAGATCACTAAAATACTGTTCCTTTTACTGTCTTTAACATTTCAACCCAAAACTTACAAAAAAGAAAAAACATGCACTGAAGTGATTCTGATATGTTATTAATGACAGAATAAAGTGAGATCAAATAATTTTCACCACCATTACATCTTGTGAAGAAAGCACTTGCTAGAGGAGAATTTCACAACAAAGACTACTTATCTTCATAAATTAAATGAAAGATAAAGAACTAGATCTTGCATATGGACTTGAACTATGAACTGTCACCTAAACTGCTTTAGAGATATTTACACGGCAAGTAACTGGAAACCATAGGAATAGTACAATGCCCACTAGTATTACGTTTGTCACAGAACTTCACTGCCTTTTGACATATCCTGCTTCTCACTTGGTGACATTTTCTTCTACAAGGACCCTGCAATGCTTCCTTGGACTACTGATTTTAGCTCCGCAGGCAGAAGTGGAAGATCAGACACTTGAAGGTTGAAAATGAGATTAGGAGATGCATTTGCTAACCACTGCTGCACACTTTTCTAATCCTTTCATGAAAACTGATTGGTGATATTCCAGTTAAGTATGTTAACGTTTACATTTGTGAAAGACAACGTGTCAGCTGATGTTTACCTCCACATGCCACTGTTTGCCCATAGCATTCACCACACGTCCTTCAATTGGTCTTCTACATGCTCCACAGATGGGGACGCCCATTTTGTCATGGCAGGGTAAACAATATAATTCTCCCTTCAGCTCACGAGCATCAGCAGTAAGTTCCTTCCTGTTCAGAAATTCATTAATTGAGAGCATGAATAAAGGAACTGAACAATTTCAACTCAAGAGCTTCTGTAGAGATAATTTAATTTTTAGCACTTGTTTTAGTAACCGTATTTATACTACAATAATGTATTTAGCAGCATCAAATATGACAGTTCAATATGATTATTTTTTAAACAAGACTGATTGATTCCACAGAAAACTGAGAAAAGCCTGCTAAGTAGGATATATCAGATCTCTCTGAAAATAGCTACTGAACTTTTTTCACACAGGTTAGAAAGCTGTAGTCATGTCTGCCTTACATTCTGGCTCTCTTACCACCAGTATCTTTTAGATTTACATAAACGTAACTGAAAGGAAAATGTACTCCTCTGCATCTTCTCCATGATATCAAACATCAGAGAAAGAAAAATATACTGGCACAAAACTACTGTTGTTTTTCAAATCAGCCTCTGCTATGATCATGAAATGATAGCTTCCTTTATACTAAAAAATAAACAACTAATAAAGTGTGCTATATCCTACAATGCCCTCTGATCCATGCATCAGTGGGGGATGTAGAAACATGCAGCTATATATTCTGCAGCGGCAGAAGCTGACAAAATGAGGTGAGAGAAATCTTATAAGAAAAGCATACTTTGGGCAACTCAACTAAAAAGAAAGAACATAGGCAAGATAATGACTGAAGCAGCTGAAGAAGACCACCTTTCTACCCTTTATAGGAGAAAAATAATGTCAACGATTTTGCTGTCATAAGCAAGCTTGTACCCAGATTTCCTATATTCTAAGGTACTCTGTGCTGCAAATTACAGTCCTTCCTCACCCCCCAACAGATCACCTGTTGTCTGAATGGAAGGTTCAATTCTACCACCCCAAGAGACGTAACCAGACACGTATCTAGTAGCAAGGCACTCAGAACTCATCCCTTTTGCCTGTTGTACAGTACTGGTTTCCACTTTAAAATGGAAATGGATGAAGCAAATAAAACCAGCATTCTCCTGTTTTCTTTTGTGGAACTCAAGTTACCCGCAGTTTGCACAGTTGAAATGATCAGGGTGATAAGGATCATTTTTGAAAATGAGAGGTTGTTCGTCAATAATGGCATGGCACTTCTGGCAAATGTACTTTCCCAGGCCTCTGGCTTTTTCCCTGTTATGGCAGGGACGGCAGAGATGTCTGAAACAACATAAAAGAAGACAGGTAAGTACCAGCACCTGTTACTACGGTAAAAAAATAGAAATCAAGCATCTAATAGAAACTCATTTCTATCAGTTCTTTTTTGGAGGAGAATAAAGGCTTTAAAACAATTTCTTTGGTAGGCAAGCCAAGTTCAGAAGAAGGCGGATTATTTTATTTTCTATCACCACAAAAGTATCGTTGGTTCAATTCCTTTCAATTTCATGTTTTAGATTGGAAGCTGGATGACAAAACAGGCTCTAATTCTGTAAATGCCTATGTGTATCACATTAAAAATATATAATCAATGGCTACACAGTCTATGTAAAAAAATTCATGAAGGATCCCACTGAAGTGAGAGCATTTGTTAATGAACGGGGTGATAAACTGACTCAGATTGGGTACCCATGTTGGAAAAAGAAAAACCTATTTAAAAATGACAATACTTCTGCATCTGATTCATTTCTAAGTGTCTATCACAGGATACTACTGATCCTGAAACATCACCAGGTACAAGACACACACTTAACAAGAAATCTGGTGTCGAAGTGGATAAGTAGTTAATATTTTATGTGCGTATTTTAAGATATTCACTCTTGGTTTTGTGGTGCATTCTTAGACCCTTTTCTCATAAAAGACACTTCAGTTACTCCATCTCAGCAGGAAAGCTTTAGGAACCGTAACCTCTACATCCCCCCAGCTTTCATTTCACTTTCATCATGATCAGTGATAGAAGGAAGGGTGAAGACCCACCTGCCAGCATTCTTGACAAATCCAATATCTGCCAATACTTGTTGGCAGATATCACAGCAGAAGCATTCTGGATGCCAACTGTTGTTCATAGCTTTAATAACACGACCAATAATGAACTCACCTGTAGGAAATACAGTAACAGGATGTAAAATACCATGCTACACAAAGTTAGAAGAAGCCTGCAACAGAATCACTAGAATTACATCATCATTTTTGCTTCTCTCTTCTTCTTCTACAAAATGACATTTTGGAATTGTCATTGATGGCTTCTACTCCGTGAGGTCTATAATCAAGCCTTGAAAGGGCTCAATATTCAAAACACAACAGAACTGAGTTTGGGTGGTCTTGACCCTACTGCAAGAAAACTGGATCAAAGTACAAAGATACAATAGGAGAATGCACTTACTAAATAGTAAAGCCAACACACACACCAATTTCTGATCTACCACATAGTCCTGTCCTGCGAGGCACTGAAAAAATGAGAAAACTACCATTTCATATTCTCTATTGCACAGCCATGCCAAGCATGCACATTGTTCTCTGCATACACATTGCAGCCATGGCCCCTGAGCAGGGCAAACACTGCCTAAAATATGTCAAGAGCTCAGCTTCCTGGTGCTGTGAAAGGCTGAATCCTGGCTCTAAAGAGCCTACAAATCAAACAGCTGTCAAAGAGAACCGATCAGGCAGATAACAGATGTGAATGAAATTAAGTCTAGCATGCAAGTCTGTGGCATTCCCATGAAGTCATAGCTTTTCAAGAATAAAATTAGATGGTCTCTAGAAGTGTAGGGAATGCTTGAGGCATCAGTGCTGACAGCACCCCTGTTGATTTTGGCTACTCTCACTAAATTAAAAAATTGGAAAAGTTCCAGGCAGGTTCCATGGAGTGCTGCAGGTAAGCGAACAGTGACCTGGGAGGCAGTCCAGCCAGCCTGTCACACCCTCCAGCAAATTCACTTTAAGTCGTCTGTAGGAACAAGTCAGTACATAAAACTGATGAGATTTTAATAGAGTTGGTGCTACGAGGAGTAAGAGTAGAAGCAGCAGAAACTAATGGGCTGTGGCAGCTGGGTGGGGAAAGTCCTGAAGATACATGGTGTAGCCTCTCCACTAACCTGCTAGAGGCCAGAACAGTTTCTGGTCTCTATGAGTGCTGCAGAGGTGAAGTCCCCTTTGCCAAACTCACCAAAGGGAAGCTAGGGGCAGATCAGTGATAGGAGCAGATCAGCAACAGGAGAGGAGCAGAGCTCTACCATGTGTGGCCAATGCTGGTACGCAGGAAGAGCTATGCTTTGTGTTTCAAGGGATTAAAAAGGAGGATTCACAAAAGTCCTTTCCAGGCCAAGAGAGTAAAGGAAAAGGTGAAGCTGTGGCACACAAGAGCAGGAAGAGAACAAAGGAGAGAGACTGCAGAGTAACTGGAGGAACACAAAGGTCCCTCACACTTGGGAAGTGACTGGAGTGTAGAAGGAACAAAGCAGTTCCCTTCTGGTTTGTCACACACTTCAAGTTCACTCAGATATCACCACTGAGCTCTTCCTCTTCCCCTGCTTGTTCAAATCTGCAGCTGTAAATCTGCTTCCCCTCCTTCCAGTATCCAACCACTCCCTCTGCACAAGGGAAAGGCCTTACTAAGATAAGTGAAAGTTGTAACAGCTTGCCCAGGTGCCTTAGAAAAATAAGAGCTTCCAGACCTGGTCAAGCAAGGGTACAGCAATGACTTCTCAACCCTGACCACGCAAAATGTGTCACATACAGAAAATGTGGTGTAAAAGAAAACTCAGAGTTGCTTACAGTGCAGCAGACATGCAAGCGTTTACTCAATAGCAGCAAATAAAATGCAACCCTCAGTGTTACACAGGGTAGACAACAGACGCTGAAGCCTTAAAGGAATCTGTGTCAAAAACAGAAAGCTGGTGATATCATTAGATGATAAAGACTGCCTCTGCTTCTACAGAGGAGGACAACATGGATAGGTTACAATGGTCAAAACAGATTAAGACTTGCGGGAGGGTTTCAGCTGCCTGAGAAGGAACATGTGAGTACATGCATGTGGATGCCGAAAATCAGGAGCTCATGAATGGGCTGTTCATTGAGTCACTGGATGAACAGTTAAACTACTCATGCAAATAATGCAACCTTTTTTTTTTAAACCTACTGTTTGATGACCTTTAGGAAAAGCAGCTCCCTAAGTTCACTGAAGTTCATTCTGAAAGTTCCTCAGCTGTGTGGGGCTACCTCCCAGAGGAAATACAACAGGGCTGCACATCTTCCCCCAGCAACACATGTTGAGTTCCCATTTGTGTTCAGTGTGAAATATTTCACCTGAATGTAAAACTTACCACACTGATGGCAGCAAGGGGCAAAAAGCATTTGAAAATCATGTTCGCAGTACTTCCTCCCTTCAAACTGCAAATGGAAAACAAGGCAGGAGAGATTAGAAGCATGACATAAATACTGTAACACAGCAGGTTGTTTTCATAAGCAACTGAGTAGTAGAGGATCAGGAGCTGCATAATAAGCAAACCAGACCATGTGCTAGAAAAACAGGCAAGAAATTCACCAACCTTAATTCAGATACTGTTATTAATACAACACCATTCCTTTAATATTGCTGAGAGTGTAACCCATCTTCTTTTACATCACAACAGATGCCTGAATTTTGAGAGCCTAACGAAAATCTGATGCAGACAGAATTCTATGCAGGAAATTAGCTTTTGAAAACCTTTCCTGGGGGGAAGCATTTTCCCTGAACCCATTTGATCCCTTCCTCACTCTGTGTTTCCTGTAAGAATGGCCCAGCACACTGGAGGAAGTAAGTCTGGGGGAAGGAAGAACACCCAGCAACAGAAACCTTTGCAATTCATGGAGCATTGCAGGCAAAACATAAAAAGAAACCATGCTTTTCCTTCACAACGTTTATTGTTGAGGAAATTTTTAAGAACAAAATTCTCTAAACCGGCTAGATGGAATAAGGAGCTGATCTGAAGTGAGTTAGAGTCGAATTTTCTCAAAGCTTAGAGAAGTTCAGTTGCAGGTCATGCTCATACAGAAAAAAAAAAAAAAAATCTGGAAAAAAAAGTTGTATGGCACTACATTAGCAATCTAACTGAGGAATATGTAAGAACATGTAGACAAGTATGTCCTAAAGCAATGGGAAATGTTTAGATACCTTCGGGCACACCACTGGTAGACACAAATGCCAGCTAGCATGTTAAAACCAGACAGATAATATTAGGTATGTTTGGATTTGAATGTCTTAAGTTAAAAAAAAACTGGAAAGAAACACAGCAGGAAAATCCCACTCCTTTCTTTGTACTGAATCTAACACAAAACAAAGCAAATAGCATTACATATAACCCACAAATTAAGTTTTGATGCATGGATAGAAAATACGGCCGTATATATCCTTTTGCACTCTGAAATTTCAAGGACCAAATAAAACATAAGTACAGCAATACAGTGCAATATACGGAGCCAGGCAGGATTTCATGCGACTACCATCACCATTTGGAAATCACTGAAAACATGAGATCAGAATCTTAATTCCTGTGCCCAACCTGAATCTCACCTACACAAGGATCAGAAAGAAGCGTGCTCCACTGTCTCCTTCCAGAAACCTACTCTAGCAATTCATCAAGGGCTTTTAATACTCTAAAACAGACGACTTTTTAATTGGAAGTAGTGTTTATGTTGTTTTTCAGGTTTTTTTAATGAAGAGACAGAGGACTATTAGTGTCTCAAAGAGTAATGGTAACTATTAGTTCATTGAGAATGTGCTTGCTTCCTGCCAAATGTAATTCTTTTTAAACTGAAAAAAAAACCCACCACCAGAAAGCTTCCAGCCTTGTGTAAACAGCTGGTACATTGGGAGATGCATATGTTTGCTTGGATTTCAGAGCCACAGATTGATCTGGGCAGACCAAACAGGTTTCTGTCAGGCAGGTTGGTTACAATTTGCTTTTGTTTATATTTTCAACATTCTTGGCTAATTTGTGCAGCATTTGTGGATGATCCAGCAGCTCCTCCATTAGAGAAAGTCTTAAGTTTTTGTGACAAATGACACAGCACAGATTTTAAAAGCAAGGTCATTGGACTGTCGTATGGTGGAGGTCCGTTAATTCTATGGTTCTGCATAGGACATTTCACCACGTTATCTGCAGCTGATCTCCACATCTTTACCAACCTATGATTTGGAAAGACTTGCACAAAACCTGATTCTGTACAGATGCTTCCTCTAGGGTAGTTTCTGGTAAAGCTCAATTAAAGAAAACAGTCCAGGTTGAAATGGAATAGAAATAAATTTGAGAAGTTCACTGCAGCTGCACTTTCCTTTTGTTTTGTTATAGGTTATTAGAAACATCTTTAAAAGGAAAAAAAAAAGTAGCTTCATAAGGATTTGTCGCATTTCTTCTACTGTGGGATGCATGTCTCTAAACCCTTCCATCTTCCCTCCCCCAGCACAGCGCAGAGGAGGCTGGCCCTTTTCTGAAATGGTGCAGAGAGATGCCCAGGGGCTCCTGGGAGGCTCATAAGGATCCTAAAAGGGCCGTTAACAAATGGCTGTGCTACAGGTAACATTCACCTCTGTTCGAAGGTGAAGTGCCCGAAGTTCCCATTGGAAGGGACCTCTTGGGAGGTCCATTTCTGAAGTCCAGAGTAGCAAGGTCTTGAGAAAAAGCCCAATGAGTAATTGCAAAGGGGCTAACAAGTCCCTCTGGGCAAGGTGCCACCAAAGCTGCCCATGCAAATGGGCTGTTATTCCACTGTCAGTACTGGACTGTGCCCTGCTGTCTGTTATAAAATTCTATGAAGGCAACTGCAGGGAAAGCAGCCTTCTGTCACATTCTGCAGAGATACCAGCTTTTCTTCCTGAGTAACCTGACCGGTTCTGCCTCACCACGATGGAGCAAAGCATGAAAACTTATGGCAGCACTTGAGTGCAAATGTGATAAGTGGCTTAATGACTAACTGGGGAAACTCTGCAATGCTTGCGATAGGCACAGGAAGAATATTTAACTTCCCAAGTCTTATCCAAGAAACGCTAGCTTAGCTGAACTGGGCACAGAATACACATCATCAAATGCATGGCTAACAACAATGCATGTGTTTAACCATGGGGAACCTGCTCAGAAAAACACACTACCTGTCCACATCTGTTCATTAAGCCAGTCCAAGGAAGATATCCTTTCTGCCTTAGAACCACAGAATATCCTGAATTGAGAGGGGCCCACAAGGATCCCTAAGTTCATCTCCTGGCTCCACACAGGACCACTCAAAAATCAGACCCTGTATTTGAGAGTGCTGTCCAAATGTTCCTTGAACTCTGGCAGCTTGGGGTCGTAACCACTGCCCTGGGCAGCCTGTTCCATGCCCACTCCCCCTCAATACCTCTGTTCTAGTCTTAACAAACCAAGGGGTCTCAACTGCTTCTCAGACATCTTGCCCTACAGACCTTTCCCCATCTTTTTAGCTTTTTTTTGGATGATCTCTAATAGTTTTATGTTCATTTTATGTTGTGTGTCCAAAACTGCACACAGCAATCAAAGTGAGACCACACTAACACTGAGTAGAGAGAGTAGCTGCTCTCTCCAGTCACTGTTTTGTCACAGAGATAACAGATCACCTCAGTTACTCATTGCCAGCCATCTCCTGAGCATTGGCCAACCTAAGCTTACCCTTTATCTGCTTAGGGATGTTCCTGTTCCTGTCTCTCCCCTAAATACTCTCAGCTGGTATATTCCCAGCTTACATGCTGAGGTGCTAAACCACACTGCATGAAAGAAGAGCAAGCTTGCCTCCACTTCTCCATGAGCAACACAGAAACTGTGCCATAGTTTCCACTGCAATCTCAGTGACCACTTCAGTGCTAAATGAAAGCTGTGTAGGCAGCATGGAATATCTGCAGAGTGCAGAGGACTCTGTCAAACATTCCCAACCTGCCCAAAAGGCACACAGGCTAGCACAGTATGGACATTCAGTCTGTAGAAGATGTCAAGTACAAGCCAATATAAATGTGGGTGGAAGGATGCGTAATATTTATGAACCATCTTCTGATGCTTGTCAGAGCACTCGCAGAGACTGGAAAGTACCTCTATTCAACAGCAGCAGACAGACTTGCTGATGTAGAGAGAAACTGCAAGACCTTGTGGTAGACATTAGAAGGACTTGAGGCAGAAAAATGGCCTGATGTTCAAGCCACACACAAGTCTTTGGATATTCTCTTAGTCTTGATAATCACTTTTTTTAAACGGAAACTTTCCACTTTCTGTGTAACATTTCTCAAGAACAAAGCCACTGCAAGCCTCAACTTATCCTGAAAAAAAAAATAATTAGCAACTTCAAACAAAAACTTATCTAGTAAGTACAGGAGCCTTCCTTTATCCCCTAAACAATCATTGAGCATTCGCTTCTGTCTTGATGAATACAAATGTTAACAATGTAACTAAATACTATTAGATGGGTTGCCCCTGCCAAATAGGTCACACAGCTATGGTCGCTGATGAGCAATAGAAAGGTTGTAACATTCCTAAACCAGGTGCAAACATAAAAGACTTTCTTTCCACTGCAGCCCTCCACCGTCTGTCCTCTAGGAGATATAGACTGCCTCAAGAGACCATTCCACTTTCTGAAAGAGGTCCCTGGATTGTCCCACTGTTATTTGAGAGTCAGAAAAATGATGAATGAAGTGCTCATTATTCAGAGAAAATACATTTTATTCTTCGAGACAGTTTTATCAACAAATGTTCTACTTTTAAAATGTATGTATCACTTCACAGTTGACTCAGATCTTAACATGTCAGGGCAGACTCTTTACCTTGCCTGCAAGCAGGGAGCAGCTCATATAATACTAACAATAATAATACAAGGTGTAAGTATCTAAGGGGTGTTTTGTTTTGTCTTTTCTTAATTGCTACTGTTTTGCAGCCCACCTTTTGATGTGTCATGGACCACTGCAGGCTCATTTGCCACAAATTGTGCAACACTATCTCTACTGCAGTGAAAAACCTTTTGATCCTCAAGCAAGGTGAAAGAAAGCAAGACCAGGAATCCCCTTTGCCAGTCTCTTTTTCCAAGGAACACTCCTTGCCCAGTCTCCTTCTCCAAATGCAGCATGACTCTGTATAATTAAAAACACCACTGTGGAAAATGAAATGTGCTCTTGACACAATGACAGCACTGCATGTGAAGTGGGTTAGAACAGGATTTTCAGAAGCAACTAAACATTTGATAATTTTGAGAACTCTGCCTTTAATCTGTTTGAGCCTCAGCTAGCCATCCACAAGCTTCAGGTAATAAAAATGATAAAACTTTGTCTCCCACGATCTACCCTTCCTTACACACAGAGTTAAAGAAATGTGAGTGGGGCATATTAAACTCTGGGTTTACCTGACTCAGGCCTCATCTGATTTTGGCTGTCAACACACTTTCATCTCAGCATGCTGGATTACAGCTCATCTCTACAAACAATATTTCAGAAGCCGCGCAGGCCTCACTCACTCACTCAGCAATAAACCTCCTAAAGACTGCAGGATGCTGGGATTTCCCTCTGATGACTCTTTTCTAACAAGAATGCTTTCCCTGTATTTCTGATACAATATACAGTTTGTAAATTTTAAAGAAAAAAAATATGCACAGGGAGAGAAATCTTCAACAGTTCTTTTCTCAGCCCTACTAAGACTAAGTTACACACTTAAATAAGGTTATACACACTGATATCCTCTGGACAAGCACAGAAACATTTCTTCTTTCTTCTCCCCTCTATCAGGTATAATCTTTTGGAACTCCATTTCTTCAACAACACTTGCTAAGTATCCATCAGTCTGTAGTTACTCCCAGCTTACCTCATAGAAGAGCCCTTCAGGAAACTGCTGGAAGCACTGGGCACACACGAAGCACTGCTCGTGGTACAGCTCACCATTGCTGTTGACAATTTTCTCTGCTGGTGCAAAGCCCCCTCTACAGCGCTCACAGATGGCATTTGCGAGTGCATTTGCCATGTTGCTGTTATGAAAACAAGAAACAGAAAGAAAACGAGCCTCAAAGGCAGCACAACTGATTCTGGTTCTCTATTTTTCCCAAGGCCAATGGCATCAGCCTAACGCTAGGCCTCCCACTGAAAACTTTCCCATGAACGCAATGACTTGTGGTGCTCCCTTAGAAGCAAAACTGCTGTCTCCCTCTGGCTCCAAATGCTTTGGAAATAAAAACCCCACAATGTGCTCTAATAACTATTGATTCTTGTTACAGATGCATTTGCTGCCTCTTTATGATGAGAAAAGGCAGGCAATTCAGAGAAGTAATATAAGAAGTCATGGAACACATTAGAATTACAGAAAATAAGGGCAAATGTTAGCAATAATTGAGGACTTCATACTAGAAAATATAAATGTTAATTCTAAAATAATTCATAATTCTAGAACACAAGAATTCCAGAATATGAGCGTATAACAACATTAATTCAAAAGCTCTAAACAAGCAATGTGGAAGAGCTTAAACTATTTTGCCTGGCAGATTACTAAAAACCACAGCAGGTAAACAATCAAATCTGTAAAATCACTTGAAGTCTTATACAACTTGTAGAAATACAGAAGTTTAAAGTCATAGGATTTTCGGCTGGTTTGTCAGGGTTAATTTCCATAAAAGCAGATCACAGCACCCCAGCACCAGACCAAGGGCACGGAGAAGGTAGGAATGCTCTGGCTGCAGTGCTGGGGTGATCCACCATGACCCAGGCATAGGGCAACACAAACTGGTGATGCAAAAAAAAAGAAAAGCTTGAATAGCAATCTTGGTTGCTTCTCAAAGGCATGTGACCATAGAATGAGTGTGATAGCTGCCAAATATCAGGGGGACTGCAACTTCACTAGGATTGTGTTCACACATGCAACAGTCAGTACAGCTGTCTGACACTTAATGAAGGCTCTAGTACAAAAAAAGGGTCACTTATTTGTCCTTTGCAAGTGTTTTCTTACTAATACTTGGGTTCTCAAAGCTATGCCTTTCAGGGTCACTTCCCTGCCCTAATATCACTTGATAGCAGAGAGCAAATACAGGGCAATGGTCTAGTTTCATACAATCTGACCACAACAGACAAAAGCACTGGTGCAAACATCTGTCTGGACACTTACTGGGACATTATTTTATACACAGGCACAGATTTGGATATAGTAAAGAAATCTCCTGCTGCATTTCCAATATGGAGCACTGGGTCCTGTGTTAAGATGCCAAGACTTGCCCTCTGAGGGGATAACACCTCTTGGCTCTCTTCAGGCTCAACAGGAAGCGAATTCAGCCCTTGCAAAACATTTGAGTTAGCAAGTATACACCTACCACATAGCTCCAAAAGGAATGTGCTTTATCTATTTCTTACACTGTACCACAGAAGAGCCCTACACAAGGTCACATCCGACCAGTTATTATTAGCTGTCTCTTTTTTCTCTCTCTCAGGAGCACTCTGCAGAAGACAACTCTGCCATCAAAATACTCACTGTCCTTACAGCAAAACAGTGAGTGGCCAAATTTCACAAAGGACGTCAGACTGAGGAACAGTCTATTTCATACTTAAGAGATCAACATACTGAAAAATGGCAGTGATTATACGTAAAAAGTGTAGTTAAGCATACAGTTAGCCAATGGTCTACACGGATTGCAAATGTTTTCTGTAGGGGGAAAAAAGCCAGACACTTCACTCATCCTCTGAGTTAATCAGAACGAGCAGTAATCACAACATAACCCATGAGCCTCACCATCACCTCACCAGTTCTCGAGCATAAAGGATGTTAAACTTAGAAGTTATTTAATGCTAAGTGCTGTCAGAGAAAAAATTCAATCCAAGTAAAAACACGTATGTAAGAACAGTGATGCATGCAACAGTCCTGCATTAGTGAAACGGTCTGCACGTTTGCCCAAAACAAGCAAACAATCTGAAGTCAGAGACTACTTGGCAGATGCCAACCCTGCTTCAACCCCCGATAAAAACTCCTGACGCAATTACTGATTAAGTTCACGGCACCAGCTCAAATTTTAGTTGATGATTACAACTGGCAACGTATCAAAAACAGAACTGTGGTAAAGGCTGCCTTAGAGAATGGCTCACAGAACCCAGACAGTAAAAAACACAGCGACGGTATGCCAATAATGTCACTGCAGTTACAGCCCAGAGCTGAACAGCACAGACTTACAATTTTGCGTAGAAGTCACAAAACTCTTTGTAGAGTTTAATGTCACTGTGCCTACGCTGCAGTTTCGACACTGGTTTCTCGCCTTCATTTCCCGCCGAGTTGTAGGCATTGTGAGAGACCCTGTGAGCGATCTCTTCATCCTCCGGTATCACGTAAGGGTGACCTCTGTGCTGGAAGTCCATGTTTCTCTAGCTGCTATCACGGGTATATATATTCTGCGCTTATATCGCGAGGGAGCTGGAGGCAAAGGCAGCAGAACAATGTGCCGGGCTTCCCCTTGTTCCCAAACAAAGTGACTGACTTTCAGCAGCTCTGTGTCATTGAGCCAGAGCTACCAGCACCCTGCCAGAGCTTCAAGTTAAAAGCTGGGCTGCGGAGGAGCACATTCCAGCACCGGGCTGTCATGCACACCCAGATGCTGGAAAGGGGCTTTGCTGCTGGCTCCTGATGGAGAAATCCTCTTGGGTCTGGAGAACTGTTTTGTGAACAACCTATGTGAGCCAACATGTTCCTCAGCAAACCTGTCCACAGCCCCTGTCTGCTGAGGGGATGGAGGCGGATTCCAGCAGTGCTTTGTCATGGGCTAACCAGAACGAAGAGGAGGTTTCTGTCATTAGGTAAATATTGTTTCATGCTCGGATATAATAATTACATGGTAAAAATGGCCTTTAATGCTCCACTTATATCTTCTGAGTCATATGTGCTGCATTTATCTATAGGCATCTTCCTTCTTGTCAGCACTTCACAGAAAGCATAGATACAGAGGGACAGTTTGTTTTCTGTTTTGCCTCACAGGCTGTTAAGTGAAGTATATTATAGCCGAGTATGCTACAATAGGTAGCAGATTAAGGAACTGAAATGGAGCTTGATTTTCAGCACTGTGCTTTGTTTAGAACAATCACCTAACACAAGGATGCTCCATAGATTTGAATGCTGAAGTAAGAAAGCAAGACCAGGAAGAAAGAAGCAAGAGTGAAAATTAATCATTCCTTCACCACAGAAAGCCCTACCAATGTTGCAATTATTTTATAGTTACACTCTCTTCAAATACCTGTTGTGCATTCCTTACTGGGAATGGTACCACCAGTTGCAGGTTTGCCCTCCTGCAAGCTGTCAAGGCTACTACCTTGCTTGGAACAGGCAGCTTTCAGGAATGTGTAACATCAAACAAAACCCAAAAGGGCTTCTGGAAAACAGTCCTGGGAAACTACCTTTTGAATGAAATGGACACAATTTTGCTAGCAATTGATCAGGCAGCAAAGGCACATGCATTTTGTACTTGCGACACACAGAATGTTGGTATCCAGAGAAGTTTCAGGAAGCAAAAGAAAGTGGAGAAGGACAGGAAGAAGGCTAGAGGGAACAAGCAGAGAAATCAGAAATAGAAGATAACAAAGGATGTGTCAGAAATCTCCCAGTCAAGGCAACTACTTGTTCATACGCTTCCAGCACCTAAAAAAACTAAGAAATTCATTCTTGAGCCTTGAGTGAGCTCTGGACCACATGCCTCAGCACTGGCTGGGGTAACAGAGTGAGTGCCCACCAGAGGACATGCTGCTCTCAGCACAAACCTGGGTTCACAAATTGTTCTCTTCTTATGGCCTGGCCAATGCAGTGCTACAGATTTTCTTCTGGAAAGCGAAAGCAAACAAGCCAGATTTCAGAAATGGGTTTGGTCAGGGGTCTTCCTTTAACTCCCCTTGGTGGCTTCCAAGCAAGCTGCTCCTGTGTGTCAGAAGACATCGTGACAGGTGGGGCCGAGGAAGCATGACCTGTGTGTTTATGCACCCGCAGGTCTGATTATCCATCTTAGAATCACCGAGAGCTGCAGGTTTTAACAGGCCAAGGAGGCTGGAGCTTAAGCCCTATATCTGCTGTGGGGCAAGCTCTAGACGAAGCAGTGCTTGGGTCATAGCTATAGGCCATGATGACCTTGCCGGAGCACTGCTGAGGGAAGCAGTGCTGGAGAGAAAGGCTTCTCCTCTAGTAGCCCCCATCTCTTCTGTGCTCACCGAGGTGCCTGCTGGCACAGGCAGACTTGTTCTGCAGACCTCTGGCACTGCTGCCAATGGAGTTACTCCTGACTCCTTCCCCGTGAGGTAAGAAAGGAGCTTGCCAGGAGTTTAAAAAGGGCCTTCCGGCTACCAAAACAAAACAGTTTCTACTGAGATGGTCTGGTAATACACAAATAGCTGGTCATCCTTCCCTCTCTTTTTTTTTTTTTTGTCACTTTGCTGCTATGATCTACACCAGGCTAAGACCCTTTGTATCTTCACCAGTAGCTCAGGGTAACCCCGAGGTGCCATGGACCAGGGAGTGAGGAGTCACCGGGCCAGGAGGGGCTGCTGGCATTCCCCGGGCCTGCATCAAGGCCCACCTGCCTTGGTAGGGAGAGCAAAGAGAAGGTCAGTGTTGAATTGGAGGAGGTAAGTAGGGAGGAAGGTGACAGAGTGGCTCCCACTGGCACATGGGGGTCTCCACAGATGCCAAAGCTGATGGCTGAGGAGGCAACAAGAGAAAAAGGCAGAGAGAGGAGGGGAAGCATGCCACTGCTGCTGTAAAAAACAGTAGGAAAATCAAATGTGTCGCTTCGTGGTGTCTCCGCTCCCACCAGGAAAAACTGCTTTCTCAGGAGAACTTTCCTGGCTGCCCACTGGTGCCAGTGAACAGGGACTCTTACAGAGAAGGCTGGGAGGCTGCAAGCCCAGCCGAGTGCCTTGCTCCATTCCCCAAATAGAAGTGCTCAGCAGTCACTGCTCCAAACAAGGTGCTTGGCAAAGGCAGCTGCTGCTTGGCAGTCTGCCCGGTGCCCCGAAATAACGCTGCTGGCTGAGAGCAAACCTGCTGCATCACCACTGCTTTCAGGAAGCCAAGCACCCTGTCGGGATGGATAAGCAAACAGAATGCAGCACTCCCCTTCCCACAGAGGTAGGGATGATTTCACTTTAACTGTAGCATGCAAAATGCAGAACAACTAGAGGAGAATCTTTGCCATTAAACCAGCATGAATCTGGACTGCCACGTGCTGATTTCTGCACTGACCTTTTAAGTGCTAATTGGTCTTTTATGTCTTCTTTACTGAAATTGAAAACACTCCTGAGTTCTGCTTGTTGTAATTGCTCATCTCTACAAGCAATTGGAAATAAGGAGTAAATCTTTTCCATAATGAAGATGTACACAATATGTAGGCTTTTTATGTGACCAGCACTGCTTTGCTTCTGTTGAAAAGGATGGAAAACCACCTTGAAAACACTGCAATAAAAACCAGGTGAATTCCAAGCGGTCCTGAAAGTTTCATCATTTGGCATTAGCCACAGAAAGCATGATTAAGCTTCTGTGGTGGGAGTTTAAGCAGGGCAAACAAAAAGACAACTCTAGCTGTTGCGAATAGTTCAGTATAAACGTATTCCAGTATAAACATGTCCAAAATATGCTTTGGTCTCTGCAAGCGGAGAAGGTTCACATTCCATCTCTTCATAAGGAAATGAACACGACTGGAGTAATCAGGTATGCAGCACCTTCCCACACAGCTCTTTTCATCAGCCATAGAAGCACAGTGAGAAATCAGTCTGTAACAGGGTTCATAGAAAGGGAGAGCAATATTTATTTGAAGTAATTTTCTGTTGCATTAAATATAAAAAACAAAAAAACAAGAAAAACCACCCTACAGTATTGTCTTCCTGCTAATTGCAAACGTTACTAAATGAAGCCATGATTTGTGTAAAACGATTTCTAATGAGCACAGATATTTGATCCTCTTTGAAAGGGCCATTTCTTCCCTTGCTACTATTTTTGCATCTTACACAGAGATGAGAAACAAAACAAAAAGGCCAAGCATTACACAGGTGCACTAGAAAATGTGTGCTACAAGAGACATGGCATTCTATCACAGTCATTCTTACCATATGCCTCCTGTGTAGTTAACTGCATGAGTACTTCTCTGGGCTAAATGCACTGTACCCAAACTCTTCCAACTCAGTAAATTTTAAAGATGCATTTACACCAATGCATTTCATAGAATATAATTTCTATCCTCTTGCCTAACAAAAGAACAATAAAAAAGAGACCCACTCTAAAATGAATTTTCAACAACAAGGAGACAATATCAGGCCCAGTAAGCTTGAAAGAATATTTCTATTTGGATGTAAACACCAGAACACCAACTTCATTTACTTCTAGCATTTGAAAGCATTTGGGCAGAATAACACTTAAACCTTTGGAAATCAAAGCAGTAGAAAGAAAAGTGTAAGAGAATTGAGAGCAGTCAGACAATTGCAACCAGATTACAATTAAGTGTTCGTGTGCTCCTCAACCCTTGCTTAAGGAACAAATTTAAAGTCCAAATACATAAAAATGTACAAGGTTGATCTTTGCATCTCCTGACACTTCAAACCTTAGAAAATCTCTCAAAAATAACATTTTCCTAGCACCAATATTCAGTTCATGTCACCCGGTACTAAAATTCACTACAAACACATCCCTGAATCCTTCAAGCAAAGGGAGATATCAGTCTTTGCCCCTGCCCTCACTGTCCACCTGCACCAGCTGGTACCAATGTTTTTACAAACTGAGCCCTCTGACCTGAACAGCTCACCCAAGAGCTATAATTAATTCCTTGACTAAACGTAACATCCAGCCTGCCAGGAAAGACTTTCACGATGTCTGCGAAGTTCCTTATAGGGCTGAAATGACAGCCAGCAGCAGACTTCTTGGCTGTAAATGATGCTCTTATTATAGCAATGTCTGCACTGGAGACAACATGCTAAGGACTGACCTTCAGCCTAGGTGCTGAGGGACAGCACTTGCTTGTCTCCCAAATCCTTCTCAATACTGTCACTAATCTGCACCTTCAGCAGAATTTTTTCACCTTCACTAAATCTGCTTTTCTAGTCTCAGGCTTATAACGATGAAGTTTCTCACTTCCTGAATTGAACAGTTTGTTTGGGGTAGAAGGCAGCATGCGGTAAAGGAAATGTCTTTTCAGCTGTTCCTCTTTTAATTCTCTTCACTCACAAATTAAGCTGCAATTGTGAGTCATTCTGGGGTTTGGTTTCCCGTTTTTTTCTTCACATGCTCACTGCAGTATCACCCAGCTTTAAAACCAGCACGAGGGAAGGCAGCTAAGCCACCTTCAGTTATTACAGCAAAATTAAGCACTGGCACTAATATTCAACATATGAAAGAGAATAATCAGTAGCAATTTGTGTTCCTAAGAGTCATGCACGTGTCATATACCGCAAAATAAAGCTAATCCAAAATAGCAGTACCCTTATACTCCATTACAACAGTCATAAAAATTTGTGTAACACAAAGCAAGGGTCTTCATCCTGTATTTTATTAGAGATTTGGTATGGGTCTCAGACATTTCAAGTAAACACAAAGGAATTCCAGTAGCAGTTACTGAAAAGCAACACTTGCCAAGCATTTTGTTAACTATTCCAAGATTTTTAATTTTTTTTTTCCTTAAATTTTAACCCCAACAGTTGACAGATCCTAAGTGGGTGAAGCAGGAGTGAATGAATCCAATACACACTTGTGGTACCAGAAGCAAGTTTGTGAGGAAAAATGGAAGAAGTTCACATTTGCCAGGCTTATCTGAGGGAGTGGAGCTGGGGTTCACTGGGCAATCTGCTCAGCAGAATAAAAGGGAATGGAGAGCGCAGGAAGGGCTTTTTGCTTTGAATCAGAGGGGCTCAAGCCCTATCAACGCTCCCTCCCCTTTCCTATATAACACTGAAGTTGTGGGTATAGTGTGAGGATTAGCTTAAGAAGAGGAATGCTGTCTAGAAGTAAGCAACTGCTTGTATACAAAGCTAATGCTGCAAAATTCCTAACTTGCAGCCAGGTCGCTACTGGAGCTATACCAAGGCTGCAGTGCTGTCATGCACCTTATGAAAAGAAGATGACATGTAAGGAACAGCTTATTAAAGATATTAGAAACATAATGCATGCTTCAGTCTTTGAAGCCATCAAGGAAGAATGTACAAAACAACATACCAAAAGCCAAACATCACGTGAAACAAGAAGCTTGAAATGCAAACTTTCCATACGGAAGAAGAGCAGAATGAGCAAGGGCAGTTTTGAGTCACTACTCCAAGTGGGTAACATTTTTCTAATAACTGCATAGGAAGAGAGTTTAAGAGCACAGTGTGCATGGACTAGAAAAGACAACAGCTTCACAGCGTCACCTTCACCCATACATTCCTTGCTGGAAGAGTTGAATCTCTTGGATCTTTTATTTAGAAAGGCACAGCTGAGAAATGCTGCCAGGTATCACTAGCTTTCTGCCAATTTGTTACTTTCTTTTTATTTTTATGAGGCTAATAGCTAAAAACTTGTAATTAATTTTCTTCTAGCTCTATCATGACCAGAGCATGCAGAAAAAGCAGAAAAACTACAAGGAAATATCACAAAAATCATGAAACAAGTCCCTTTTGTTGGGAAAAAAGCTCCTGTCAATGTTATGATGCTGTTGTTCATATATATTGATGAATCCCAAAACAACATACAGCCTCATGGCACAGCTGAGTAGCATCATCCAAAACCACTGCTCACAGGATAATATGTATGAAATCATTACTTTAGAATGCTGTCGAGAGCTACCTAACCCAGAACTATCTACAAAGATGGCAGATACAAAGATGAAAAATGACCGGTGCCTCCTACGAGAAAATGAGCAAAGAAAAAAATGAAAGATGTGCATGATGGCACTGAATAACACACACCAAAATTCAGAGCATCGCTTGCATTTGGGAAGCACCCTGAAATTCCTGGGTGTGAGGTGAGAGTGGAGGAGCTGGGAGATGGGAAAAGCATCAGAGAATGTCACAGAATCCCCGGGGAGCCCTGGAGCCACTGCTGGCTGTGAGCTGGGATAACCACCCAGGGAAGCCCCATAAAAGGCCCGCTCTCTTCATCTGTCTCTTGCACTTGAGCACTGCCAGAGCTGCTCCTGTATCTGGAGAGCATCATGGGACAGCACATGGGTCCCTGGAGGACACCCATCAGCCTGGCAAATGGAACAGCTGAGAGACACTGGAGGAGAAGAACAGGAGAGGAACCCAGTACTGCAGCCTTTTCAAGCTTGTTCTCCCCAGTGCCTGCATGCTGGAAATGTAATAGGTTGTGACGTTCACATATTAGCTTTCACAATTCAGCCTCTCCTCTGCAAAATATTTCCATGCGTAAATTCAGTCCAGTGTGACGGACTGCATTCAAAGGGGAACTACATTATAATGAAGAACAGTGAGCAATCACGTTATATTTTCTGTAAAGAAAGTCTGATAAGATGCTATCAAAACAGACGAAATCAAAAGAAAGAAAAAAAAAATCTACAATTTATACTTCCCCAGATAATGCCCTCAGAACAACAAAGATCCTAACTGCTATCACCACTGAAGCTCAACAAGTTTGTGGAAATCGCTGTCTGTTTCAATGAGGCAAATGTAGGAGCAGCAGTAGTTTCTGTCACGCAGGCATTTACCTCCGGTCATTTGGAGTCACAGGAGGTTACAGTCAGGGTGAGCAAGTGAAGTAAAACTGCGTTGGAGTTATTATGCAATCTGAAAGACAAGGGGTGAGCAAGAAGGCAAGAGAAATAGGGTGTGTTCGGTGCGAGTTATTTTAACCCCTGAAGTAATGAAATGAAAAGCACGGCCTCTAGTCATTTGGATATCTCACAAGCTCTAAGCATGGCAGTATTAAAATGGAACCATGAAGCACATTTTTCCTGGCTGGAAGTTACTATAATTAATGGCAATAAAAACTCAACGCTACATTTACATGGACAAGTACTCTCTTCAATTAGAGCACCTAGCAGATGAGCCAAAGCGTTTTTTTAATCAGGAGTTCCAAAACATCTGATTCAGATTGATATTTTGAGGTCCCAACTGTATTACTCCAGCAGAGTTTCTAACCACCACAGTGATTAACTGCATTTTTTTTGTGACTGAACATTTATTTTCAAGCTTTTGATGATTTAACAAATTGGATTTTTTTTTTCTTTTCTTACTGCTTTACTCACTAATACTGGCACTACGAGGAAGCTGAACTGAATGACAGAACCATTAAGGTTGGAAAGGACCTCTCAGATCATCCAGTCCAACCACCAGCCCACCCCTACCATGTTCATTGACCGCATCCCTCAGTGCCACATCCACTTGGTTCTTGAACACCTCCAGCAAAGGTGACTGCACCACCTCCCTGGGCAGCCTGTGCCACTGCATCACCACTCCTTCTGAGAAGAAATGCACCTGAACTCAACACTTCTCATATATCGCTGTTACCCAGGAGAAGAGGCTGACAACCACTGTGCTACAAGTTCCTTTCAGGTCACTGTAGAGACCAATGACATCTCCCCTGAGCCTCCTCTTCTCCAGACTAAACAATTTCAGTTCCCTCAGCCGCTCCCCGTAAGACTTGTACTCCAGACCCTTCACAGCTCTATTGCCCTTCTCTGGACGTGCTTCAGGGCCTCACTGTCTTTCTTGCAGTGAGAGGCCCAGAATTGAACACAGCACCTGAGGTGCGGCCTCACCAGAGCTGAGGACAATCACCTGCCTGTGCCAGCTGACAACATTAATTCTGATACAAGACAGGATGCCACTGACCTTCTTGGTCACCTGGGCACACTGCTGGCTCATGTTCAGCCAGCTGTCAGCTAATACCCGCAGACCCTTCTCCTCCACACAGCATTCCAGCCACTCTGCCCCAAGCCTGTAGCCATGCCTGGGCTTGTTGGGACCAAAATGCAGGACCCAGCACTGGGTCTTGTTGAACTTCATCCAATTGGTCTCAGTCCACGGATCCAACCTGTCCAGTTTCCTCTGAAGGGTCTTCCAAACCTCAGGCAGATCACTGCTTCCCCCCAACTTGGTGTAATCTGCAAACTCACTGAAATCACGTTCAATCTCCTTGTCCAGATCACAAATAAAAACATAACTGGACCAGCCCCGATATCAACCCAAGGGGGACATCACTTGTGATTGATCACCATCTGCATTTAACACCATTCACCACCACTCTCTGGGCTCAGCCCTCCAGCCAGTTCTTTACCCAGCAACATCTACCTGCAGAAAGAGGTTAAATGAATGTTAACATTTGTGATGCTATTAAGAAATGTTGTCAGTGAAAATTAAACAGGTTTCCAGTTACAGATCTGTTCTTTCCGACTTCAGGGACAG
The DNA here is from genome assembly GCA_035772895.1 of Perdix hodgsoniae. Taxonomy (NCBI): domain Eukaryota; kingdom Metazoa; phylum Chordata; class Aves; order Galliformes; family Phasianidae; genus Perdix; species Perdix hodgsoniae. The sequence continues at coordinate 8,610,796 of JAPSGF010000027.1, read as the reverse complement.
GAGGTTATTGGGCAGGACATGTGGCTGAAACACCTGCACCGATTTGCTGTCTACTACATGCAGGCTTCTTGATGGCAGGCTGAGGAGACCACTGACCTTGCTCAACTCCCAGAATCTCAAAAGGCAAGGCAGACACTCGGCCCTACCACACTGCCATTGTCTGGGAGCTGGGAAGGGTACTTCTTTTTATTCTCACCTACGAGCCTTGCAGCACAGAGTCTATCTCCCCAAGGCTGACTGGGGGTGTAAGAATATGCTTATCCCATTTCATCTGCGAGGGAGTCTTTGTGCATGAAATTTTGGGGCACATCCACATGCCTGGAGCCAGTGTGTACAGGAGGGCAGGAGGCTGAATGGTCCCAGCAGGAACTCAGGGTTGCCAGTTCAGAAACAGCAACCCACTCGCACAGATGTACCCCTCAGCTTCAGCAGTGAAGCACAAAGGGCAGAAACTTTAAAGCTGCTAATGTAGAGAATATCTACTGAGCTTTCTGCATAGGAGAACAGAACAGTGAACTGCTTGGGTAACTAGCAGTCACTGAGTGAAGCTTGCCAAAGATTATTTGCAGCTAATGCTGAAATTCACTGGTAAAAACATGAGACCAAGCTCTTCAAAAGTCATTTACACTTTTAACTGTATTTGAATTTGATCAAACTTAAGTGTAAGTATTAAAAAGAGAACTGCCCCCGCTTTTCCCAATGCCTTGAATTCCACTTGGGAATACTGTATCATTTTTTTTTTCAGAGGAATCACTACGTATTTTGTGAAGAGCATGAGAACAGAAGAGGCACATGCAAAAATAGTGAGTATGCTGCTACTGTTAAGTGACTCCTAATGATTAATCATAAACGTATGCTTACAATTTCCTTTGCATCCTGTTTGCTCAGCACAGTTAGAGAATTTTTTGAACACCATTTCTAAAGACAGAGCAAGACAAGATTTATCAATGATACCTTTTATTTTAATCCACCAAATTAATATAGCTGGAATAGAATAAGCCTTTCCCTCAATTCAGAAAATGTATCAATAATAATTTAAAGAGCAGCTGATTTCCCAGCTATCACAGTTCAAAAAGTGCTGCGCCTGTTCCATCTCTCAGAGGTCTGCCCTGCCCTACTTCACTGAGCTGGGAGCTTGCTATTTATGGCTGTCAGTGCCTTTCCTTGAAATGGCCTCACTCTCCTCCACTGAGTTGACTGGAGCTTCCCAGCCCCCTGAGGACTTACAGTTATTCAACACTGCAAGAATGTCCCTCGAGATGATCTGGCACCTACGTTCAGCACACGGTTGAAAAGACTCTGTGAAGTGTAAAAAATTATTTTTCAGCTTTTAATGTAAACTATAGAACTTAATGGTAAGAGCCCAGCTACACTGCCATGGTCCTTCCTGGAAAAGGCTGAGGGAAATGTGCTCAATGACTGACTCATCACAAACTAAATAGCAGATCTGAGAGACAATAATGGGGTCAAACCTTTGGCTGAAGCAACATGAATGGACACAGATGCTGAGAATCAGCTTCCTGTTATGGAGTTCAGGATCTCACAGCACACAACCTATTATGAAGTTATGTCGACATGGGAATCTATTTTTATGCTGTGAAGAAAACTGTTTCAAGAAACTTAGGTTCTTGGAAATGTAGTACATAAGCACTGTACATGTTTAGGAGATTGAGCACATTGCTTTCCAGCCCAGTGCAAGAGCACAGTGCCATAAGTATGGGAAACCCTAAGGAAATGACCAAGTCAAGTGCCTTTTGGCCCAGGATTAGAAAAATACAGTAGTTTAACTGAGATAGAAGTTTACAGTACTCTGCTCCTGAGGGCTGATATTACGCAGCACATCTGGATTCTTGTTCACATGATATTCAAAGGAGCCAGAACAAAGAGCTGCAGGGAGAAAATACAGGAGGGCATGACAAAGCCATGGAGGATGGCAAGCTATATTTAGCAGACATGAAAGAAACTTCTTGTCTTTCTTGTGGACTCTAGATACGCCCAAAATATGTGCTAAGGACAGGCATCTCAGTGTCGCTGGGGAGGGAGGAGAACATGATAAAAACCAGAGGTTTCCGGTATTAGAAAATCAAAGGACCATTTCTCTTCACTCCAATTGCTCTGGCCCTGCTGTTATGGCATTATTTTATAGTTACGGTATCACAGCCTTCTGTCGAGGAGAATGCAGCAGAAATCATAAAATAAGGCTACCTGGCAACACGGACTGAAATAGAACAAAATGGGTTAGGAGGGAGCAAGGTCTACTTTGACTAAGCACCACTGCTCAAGATAGAGACAAACACAATAGGAGTCCAGTCCTCTGCAAGTGCTCTGCCCTGACCTGATTCACCAGTACCCCTATTTGCCATTTCCCCTGCTTGCATTTTATTTTGCAAGATCAATCCTTGTCTTATATTGCTTGTCTTGAACCGGAAAAGGCTCAGGAAAGAATCAAACCACTCAAATTCATACTGCTACAGGCAACATATCCCCGCCCACAAACGGTTCCCACCTCTGCATGCACAGAGCAGGCTGCTGTAAGCAGGAGAAAAACCATGGCTTATTTTCATATATAAGCTGTAAAAAGCAGTTTTCACTTCCCTAATAAGATACATTCTTCCTCACAGCTAGTGTTGCATAAAATAAACTAAACAAAATGTAGCCAAGAGTCTGTGCGCATCTTTATCTACTGAGATTATTCTATAATCATATGAGTGTACTATTCATCAGTGCTATTAAAAGCCCACCTAAGAAATTCATTTAGAATTAATACTTAAAATAGATGTCAAGCACACATAGCGGGAAAAATCTCCCAAATCTGAATGCCTGTCTCTCTGGAATTGGTAATGAAAGTGCATTAGTAAAACCCATGTAAGTTTCACACTCCTCCAATGCAATGCACAAATATCCACAACGAAAAATACTCTAAAAATAAAACCAAAGAAAAGGCACTGGGGCGTAGGAAGTGCTTCCTCTCCAACGATGCTTCTGTTAGCATTTACAGAAGAATCTTTTCTGGGGAGCTTGACGTGGAAACAGGTTGCTTTTACGCTAAGCGTGGAGAAAAAATAAACTCAGCATTTTTACCTTTCGCATGTGTATCTCACTTGCTCATGCTACACAGAACCCCCTTCTCCTGCTCTGAGCAGAGGCTCTTAGAAAGCCCCACACAGGCTGAGGAGGCCATAGCATCAGGAAGATGGCCACAGCCACCATCTGCTGCTTGCCCTCCCTCCCTATGGCTGGGCCCAGCCATTTGCATTCTGCACCTTCAGCCCCATCCCTGAAGAACCGAGGTCCCTCTGTGACCTGGGGGACAGCCTGACTTTCCCTAGTACTACCATCCCTGGTGTGGGGGGCCCAAGTTCCCCTTGCTTTGGATGGAAAAAAAAACAATCCTAAATCAGCAAAGCTGCAAAGTTGTGGCAAGTTGCCGTCTTGTAAGCGCTGGATGGCAACGGGGAGGCAGAAGTGCCACCATCAGCTGGCAGCTACCCATCCCACATGCAGAAGGCAGTCACGTTACCACAAGGTCCCTGCATGCTTCCTGTATCCCTCTTGCTACGTTCTCCTGTGCTTCAGTACTGCACACGTGCAGCGTAGCCGTGCCGGCATTGTGCCTGCTGGCAGCCCCAGCCCTGCCCCTGGTTCCGCACTCACCTCAGCTTCTCCTCCTGCGACACAGGCAGCCCCACGCTATCCGGGCGATCCCGTCTCCTCCTGTACAGACCTGACTGTGACAGCTCCTTCAGCTGCAGGGCTGTCATATTTTTCTATCTAGAGCTTTTGTGTTGTTGTTGGGGGGGTGTTTTGGCTTCGGGTTGTCTTCCTCCCCTCCAGATGAGCCTGCTTGCCAAGACGCCCGGAGAGAAGAGGCTCGGCGTCTGCACACCTGCGCTGCCGGAGCTGAGAACCTCTGCAGGCAGGCAGCCGCCTCTGGCTTCCTGTTCCTCATAGGTACACACCCTCCTGCAGGGCACCACGTTTCCTTTATCGCTCGATCACACCTCGGGGATGGCCGCCACAGGCTGCCCGGTGCCCCGCTGCTTTGCACACATTGCGACAGGAGAGCTCCGGTGTATGCGGTGCCAATGGCACAGCCCGGCCAGCACTGGTCGAAAAAGGGGCGAAAAAAGAAAATCCACAGGGCCCCAAGGAGCTAGGAACTCTTCCCTGCTGTAATTCATGACACAAAGAAACTTATAAGCGCTATACAATGCGGAGCTACTCAACCACATAAGCAAACTCTCACATGGAGATTCATCCAGCAAACTGCAGCAAGGTAACTTCAGAAAGCAGCACTGAAATACTCTTCTGGAAGCACTGTGCTAATCAGAAAACGACCTTTCCTCCCCCCCTACACTCAGCCACCAGAACACAACCCCTTGTCTTTTGTCACATTCTGCAGCGATGGAACGTCCCTGTGTTGGTTGCAAAGCAGGAATGAAACTGCTGAAGGTTTCCTGTGGGACAGGAAGGTGGACAGCAGAGATTTGCAAGCTGTGTGTCTCCTCTCACTTAGTAATGGAAGTCTTCATTTGAACTGGAAAGAGGCTTTCGAAAAAAAATCTCATTGCTACTGACAAAACATTCACGCTGCTTTGATTTTATTCACGGCTCAAACCAACCCTGAATTTGCAGTTCTCACTTCTGTGATGCAAAGGGTTGGGTTTTTGTTTTTTTTTTTTTTAAAGAATTCACATTTAATAAAAGCAGAGAAACCTTACACTTTGTCTAGGAAAGGAAACGATCTATTTGGTGTGAATTTCAAAGATTATTGTTCAAGTGTTTACTTTGTAGCGGAATACATAGGAGAGAGCATTACTGTAATCCTTGTGGCAGAGGGAAGTGTAAAATATGTACTAATGAGTAAGTCTCTCCTTATCAGTTATGTCAAGATTTCCAGACAGAACACAAGCACAGTAATTTTGTATATTATGAACGTGCTTCAGCCCAGAGTGTCATCAAAACATAATCTAAAACATTGCAAGATGGAAAAAGAGAAATTACTGTGGAATCCCACAACATGCCAAATAGATGATGGTTGGAGAGATTCAGAGTGATTTATATGATGTTTAAAGGCTGCACACATTGAAATGTCAACAAGAGCTCCACAGCCATACTCCTGTCCTCAGAAAAAATGAGAGAGACCGGTCTCAATATCTGCCTAAACACGCTGCATTCCAGATTCGAACAAAGTGCTTCAAATCATTTCTCAGTGCACAATAGGATGAGCTCAACCAAATAACTGCTCCCTGCAGTCAGTCAGTGAGTTGATGCAATGCGAATGCTGTGATGGGCTCAGGACAGAGGTGGGAGATGGTGACAACCTCTAATCATTATCAACAGGTTTCAGTGTGCTTTAAGAACCAGCGTAGCAATGATACCTCTTTGATCAAACAAACAATTAATTTTAAACAATAAGAATCTAAAATGTGTGCTTTTATATTATGAGGTAAGCCCATCAAAAATTAACTGAATTACTCTTTACAAAGCCACTGGGGATCCAATCCGCTCCAATCTAAAGCAAGGCAAGATGACTGTTTTTTAAAGCAGAGCTGGCTGTCAACTAACTCTGCAGCATGCATTTTTCTCTGGCTTCTTCAGCACACCTCAGTGGGGGTGTAAACTGCTTTAGAAAAGACTTTCTTCCTGGAGACAAGAGGAGAAGATCACAGACAAGCTATCTATCTATTAGGAAGAAATCCCAGTGGGACTCCTTTTCTGCCCTGTGGGATCCTGCAGCAATCCTCGTGGGAAAGGAGGCTTCGAGTCTGGGGTTGCTCAAATGCAAAGTTCCATTTCAAATACACATTGTAAAGATGGTTTCCAGTGAGGTATTGGAGAACGCAAATGCCTTTTGCCCACTAACTTGCTGAAACGTTTCCCGAAAGCAACACAGCTGGAGACAGCTCCACAGGAAGAATTCCCCAGGCAAGTGCCTACTGCCCCCCTTCTTTCTCCAGCCTTCCAGCCTCTACCTTCTGTTTATAATTCTATTCTAAGAGATTACATTCTTACATTCCTTCTGCATAGGATGGGGCTACTTGGATCTTTCACATTCCAGGGGAATTTTTGAGGACAAGCCAAGTTACCACTGCTCCTCCTGTTACCGACAATACATCGCCTCCTTTTATGTTCTGTACTTTGAATATTCATCCTTCAAATTTCAGTGCATGCCTCTTCGCTCATGAAACAGCCTTCCTCCTTCCTCCAAAGAAAAGTTCTGCTTACAGTCTGGTTTATAATCATCATAGAATCATAGAATCATAGAATGGCCTGGGTTGAAAAGGACCACTACGATCATCCAGTTTCAACCCCCCTGCTATGTGCAGGGTCGCCAACCACCAGACTGGGCTGCCCAGAGCCACATCCAGCCTGGCCTTGAATGCCTCCAGGGATGGGGCATCCACAGCCTCCTTGGTGGGCAACCTGTTCCAGTGTGTCACCACCCTGTGTGAAAAGCTTCCCCCCAATATCTAACCTAAACCTCCCCTGTCTCAGTTTAAGATCATTCCCCCTTGTCCTATCACTGTCCACCCTTGTAAATAGCTATTCCCCTCCTGTTTATACGCTCCCTTCAAGTATTGGAAGGCCACAGTGAGGTCACAATAAGAACCATACTGTCAGTGTTTTGTTAGAGGGAAATATTCACCTGTGTCTAAGCAGTAAAAGACAAAGCCTAAACAGAAATGATGCAGTCCTTCATCCATCCAATATTACGTGGTAAAAGGGTCATGATAGAGTTTTCACTTAATCCCTACAAAGCATTTATCTTGATATGTCACATCTGAATGTCACTGATACCTTGCACCGGAAAGGCATTTTGCAAGTGGTTTTCCTTGCAAGTATTTAGAAAAGGTGCTCAAAATGCTGGGGAAATACTACTGTTTTGTGGGCATTCAGAACTTTGCAATTTAAAAATCATTTAAGACAAATTAAGACTGGTTATATTTCACCATGTAGAGAAGGATAATTCATGACACTAAAGCCCATGATGTAATTTACTAATAATAATAACAAAACTCCCAAACCCCAAGTACTTCTATTCAGCACATTACTTGATGAGTTCTTATGCGTAGAGAAAGCACATTAACTACAGAAAACAGGGAAGACAAGGTTTCAGCATTCTCATTCCACACAGGGAAGCCTTTATCAATGTTACTGATCTTTATTTTCCACTCCAGTGGCACATCCTTGTATTTTTAACTTTGAACAGACCACCCAATTTCAATTAAGTTTAGTTTGAAGATTTTCAAAGTGATAGGAAAAGCTGTTTACAGGGCAGCACAGAAGGTCAAAAAAATAAATCCAAAGAGCGCTGCAAAGAGAGTGTACAACTGCCTCCAGAGCACACACAGTTAAAAGGTGGCAGCAATGGGGGCGGAAGGGAGTGCAGATATCTCCACCCACTTTGTTTCTCCATCCCCCACTGCTGACCCAGCTTATCACTGGGATGTTTCTCAAGAGGGATGCATCCAAAGAGTTGGTTTTCGGCTGTTTCTCACAAGGTCCATAAGGAACACACTCTTGAAAGTCAAGATTAAAAATAAAATTAAAAAACAAACAAACAAACAAACAAACAGTAACTACTCTCTTTTCCGTGCTTTCCCTTGGAGAGCCTATCCACTGACACAAGAAGCAGCTGTGCTCCTGGTTTGCTGTCCATATAGCATACGGCTCTGGGTGCCAAAGAATCCTGCCCCGTGCCTTGGGCCAGTGCTGGAGAAGATAAAGATAAAAGGAAACGAGCAGAGAGAAATCAAGCCACAGATCTAAGCGCTTGAACCTTGAAAGAAAATTTCAAAGCTTTGTGGGAGCCTAAACTGTTGATTCAAGGAGCTAAATAATTGCCTAATTACATGCTTCCTTCCTTGTGTCTAATGGGACTCCAACATCTGCTCAGATGTTTCTTACCCTGCTCCACTTAGCAATCAATCAAGCCTGAAGTATGCATATTTAATGTGTGGATTGCACTAAGTGTGGGGCACTCCATCCACTGCAAAGCCCTACTTGGATTTACATCCATACACAGTCAAAAAGTGCAAGTGCTGCAATTTGCCAGTAGCTGCTGTCTTTTTAAAACTACTTCTACGGTTGCACCTCCCTGCTATAAAAAAAGTAAAGCAAAAAGCTGCATGGTGATGCACTCAACGCTCACCCAGGCAGGGGCTCACTCAATCCAACAAAGCACTTTGGGATTTGAGGGGACAGCGGACTGGTGAGGTGGCCACCAATGGGTGCTGTGGTGAGGATGGGCAGCCCTCCTTGCCCCAGCTCTTTCCATACGGACCACCTCGCCATCGAGCTTTCAGTAAATGTTATTTCAGGAATAATAATACAAAAATGTAAGAGCGAGCGTGGGAAAAAATCTTCTGTTGATCTGGACACAAACCAAGTTCTTTTGACCGCCTCCCCTGAACTCTGCACCCCATGACCTTCTGCCCAATGAATGCATAAAATTCAGCTGTAAAGCACACATCTCCCTCCAACAAGCAGAATCCAGCTTGAGGCTGAGCTTTACAACACCTCCCTCTGCTGGGAAAATGCTGCCTTGCTGCTCAATTCCATTATTCCTCTCTGCACCCAGGAAGAGCTAAGTAGGGATCAAAATGTGCTTCAGTAATTCAGTCAGCAGCCAAGCTGAGAAGTGAATAGACTGACAGACCAGCAGCTGAAAATGTAGGTTAGTATTATTACTAGAGTTGTAACAGTTGGTGACCACTGCACGAGTAGGCATGCAAAGAAGAAAATATGACACAGCACAAACCAGATCTCCTTGCTGTCTGTAAATGAGCCTCTTATGAAGAGTGAAAATCAAGGTGGAAAGCAGCTGAACTGCTAAGACAGACAGGATTAATAACATCGTCACTGAACTCCACGGGATAAACATGTTCAAAAAAACCCCAAACAAATGAGGAGGTGAGGGTGTAAAGCCAGCACATTCAGAATCTTTTAAAAGCCTGGGACACATGGGAAAACACAGGTAAGGCTCACAAGCAATTCCCAATCTGCATTTCTTGAGAGATTTTACCGTCTTGGCATTAAAAGCCTCTTCCCAAAAGAGATTTTCAAGTCCAATAAGAAATACACTTCTTAGATTTAGCTGCTTTATTTCCTCATGATGCATGAGGATAACCTGAGGAGTCTCATTTTTCAGGAAGTTATCTTCCACTTGCATCTTACTACTATAGATATATACAGAATATCTTACGCATTGTAATGGGATAAAACATCCCAGAAAACGAGGTTAAAGCCCCTGCAAGGAAGCTGGCTTACCAAACAATGGAAAGTCCCCAAGTACATGCTATGAAAGGCTGAGGGGAGCCTCACGAAGAGGGAAGAAGAAAAGAGGAAAGTGGAAAGAGGAAAGCAGAACCATAACGTGGGTGGAAACTGAAGAATGGAGCCTGGAGATCATCTCCTTGAATCAACTTGCAAGTTTAGGCTCCCATAAGCTCAGAAACTTGCTTTTTTCTGCATTACAAAGGAAGATGGGCAAAGGGAGCGTGGAGAAAGCTCTGAGTAGCACTAGAAATTATCACAGAATCATAGAATGGCCAGGGTTGGAAGGGACCTCAAGGATCATCAAGCCCCCTGCCACAGGCAGGGACACCAACCTCCCCATTTCATACTAGACCAGGCTGCCCAGGGCCCCATCCAATCTTGAGCACCTCCAGAGACGGGGCATCCACAGCCTCTCTGGGCAGCCTGTTCCAGCACCTCACCACTCTCTCTGTAAGGAACTTCCCCCTGACATCCAACCTAAATCTCCCCTCCCTCAACTTCAAACCATTTCCCCTTGTCTTGCTGTTATCTACCCTTTCAAAGAATTGATTCCCCTCCTGTTTGCAGGCTCCCTTTAGGTACTGAAAGGCCGCAATGAGGTCACCCCGCAGCCTTCTCTTCTCCAGGCTGAACAAGGTCAGCTCCCTCAGCTTGTCAAAATAACACTTAAAAAGAGGTCTTCTGCTCTGATCAGCATTTCCAAGAAAGGTAGAAAGCACCGGTTCTTAGAGGTTATTACTTCAGTAATGTACCAAACTTGTCAACTTTAAGAGTTTAGAGGTTAATGATTCCAAAAGCAAAAACTAATATACTCTTTTACAATATAAAAACATAAGATATTCCTATGCAATATAGGAATATAAGACATAGCTTGTGTCTAGAAAAACATAATGGAATGCACATGAAGACATAAGAAATACAGGTAAGGTGCAATTTTCAGTCACTCAAAAAATCTTAGTGTGTATATATATATATACACACACACACACACAGACACTTTCTGGTTTCATAGTTATTAGTATCTACACTCTGCATCCCTGCAAAAAAAAACTCCATACAGGAAAAGAAGTTCACATTACAAAAAAAACAGCACTAACTCATCCTGAAAATGATGAATAATGTAAAATGGAAACACTCGCTCTTTAATGCTGAAAACATTATTTTTGGATTCAGCAGAGAAAAGAAAAAAAAACAACCTCATACAGATTTTTTCAGAACATTTTAAAGCATATGACAAACATACCTAGGACTCCTATATTAGAGTAAATATGCCAAAAAAGCACCGATGCCCCAGCTGAGAAGGTTTGCTTCTCAGGCAGAACAACTGAATTTGAACATACAGAACTGCCTCAAATCGCACCAGAGGAGACAACTTCTGCACCAGCTGGGACTAATCTATTCTTCCCATAGAAATCACACTTTGAGGTTCAGTCGCTCTGTGGTGGTCTTTCCAAAACACATCCTCTTCCCCAGCCCAATGACCAATAGCAATGCGGTTGCCCAAAGCTGTGAGCAGTGGGGTGCATCTGCAAACCAACCCTGAATCTTCTCTTCTGTGAGCCTGGGTGAGGACAAAATGCTTGCCCTAAAAACCCTCCAGATGAGCAGCAGCTGAAAGAATACCGAGAACACCGGGACACCTCCACGCATTTCAAGAGCGATGAAGGGTCCCTTCAGAGCTCTGTAGCGGTGCTGTTTGCTTTTAGCAGTGATACAACCCAGCAGGATAAACTATCACTCATCCTCTTCCTAACTGCATTTATCACTGTTCTGTGCGTGGCCCCTGCTCATAAGATCTTCCCTGCAAGTAACTAAAAGACCATATAACACGCTGCCAAACTCTTGGCTAGCATTCAAGCAGCAAGCAGAGACGGACAGAAACACAAGCGGGTGAACACTTACAGACAGGGTGTTGCCTCGCTGACAGCAGGCTCACAATAAGCAGCCTTCTCCCATATATAGCTTTACACTGTATACTCACTGTTTGCACGTTTTCCCCGTGGTTATTATTGGTAGTTGTGATAAAGGGAAAAAAAAAAAAAAAAAGTGACTTAGCCAACCACTTCCTTCTTTCACCCTGTAAAAAATTCACACAGTGAAGAAGAAAATAAATACACCAAACAAAATTCCCAGTTTCAGCTTCTCAAAATAAATCACACAAATTGTCCATTCCAAAATCACCACAAGAGAGAAAGATGCAAATCCTCTCCCCAGAAGGAGGAATATAGCTTTAATTATATCACCTGTATTTTTAAAATGACAGAAGTTCAAAACTACCAAAACCTGCAGAGCTAACAGCCAGCAGCTGTAGCTCCACTTCTTGGAACCATTCAGATGTTCTCATCTTACACACATCCTGCTTTTCCAGGGTCTGAAGTCATCTCCTGAGGTATAACTTCGCTTTTGGTTATTTTATGCTGACACCAGAAGTTCTCAGGTGGACCTCATGCTTACAAGCTGAACTGCGGATGATTCCAGTACAGGGGTTTGGAAAGGGCCTATGTGTCCAGTGTGTGGTTGTCTCAAAGGGTGTTCTCATTCAGGGGCCAAAAGGCAAAGGAAGAGGCAACAACACTGTGCATAAACCCTGAAATCTCAAAGAACACGAGCGTCTCAGCTAGGAAGAGCAACCCCTGGCTTCACAGGTAAGCAGCAGCACAATCAACCTACCCAACAGCAAAACCTCTACTAATGTCAAACAGAAGGAGAAACCCCTCTCTCCTCACTCTCACATCTGCTTAGAAATAATGAAAACCCTTTGATTTTCTTCTTTCCTGAGCCAGCTTCATTCTCCACCTCTTGGAAGACCACTGCCCTTCTCTGCCAGCCTCGGCACCGGGCACAGCCTAACTGGGAACAGAAAGCAATCAGCACCTCCTAGAGCAGATTAGTGAGATCAACACGCATGGCTGAACAGGAGCCGAGCTGCACTGTTGTCGTGTGGATACAGGCCCAATTCAGTTTTCCTAAAGAAATCTGAATCTGTTGACACCATTTCAAAGGCCCCATGCAATCCTTTACAGGCTGAAGCAGCAACATCACACAGAATCACAGCGGTTGAAGGGGCCTCTGGGGATCATGTAGTCCAACCTCCTGTTAAAGCAGAGAAGCAGAAAGGCCAGAGCTGTGTAAAGAGAAGGCTCACAAGGCCACAGCCACCACAGAGGTCACACAGCTGGGCAGAACTTCCAAGCTCGGTTCACACAGCAGCACAGCTCTAGGAAACGTGCAAGAGCAGATCTACCTCCAGTATTCTCCCCACACGCTCTTCATTAAGTGGGTTGTAGCCTGGAACTGGTTACAGAGAGCAAATTATGAAGATGCAGTTCTCACATATTGTGCAACCTGCCTAAAGGTAGCTTTCTTCTATTTACACTGGACAGAGTAAGCAGAACAATTTTAAAGCCTACATATTTTCTATCCACAAATATCTATCCTAACGCTACTTAACCACTCATTAACAATAGAGGTTACAAGATATTCTGATAAAGTTCATAAAGGATTTCAAGAAAATTGCTGTTCTTTCCCTGATCATTCAGAAATGTATTTATCAGTTTGTGTGTTTATGGACAGAAGCACTAACATTTCTGTCCTCTTTAGTTTGTTTTAGAAAACTGAACTTAAAAGAAAATAGATCATGGGAAAACATGACAGCTTGCCCTCGGTGCTCCAAAGCAGTGAAACTGTGCAGGGCAGCCCTATTTTTACAGCAATATTCAAAGGAGAAAGTGACGTGCTGCTCTGAGACCCAGCATTTCTGCAAGCATTTGACAGCGGTGCTAAAGGTAATGCAGAAATAATTTCCATTTGAATATTTAAAACTGTACTTCTCACAGAATCATAAAATCACTGAATGGCTTGGGTTGGAAGGGCTCCAGATATCATGTAGTTTCAGATCCCTCACCAGGGGCAGGGTTGCCAACCACTAGATCAGACTGCCCAAGAACCCTTCAAGCCTGGCCTTGACCGCCTTCAGAGATGTACTCAGAACACTGTAGTATATTTATCTGCAATATTCAATGCGTCTGTGAAGTCTGTTGCACAGTGTTTAATTCCTTCTTGCAAGATTTTTGTCAGAAAATGCGTTCATCTCTAACTTTTTCTTAAATGCTCTGAATGCATGCATCAAATAATGCTATTCCACACCAGCACTACATTTGCTTTCCCTTCACCATGTCTCCCTACACCCTGCCTTTTCTGCTTTCTATTTCTGTCTTTAGGCCACTTCACTTTATCACTAACCCTTTTCTCTGAGCAAATTAACAATGTAAGTTATCTTTTCAAGCTGCTGTTTCCTATACCACCACATAGTCCTTCCTCATATAAACTTCTTATCTCTTCCAATGAAGGCCCTTCAAGCACCAAAACAGCAGAGTTGTATTAAATTTATCAGTAGACAGCTGTTAATCTAGAAGAAAGGACAAGCCACAGCTTTGTCTCTTAAAAGAAGCATGGCGAATGTCAAGGTTGTTATCAAGGATGAAGAAAATCACCATGAAACAGCTGCATTAAAGAATGAAAGAGAGGCCTCACTACTGCAATGCATATTATTTCATACATTGCTCATACGCACTTTCATAGGAAGCTGAGGAGAGTGAGTTGATTCATGATGACTGCAAAGCCGCATGACTTAAGAGGAAGATGCCAAGCATCATTAAAAAGGAACTAGGAAAATGTGTGTTAACTTTAAATAAACACTTTTTAAAGCAAGTTTGAGTCACTTATTAAGGAATTCAATCTGTTTTTCAGTTTTGTTCTCTCTGAAGCAAAGGGGCCACAAGAAGAGCCAATGCTGCATGACTGAACCTACACAACTGGGGTTAACATCACTCTAACAGCAGCACACAGATGGGGACAGGTCCCCACAGCTGCTTGGGACAGGTCTGTGTCCTTCTCCCTGCCTCGAGCAGTTTGGGCATCACCCCATGATGATGTCTTGGAGGTGCCTGCAGTGCTGGAGCTGGCAGAGAAGCCAGACAGTCACACCCTACAGCTGCCAGCCCTGTCACCCTCAGATCACCACTCCCTGGGCAAAACAAGCAGGAGGAAGCACGTCTCCATGTCTCAGCTGTCCCAGTTTGCTGAGAGTGTAGGCATGAGACGACTGAGCTGATCTAGCCACTCTACACCACTGATGGGACACTGTTCCTCTTCTTAGGTTCCCCTGTTCTTCCTTCCCCATTACTGCACTCCTTCCTCCCCTCACCTCCAGCTCCAGCTCCAGCCCCAGCCCCAGCCCCAAGGAGCAGCACCCTCCTGTAACCACCTCCTGCTGATGCAGCTCAGCAGAACAGAACAGGTTTTGGGGTGGATGGGTTCGTGAATTCAGCTGAGGTAGAGTGTGGGATACATGCCACTCTCAGCACAAGGGAGGCAAGTAGGAGCGTACAGGAAGCATCCCTAATTCTAGAGCATCTATCCTATGAAGAAAGGTTGAGGGAGTTGGGCTTGTTCAGCCTACAGAAAAAAAAATCTCTGGGAAGATCTCATTGCAGCCCTTCAATACTTGAGGGGAGCTTATTAACAGAAGGGAGACAGACTTTTTATAATGCCTGATGGAGACAGAACAAGAGAGAATGGCTTTAAACTAAAAGAGGGCAGGTTTAGGTTAGATGCTAAGAGGAAATTCTTCACTCAGAGGGCAGTGAGGCGCTGGCACAGCTGCCCAGAGAAGCTGTGGTGCCCCATCCCTGGAGGTGCCCAAGGCCAGGTTGGATGGGGCCCTGGGCAGCCTGAGCTGGTGAGGGGCAGCCCTGCACATAGCAAGGGGTGGGACTGCGTGGGCTGTGAGGTCCTTTCCAACCCAAGCCGGTCTATGATTTCAACAGAAGTGGGAGGTTCCCACAGCATCCTGGCACGTTTGTTCCCTCCTGCCAAGGTGGTGGTGGGAGGTAACTCCAGCAGTTGCGGAAGGAGGAGGGCAGCTGTAATCCACAGCGGCTGTGGAGATGCCAGAATTGAGCAGGACTTTGTAAAACCAGTATTGTGCACTTTTTCAAGTCCTTCGGATCCTGGTCCTCTCAAAACCTGCAATCATCTTTCCATGTTAATCGGAACCCATGACGTGCTTCCCCTTGCCAGTGGAGAACAGCTTTTATACCTCTCAGCAGTCACCTGAACGTCAGCTGCAGCCAAACACGAGGTGATTAGAACCCGTGAGCCAAGCCAACTCTCAGAGCTGTCCCCACACCCCACTGCGGCGCTGAGAACCGCAACAGAACCTGACAACTACTTGACACCTCCCTCCTTTGCTTCTCACCGAACCCTCCCACCGCTTCCGGCCTGCTTTTGCTTTGCCCGAACCGATTCCCATTTAAGGCACCTTTCAAGCACTTCCCCGAGCCCTGCCCTACACCCCGCGCTGCAGCCGCGGAGGATCTGCGGGCGATGCCGGCGCGGCCCCGCAGGTGGAGCCGGAGAGCCGCGCAGTGCCGCGGGCTGCCCTCCTCCGTCATATCGCGACACGTCCCGAAGGCACAGCTGGACTAACAGCCAGAAACGTGGCCCCCCGCGGTTTCCCTCGCACTCCGATCTGTCAGTGCAGTCAAAGCTGCCGTTCAAGGACTAACGCCGTGTCTCAAGTCTGCTTGCAACCAGGGGATGGTGGTGAATTCCTTCAAACCAAAGCTGGGTCTCAGGACCAGCCTCACCTGGACGTGGGCAAGAAGCCAAAACTGCAGCTGTTCAAATAGCACCAGTGAAACATTGCTCGCTCTCAAAGGATGAGAGGACAGACATCCGTTTCTCTCCTGCTGAGCACTGCAATATTTAACGCAGCTTCTGAAAAAATGCTGTTGCTGCACCAGAAACAGCTGCTCAGAGGAAGTATTCGGTGCTGAGAGCTGTCAAAAACTTCCTCTTCTCTAACGAGCACAGCAATAACAGCAGAGGGGCTTGACCCTTCCACCAATGTGCTCCTGGAAGAAGTGGAAGCAGCGCTTCATTTGCTGAGCAGGAGAATGAAACAACAGATTTTACCCCAGAACCAATGAACGCAACACACCAGGTATTTTCTGAATCCCTGAAGTCATTTATGTTCATCTAGCTGCCCACTTTTAATCCTTCCCTGCTCCTACTTACTGTTAAAACTTCACTTACAAAGCCAAGGGCTACAACCAGCCCCTAAAGCCAGCATCTTCATGGCCAGAAAAGAAAGAGATCCTTCTTAAAGTGACACGTGTATCAGAGACACATCAGGGTCCCCATTTTGCCCCTGCTGACGGCACCATCTCACTTCTGGGGGATGAGCCATAGGGGAACATGCTGTTCAGTGAGGAGAGCAATTCTAATTCCTGGGTAGGGCTATCATATTCCTCCTAATTCACTCTCAGGGTCTGTAGAGGCATCAAAACATAACCATAACAGATAAGCCACTTGTGGAAGCTTCACTGTCCCTAGATTTCAGCACAGCAGTGTGCACCAGCTAGCTGCGCTTTCTCTAGTCCTTTTCAATTGCCTTTGGGCTTTAACAAGGCTGCTCTGTTACCCTCCTCTGGCAGAACTGCTCTCAGGCTGTCCCAGTGATGAATACACAGCCCTTTCAAAAAAAAAATCTAGGTCAACTCCCCTTTGTATTTTACATACAACATTTCGAAAATAAGACTGATTTTCTGTGCAAGCACATCATAATGCTAAGCATTCAACACATACTCCAGATCTCTTTTTGATATGCTGCAGCCATTTGAATTCTCCTTCTTGAGTGCTTCACTCAGCACTTCTCTTTTCAAAATTCAGCCTCTTCATTATGGATTCCCTTTCCAGCTTGCCAAGACCATTCCGGATCCTTCTCCTGCGCCCTCTAAGGCTGCTGCTATACCTTCCAAAGCAAGAACACCTGCAAGCTTCATAAGCTCACTTCCATCTCCTGCACCCAGATCGCTGGTCAAATTATTGTCTGCACATAGGAGAGGAAGAATTCCTGCAAGGTGATGTCAGGGAGGTCCTCTTCTGTGGCTCTGTACCATAACAAGAATTCCTGCCCCAACACTTTATTTATTTATTTATTTTTCCCCTAGCAGCCACATAACTCTGGTTATTTTATCCAAGCAAACATTTCCAACCTGAAAAGTGCTTTCCTATGAAATACAGCCGGCACCAGTGAGACCCAGCACAGAGTCCAAACTGATATATATTTCACGGAGGAGATGAGGAAGATGAGTTGGTTGCAGCAGTGCTTCTGCAAATGGAAGCAAAAAAACAGTGGCAGGAGAGAGCGGGTGGATGCAAAGGGGCAGGAGAAGGAGCAGGGCTTGTGGTCCAACAGTTAACCACAGTGGCTCTGGAACACCTTTCTCCTGTTTGCTTGTGGAATTTTGTCTGAGCCAGCAGCAGTAGATACACCCTATTCATTCCTTCCCATTCCTTGTTATCCATGCTTACCTGTCAGAGTTGGAATACCGACTGCTTTGAAAACATCTCTTAGAAATACATGCTTCTTTTTAAATACTTCTACTTAATTACACACCAAGTATTAACTATAGCCATACTCTGCTAGCAAAGTTAGGCTGAGTGGACTTGAATTCTCCAGTAGACTAGTTTTGCCACCTTTTTCAAACATAAATACCACATTCACACATTCACTCTTCTGCTCACCCTCTGGGACCTCTTACACGGGCTCTAAGAAATCATCATTAATGAGCATCACCACTGTGTCTGTGCTGCTGCTGGCACATAGCCATATTGTTAAGCCAAAATACTACAGAAACTGTATCACACTGTTCAATGTTAACATTGAGAAAAGCATTTTTTCTCAACATTATTGTTGCACTTCGCTATTAAGGATTAAGCTGTAACAATGGCAGCCAGGGGAAAGTAAACAAAATCTAACGCAAAATGGAAAGTTAAGTCTATGCAACAGCAAGGAAAGAGCAGAAGATAAATCTCCTTTTAGGACTAATTTACACATTTCATCCTGATGGGGACTGCATTCGCTGCCAGCTGTGTGAAGCTGGAAGCACAGAACCAGGCTGCAAGAGCGATCTTCATGCCGCAAAACTGAATCCTACAGCAGTGTCAGCGGGCTGCCCTGTCTCCAAAATGCCTTGGAAGGGGCAATGAGATAACACTGAAGACATGGCTCTTACAGAGCATCCAAGAGTCACAGCCATAACCTATAAATGCTTTACTCCTGAACTCTCTAGCCCCAGCAATTGGAAGCATCTACAGTGCTGCTCCTCACTACGGAACAGCAGAGAGAGCTGGGACATGAATACCTGCGTGGGGAGAAGATGACAAGCCAGAACACCTGCTGACTGCAAAGCCTGGGTTCCTTTCAAGAAGAATTTGCTCCACACCTAGATTAAGGAACTGTACAGATGACGCTGTAATTCAGCTGTCTGGGGGAATCCTTGCAGCTAAAATCTTCTGGGTTACTTTTTGACTGCAGCATTATAAAAAAAATCATTTACAAATTTACATTTAACAAAAAGACTAGAGGGACAGATTTAGGCAGCAGCAGTGAGAAAAACAAGTTATTGCACATCAGAACAGCGAAGACGAGCTAAGTGAAATGGCTTATTTTTTTCAGAGGGGAAATACAGTGAGTCACTCCTTAAAATTTCAAGCGTTCCCCCATACAACCTCTCCCTAGACTGTAAAGTACTTTGCTGAGTCTCAACTTTTGAATAAAAATCAGCGTCAATGTAAAACTGCCCTGAACTTTTTTTGTTACATACGGTTTGGGGTATTTGTATACGAAGAACAGAAATTGCTTCCATGTGTGTAACAGAGAATTTTTCTGTGCTTACTCTTCCACCTCACCCACTGCGCTGCCTTCCGCTCCTGGCCTTTCCCCACCCTATTTAGGAAGATGAGAAAATGAAGAGTGCAAAGACATATAAGGACTTGTGTACTGAAAGCAGAGGGGCTTTCTAACCAACTGGAAATACAAGCAATACATGCTTTTGAAGGTCATGGCAGCCTGAACATTTTCCCTCCACAGGCCAGCCTGATCTAACCCGTGGGTCTGTCTTGCATTTCAGTGCATTAACTCTCAGGAACCCCTTCAGGCCAGCAGCACTGAAGTCATACACCTGCAGCAATCATACCAGCACCCTGTCCAGATCCATCACCCAAGCAGATTTCCAGACCTTGCCCATCACCCTCCTTCCCTCAGTGAGTGGCCTATTCAGGAACTTATTTTCCAGACCAGTGATTTTACAGCAGTGCAGGTGGAAGGTGCAGAATTACGCACCAAAAAAAAGAGAGGCACAATTGCATGGAAGCAAAAGGGTATTGGTCAGAAGACAAAACCAAAAAACTTGTCAGCAATTGTTTACCATTAAAGTCTTGTCTGGAATTCACAAGTGCAAAGCTTTGGTTCAGTTGCTATTGGGAAACACTCAGAGTGCCAGCTTGCAGAAACACAGTACACATAGTCCACACATTTTAAAGCTCTGACAACTGAGTCTATTTAATGTGCCAGTAGCTATATGAAAACTTTCTAAGCTGCCACTACCGTTTGATTTTCTTCTCCTGAAAAACTTTGGACTCATTACTACAGCAAAGCAGGGCAGAGAGAGAACAAGCTACGCTATTACTCCATTCTTTAACAAAAACTATTTTTTTTTCTTTTTTCCATCTGTGGTATTTTAAATGCACTGCAACCTCAGAATTGTATTCTTCTGCCAGCTTTTTTTGTTTGCTTTTTATTATTTTAGGTAGGAAGAAGAGGGGTTTCAAGGCAGAGGCACATTCTCCAGATGACTGCTGACTTTATGTACATTATCATGCACTGTGAGTCACCTCCTGTGCTGCCTGACTTCCTCCAGGCACTGCCCACAGGGTCTGGGTGCCTGTCTCCAGGTGCTCCAGCCATACAGCCAGTGCTGCAGGCACTAGTGAACCTGGACTGTTTCAGTGCCAGTGACTGGCAGTAAGGACATCCCTCTTGAGGATCTGCTTGTATCTGATAGAAGTGAGGTTTCAGGGTCAGTTTAGACACTGGCAGCATTGTTGGAGATTTGTCCTTGACTTTAATGATTTCTGCTCACTGTCTCATGATAGAAAAGGAATTTACTTTTTGAAAACCAGCATCTGGAAACGCAGGATCTGTTGCATCTACAAATCCCTGAAGGAGGCTGGCCTCTTCTCTGAGGTAACTAGCAATAAAATGAGAGGGAATGGCTTTAAGTTGTGCCAGGGGAGATTCAGGTTGGATATTAGGAAAAATGTCTTCTCAGAAAGGGTGGTGATGCAGTGGCACAGGCTGCCCAGGGAGGTGGTGGAGTCACTCACCCTGGAGGTGTTCATAAATGTATAGATGTGGCACTGAGGGATGTGGTAGATGGGCATGGTGCAGATGGGCTGATGGCCGGACTAGATGGTCTTAGAAGTCTTTTTTAACCCTAGCAATTCTATGACTCTATGCATCGCATCCTCCACTGTCCACTTCTCCCTAATAAGCGCAGTCCTGACTCTCATGCTTGAGCATTTCACAGTCCTTAAATTAATTTCCCCCAAGCACTCCTGTAAGCTTGGGAAACGCTGTGGGGCTGTGAACTGCCTGGGAACTTAGAGCAGGGGCAGCACCAAGCCTAAGTCAAAACTCCAGCATGAGTTAAAGAAAAGAAAAACTCAGACCAGCTGAACTCGAGCGAGGGGGATGGGCTGCAAGGCTTGGACATGGGAGCAAAGCATTCATTTAGCGCTAAGGTCCGACCTCCGCTGAGTTCGCAGCCTGGCTGCCAGCAGGGCTGGTATTCACAACGCGGCTCTCAAAGCACAGGGCGGGGACGCAGCTGGCCAGGGGACATCCGGCGCATTCATTTCTTAAACCACCCTAAGAATTTTTATTTACTTATTTATTTATTTTTGAGCAGGCGGGGAAGCGTTTTTCAAACAGCGAAGTTGCGGGCATTGGAATTCGAACTCCGAGGCGCGGCCGGGCGGGGACAGCTGCTCCCCCGCCCTGCACAGCTCCCGCCGGGCCCGCGCTCTGGGAACCCGCGCTCTGCCTACCGCCTTCCCGCCCCGCGGCGTTTCTTCGGGCACTGGGTTGCAGCCCCTCCGCCTACAGCGCTTCCTCCACCAGCGCTCCTGGGCCGGGCGCCCGCACTCTGCGCTTGTTTAGGGAAGGAAAAAAGCCGATACGGGCTTTTGTCTAAGCTGGGAAACCACCAGCCTTCATTCAAAGGGGAAAAAAAAAAAAAAAAAAAAAAAGTCACGTGAGCACTCTGAAAATAATTGCAATGAATGGACAGGCTGGAAACACGCTTATTTTTCCTTTAGTCAGACCCGTGCTCTTAGGACGCAGTCTTCTGCTGGAGAAGGGGTGGGATTCAGCTGAATTGCTTGTGGGATTAATTACCTTACCCAGCATCTGCAAGCTGGGGCAAGGCTGCGTTTGCAGAGGGCTGATTTTAGCAGAGCCATCATCAGGTAGCAAAGGAGGAGGAAAAAGAGCAGGCTTACCTGTGCTGCAGCAGTGGTCTATGAAGAAACTTTTCATCACGTACCCCCTATAACTAAACATGCTGAGCACACCTCCTGCCCCCAGTGCATGCCTGTTTATTTATAAATAATTCATGCGTACTACTGAAGTTCTGATACTCTCTCCCCACACCTCAACATACGGTTCTGCACTCCACTCGGAGACATCTGTGCTCAGTAACACAAGGACAGTGTGGGTTGGAGCTTGATGATCCTTGAGGCAACTTCCAACCCAAGCCATTCTACGAATCTGAATGGCTGTGTGACAAGAGCCTACCGACAGTAAGCAGACAGCTGCTGAGACCCAGTAGCTTCAACCTGAGGCCAGCTGAAAAGATTTACAGACAAATTATGAAAGAGACAGAAGAGGAAAAACAGAGCTGGGTAATGGAAGGTCATGTCTCTACATGCTCCCCATTCCCTGGTGTATTTCTCCCAGACTTCCCCAAAATCCAGCCCCAAGAACAGCTGCTCCCAGCAGCCTGCTTTTCTTGGCAGGAACTAAAGTGAGGATCACCTTAAGTTTCACCAACCTGCAATTCCACTCACCTTTCATTAAATATGCACCTGAATACATCAATTGTCATCTGTTCCTGGGATCAGCCCACAACACAAATTTCTATGCCAGTACCACCATAAAATATTCCAGGAAAAGGAATCAGGAAAAGAAAAAGAAACATAACCAAAAGAACAGCACAAGACTTCTTTAGAAATAACAGGGTGTGGTATTTCTCACTTTTTTTTTTTTTAATTAAAAAAAAAAAGCAGTTTTAAATGACTATCCAGACACATACCCTTCAGGAAAGAAGATGAAAAAGGAGCATTCACAGGGATCTTAAACGTGTCTTATGCATATAAACGATCCTGTTCAGATAAAGAATTACTGTAATGGTGTACCACTAACAAGTGGTTAGAAACTAACATCTAAATTCGGGGCTAATCCACAGTGGTTTAACTACATCATTTGTACTTCCTCTGATGACAGACATTCCAAGCTTTTTCTTCCATTTACTTTTATTGCCATAAAACAGCCAGTCATGAAGTTCAGTTGCGTGTCAGGTACCCTGAACAGCACGTAAACATTAACTTTTCCTGTGATACGAGGTAAGGTGTGAGGTCATTTGCTCAATCTTTGTGTGTATGAAAAATAGGGCAAATGTGGAAGGGCTGTACCACAACTCATCCTAGAATTACATAATTTTTTTTCTTTAATTGATTCACTTATAATGTATTACATACTTACAATAAGGATAGGAACAAATCAAGAATACACAAGCCCTAGGAAGACAACTGCTTTAACTGAGACTCCCATAAATACTCAACATTTACAAACAAATTATCTGATAATATTGCAATTATTCAGACTCCAGAAAATCCCCGATGTACTTCTTTCACTCTTATTTGAACATAAGAGTTCGCAGAAGACACCAAAATCCACAGATGCTGCACATAATAAAAAGTGAACGTTAGTTTTGTGTCTGAGGTATTCCAATGAAAGGCTAAGTAATAAAGAGCTGCAAGGATGCCAAGTTGTTTTGAATAGACAGCATAACATAATTCTTTTGGGATGGCAAATAAGTGCCAGCTAAATGTGTCTCTATTTTATTACCATTTCTAGATCATGACAGAATGTGCAACCACCGATCATGTCTTTATGCATAAGGTGCTTCCCTTTCAGTAAAGTATGAAAAGGCTACTATGTTAATTTCTAAAAATGAACACTGCCTGTCTAGCAGATGCCTTTTTCAAAGAATCACAGAATGGCCACGGTTGGAAGGGACCTCAAGGATCATCAAGCTCCAACCCCACAGGCAAGGCCACCAACCTCCCCATTTCATACTAGACCAGGCTGCCCAGGGCCCCATCCAATCTTGAGCACCTCCAGGGATGGGGCATCCACAACCTCTCTGGGCAGCCTGTTCCAGTACACCACTCTCTCTTGGTAAAGAACTTCCCCAACATCCAACCTAAATCTTCCCTCCCTCAACTTCAAACCATTTTCCCTTGTCTTGCTGTTATCTACCCTTTCAAAGAGTTGACTCCCCTCCCGTTTGTAGGCTCCCTCCCATTTTTCAGTAGCTCTGATCTGCTACTGAAAATGGAGGCATCAGTCCAAAGTAAAGAGCAAAGCCTAGGGGAAAAAAAACAACATTTTTGAATAATACTCAACAATTTTTCCACTAGTTCTTCTGACAGAAAGAAAAAGAGGAAGAAAAGCATTTTCAAAACCACACATGGAAAAACAATTTGGCTTCCCTCAATGTTAGAGGAAAAAAAAAAGGGGGGGGAGAAAGTTTTTAATTAAAAAAAAAAAAGACAAACACAAAAATCTCAACACAGCACTGGATGGAGGGAGCTTAGCTGTGGGAGCCCCCATGCAGCAGTTACAGCCCCCAGTCTCGCCCCAAGCATGTGTCAGTGTTGACAACACCTGGCTTGGTGGCTCTGCTCTGGTGCTCAGTTCATGATGCATGGGCAGTGGTGACCAGGAGGAAGGTGGAAGAATCACAAAATGGCTTGGCTGGAAGGAAACCTATGGCACATCCAAGTTCCAACACCTCTGGCACGGGCAGGGACATTCCCACTAGACCAGGTTGCCCAGGGCCTCCAATCTGGCCTTGAACACCTCAGAGGTGGGACAAACACAGCTTCTCTGGGCAATCTCAAACAGCTCTCACCTGATTAAGAACCTAAAAAAAGGGAAAGGGAAAATGTCCCCCATCAGCCTGAGGTGCTAGGGAAGGACAGCCTGCAGCAATGAAAGCCATGTCAGCTTTTACTGCAGTCAGGCATCGGAGACATTTCTAAGTAGTTTTACTTTAGATAAGAGCTTCAACAGACATTGGGCAGTGACAAATGCAAGATGACACTTGCCATCCTAAATACTCAAAATGAACAGAACGATGAAAAAAAAGAATGAAACAAAAGATGTGCTGTCTGGCATTTACTATTTCAGATCTTAATGCTTCATGCTGATCTTATGGCTGCTCCTCTGAGAGATTTTAAATTACTTAAACTTCTTGCTGTCATTGCAGACAAAATGGTTCAGGCAGGATTTGCTTGAGGGGAGACAAAGATGGCAATGAACGGGGACAATCTGGATAGAAAAAGCTGGTGCAGAAGGAAATGAATTGAGGCAGTTGAGAGTGGAAGGAAGTTAAAAGCAATAGCCAACCACAGCCCATAAAGGGGAACAGTGAAGTTTCATATTGGAAAACACAACACTCCATCAAGTTGTAGTGTGTTCCAGATTTATTAATAGTTAGTAGTGAATGCTTGAAAAGAAAGTACAGGAATAACAGTAAGACAAAATGATAAACTCTGATATCATGTGAAAGAAAAGGGATGGAAGCAAAACCCCTGGTAGTTCCTTCAAAACATCAGTTGGGGGAAAGCATCTGTACTGCTGCTGGGATGAAGGAAAACAGCTTCATGTGCACAGCAGTTCAGAAATGGGACTCTGTGCTTTTTGTTCCTTGGAATTGCTACTGAAGAAAACCTTGGAGATCTTCAACTATCCTGTTTCTAAAACTTGACATTGTGTCTAATTTCCACAAAGAACACACTCAAAGTGGCCTGAAGTTTCTTTAAATTCTGGTCCCAACTTTTTGCTTATTGATGAAAAAAAGATGTTAATAACAACAACACCACTGTAAATGAGCCCTGAGCTTTAACCATCAGTGCCAGGAACAATGGAGCAACAATTAGATACTGGAAGCAAGATACAAAAGGGGAGAAATGAAAATAAAACTTTCCTTGTGGTCAGATAAACCACAGGATTTCCAGCTGAATTCCTTTCAGCTATAGAGACCTTCATTAGTACATTATTTGTACTTGGATAAAGTACAATAGAAATGCATATTTTTAATAAAATCCGAAGGAATGTGTATAGGTCAGCCATGCCAAATAGCACATACCTACCCAAAGGGAGGCATAAATATCACCACCTGAATTGTGTGAGACTGCCTTCACCCTACGAACAGAAGGCTAGAGGAACATGCTGTACTTCTTGATTCTGAGAAACATCCGCTACTTAAGGATGCTTTATCATCAGAGCAACATTAATATATGCTCAGTGAGCTCAAAGGCACCTTCACAAGTACAGAACAATCAGTCCAATCAAATTATAACTGAGGGTTGTAAAAAAAAAAACAACAACCAAAAACACAAAGGATTTGAAAAAGAGACACCATTAATGAACAACAAAGCTCTTCTTTTCCCCCTAAAGCAGGAGACTGATGCCAGTTCAAGACAATCTCATTGATAATGTTCTTATAAGCAAAATATTTGGCAAAGCAAGGCTTCCTTTGTTTACTGCTTGCATTTGTTTGCTTTTAAGCTCTCTTTCCCAAACAGCAAAAAATAAATACAAAATAAAGTCTGTATACCATTCCCAGCTCTGCTCTCTGACCTTCAGCGAGTTACTATCCTTGAAACCATGGTTCAGAGGCACAGTTTATGCATAGCACATTTCACGGCTTCTCCAGCTGGACCAGTGTGATGCTGAGAAACAACTCAGTATAAACCCTCCTACCAAAATTTATACAGTTAGATATAGATAACCAGACAGGTCTATCTATCTATCCATCCATCCATCCATGCATATTTTAAATGCTGGCTCCTGCCAATACCTGCCCTAGTATGGAATCTACTAATATTTAGTTATTACTGAACTTGCCACAGCTGGCATAAACTCCAGAAACTCTGCCCAGTTCTACAGAGATGTCACCAACCTTGCACCTGGTCATATTCCCACAGCAGCATCATACACAGGCATAAACCCAGCTCCAAGCTACACTTACCCATAAGGTGTGTCCCTGAGCATTTCCAGCAGTTTTTCTTTCAGAAAGTGAGTAGGATAAGAATTACAGCTGCTTATAGCACAAATGCAATCTGCTGATACTTGCATGCCCAACAAAACATATCTAAAAAATGCTAGCCTGTGCTCTTATGGAAACATCTGAAATCTCAAGACTATACCCAACATACTATAGAAAAGTAGAAGTCTGGATCCCCAGCTGGATGACCTGTTGGAGTTCATTACCATTATAACCATCTCTCAGAAATTGATTTAGAGAATGGCTAAGTTGTAATACAGATGAAGCTAAGCATTTTCTGGGCATTTTTTTCCAACTCCTGGATCAAAAACAAGCTTTTAATGCTCTTTAGTAGGCACCAGTTTTCTGTGATCAGTTGTCCTACTATCTTCTGGAACATTTAGGGGGAAACCAAGTGAGACTCAGCTAGCATCCCTCTTTAAAAGAGTCACCAACTCAACCTCTGACCAGCCGTGCTGGTGAAACCAGGAGCAACATGTGGACTTGAAACTGCTCAAGATGCTTTTGGAAGTCCCTCTCATCCTGCCACTTGACAGCTACTGTTTCATGGACAGGCAGCAGGATTCAGCTGAGGGCAGAGACCAGGATGGACCAAGCCAATTCTGTCCTCACACTGCCTTGCAAGCATCCCCAGCAGCTGGCTGCCACAGGTGCATTTAAAAAGAAGGCAACAAGGGGCTCGGAGTAGCAGAAATCAGCAGCCTGACATAAATGAATTAGGATCACAAATGCAACACAACACACACAGACTAAAATATCAGCAACTGAATGGACAAGCCGTTACAGAGTAAAATCAGGTCCATGAGAGACGGGGGAAGATAATGAATCATATTTTTATCATATCGATCCTAACATGCTGCTCCTACTGTCACTGAAAAAGTACTGTTATAATGAGAAGTAGCAGAAGAAATGCTGAGCAAGCAGTTCCAATAAGCCAGACACCTTGAAACCTTGGTGGCAGACTTAACTATTATTAGCTTTACCTTCCTTCTTTCTCTACCTGCCCTGCTGTGGATACTGCAGCGCCCTGCTGTTATGAGGACACAAGGAGATTAAAATCACCTTGGCCAAGCTCTTGCATGTTGATGTAAGTAGAATGATGCCTTTGGCTGGGCATACTGACGGCCCTACGCTGGCTTGATTCACCCCAGCTACTTCATACCCATTGGGTGAGGCTTGAACCAGCCCACCAGCCAGGAGCTGAGCTCCAGCACAAGCAGACCTGCACAGGCTCGCTCCTTGCAGCCTGCGGGTCTGGACTTTTGTTTTCTTCCTCGCATGTAAATCTGCATGACAGCTTGCTGAGCTATGTGAGCTCAATAACGGTAGCAACAGGGCGATGGGGTCATATAACAACCACATTTTAATGAAATTTAGATCTTTTGCATGAAAAAGCTAAAATGACCCTACTAGTTACGGTGACAAAAATAATAGTGGATAGACTTTACCAGGTATAAACTCCAATCTATACATCTTCAACTGAAGGCATTTATCAATGGGCGCTGCAATAAGCAAACATGCTGCACCCACTTATCCCATAAGCAGCTGCTCTTCTTTAAATACAATAAAGAACAGATTAGGAAATTACTTTCCTGAACTGTAACTGTTACAAGACCAATCTTAATGCAACATTCTGACAAAGCCAACTCAAAACAGGGGTAGTTTCATCACTATACCTAACACACAGAAGCATGGTTTCAAAGCCAAAACAATCATTTTCTACATATTAGAAAGTGTTTTGTCTCATTTGGTCATTTACAGACCATTATGTCCTTATGTCTAAGGAAAATATCAGTTAACAGAGGAAATTTTCAGTTGGCTTCAGTAAGAGTTGGAAGCGCCTCAGTGCAATCCACCAGCAGGGAATCAGTTAACCACCTCCTGCACTTGCACCTTATCAGAAACATTAAGCAACAAGTGATCAAACACATGTTCCAAAGACACTCAGAAGATAATCAAATGTTATCTTAAATTGGTGCAGGTCCTCTATTTGTGTGCATGCAGTTCTGAGGAATTGCCATAAAGTTCCCCTAATCTATGTACACACAAATTAACAATATACCTTGTTTTCAAGGGTTTCAGGTGAACTTGATTCTGAATAAGGGAGAAAAAAAAAAAACACATTTCTGGTGGGATATATATATATATATATATATATATAAAAAAATAGAAGCTGGCAAAAAGATACATTTAAACAACTGTTTTCAGCAGAACTTCCTCTTTTGCTGGGATTTAAAACCTTAGGGTGTGTTCCTAAACGGTTTTGTACCAGGACAAATCTAGATCCATTCCCAACAAGCATGGTCTGAATATTCCAGATACAAGAGGCAGAGGAGACAAAACTGACATCCTTAGAGCAAGAAAAGGGGGGTTTGGAGGTACTTGTTCCTCAAGTATTCTGAAACAGGAGAAAAGAAGTAACCCCCATGTTTTAAAATCCCTCTACAAAAAGCTGCTTTATTTAAAAAGATGCTAAATGTATCTTTTGGTGGTTTAGCTCTATTGATAAAGAAACACGAACTCTTTTGAACAGCATTGCTCTGTCTGCATTGATCTTAATTTTGAGAAGTGGACTCATTTCCTTCCTTACAGAAATCACTTCTGTGTTCTTAGAAAACTCTTTTATTCCTGGAAAAATGTGGAGCCACTTAGTCATTACTCTCCCTGGGTTCTTGGTCTAACCTTCCTAAGATACAGCCGGGGGGTGATGTAGAATGAGACTCTGTAAAGAAAGAGCTCAGGAAGCAAGCTCCAGCATGTTGGCCAGTTAGCTGGAGATGACCTCAGCTTGGCTCCTTAAAGCTAATGAACAAGGTAACAAATTTCTGCCTTTAGTGTCAGTTTCCTCCACTCCCTATATGCTTGCTACTGGTGTGATCAGTTAGTAGTGGGGCTGTAAGCAAAAGAGGAAGAACAAGAGCTGGAATTCAGACTGATGAAGCACTGAAGGTGCCCCCTGTAAAAGCACACATTCATAAGCACTGAAGATGCATGTTTACAGAGGCAAAACAACGGATATACTTGAGCCATTAGAAAATTAAATATCCTAATCCTAGCACTGACATGATAAAGTAATTTAAGAGAATGAGGTATATAAGAAAAAAAAGTAAATTGAATGGAGCTTTTGAGAAGAGACAGCAAACATGGTATCACCACCCCAGGACAGTGCCTGTATCTGTACTTCCTGACCACTGCCTGACATATAGGTATCCCCAGATGCTGTTAGTGGTTTTCACCTCCCTTCTGTCATTCATACAGAACAAACAGTGCTGATCCCATTGGGATATGCCTATTGGGATGTTCTGGACATCAGGGCTGGAACTGCTGTTACTTACCAAGGAACCCCAGCTCAGGGCTGCAATGCCGCAGGCTTCTGCTATTGTTCCAGCAAACCCACCAGGTCTCCAGCATTAGGAGAAAAATGCCAGCAGTGACACTTCACATACTAACATGTTTATATATGATACTTTATTTATATAGTTAGGCAGAAAATTGCAAGGAATATTTTGGAGACAGTAATATCCTACTGCAATAGCTGCTTGTACACCAACAAAGTTATGGAATACCTTACAGCAGAATCACTTCAAAGTCTATTTTTTTTCCTCCTGCAACTTTTTTATCTGTTTGATTTAAATGCTTCCTGTACTGAGATACATATATTTTGTAGGAAAGCTTACAAAGGCAAGACAGTAACACGGATGCAGCTTAATGCTTGTGCAAGTCACAGACACCAAGAGCAGCTCTAGGCACTGTCATTCAAGCAACACAGCGTGCCAGCTCCAGGCACTTGAACCCTGGGCTCGAAGGAAATGAAAACTTGAGCGCATGACTTGACTGAACTGGAGAATTTAACTCAAGTGCTCTGTGTGATCATGACTATACAGTGCTCAACTAAATAAATAGATCCAGTCATTTTTTACTTAGTTTTATTCCAATATTTACGAATTTACAGACCCCAAATAAGTAATTTCTGTAATTAAAAAAAAAATAAATTACTTGAAGACAAATACACTTGAGACTAATATTATGAACTGCTTGCCCTCCCTGATCTCTAGGAATATCATAAGGAAAAAAATTAAATGAAACAAAGTTCTAAGTCAATGTGATTATGTTAATGTTTTGCAACTTTTCCACTCAAGCACTAAAGAAGTATTCAGTGTTACAGTCTGAACTATTAGATACTGATAGCACAAATATTTTCTGTGTGCTCCAATTTAGATTCAGCATGAACTTTGAATGAACTTTGGATATTTCCACGGTATGCAGAATAATGTGGTTTTAGTGTGTCAAATTATGAATCCCCTTCTAATTCAGGTAAACCTTGTCTCCCCCGCACCCCCATGGCCAAGGACAAGAGCATCATTATTTAAGCCATGAGCACAGAGCAGAAAACATATTTTTTTCAAAGTTTGCTAAAATATCTTGTGATCTGGAACTACAACCCGGTTCATTCTGCAAACATTTGTGCTAAAAGAGATTCAAGATGTGTTGGAAAATTTGGACTCGGGCATTTTTCATTTTACTCTCTTCCCATGGTGGGTAGAACTGGTAAATATCTGTAACTTGAACCAACCAAGGTATATGACTCAATGTACAAGAGAAAAATCATTCACTTGACAAGAGTACCATCAGTATTTCTCACATCCATCCAGGTGTGATGCCAGAAGGAGCATTCACTGGCACGGGTTCTCTTCTTGGAGGATGGAGCACATTTTGAGTGCCTGTCTCTTACCTCACGTGACAAACGATAGGACATGAGGAAACACCTTCAAACTGCACAAGGGAAGGTTTAGATTGGATATCAGAAAGAATTTCTTAATGGAGAGAGTGATTAAGTATTGGAAGGGCTGCTCAGGGAAGTGGTGGAGTCCTCATTCCTGGAGATATGTAAGAGACATGAGGACATGGCACTAAGGGTCATGGTTTAGTGATGGGACTCAGCAGGTCAGGCTGATGGTTGGATTTGGCAAAGACCTTCAAGATCACCACTGTAGATGAGTCTATATTTTTGCGTCATGACACTGCCATCACCCACATGATTACTACAATGGCAGTAGCAAGCTCTGCTGGGCACACTATCACTTACAACCTAGCATCTTTCCCATTGTTTTCCTTCCATTGAGTCTGGCATTTATTTTTGTACAAGTGTTGCAGTCATAGTGATGTGTATTTTTACCTGTGCGCTTCTGGGCTTCACGCAAACTCCACTGTACAAATCAAACCACTGCAAAGCTATGATATAAAAATCCATACTAGCTACAAAATTTTGTATCAGATGACCAAAAAAAACCCTCATTTCACAGTTATGCCTATCTCAAGAATCTGCTCGTGCTGAAACTTATACAAAAAGCATCATGAGCAGCACTAAACCTCCTGAACGTCAACAAATTTAATGCAGGCTGGGCTTCCTGCTGGGAAGAAGGAGCCACTGTTGCTCCTCTGTTGGTTCCCCTAATTACAAAGCTGTCCCAAAGAGAGCCCACAATCACATCTAAGATCCAGACACTTGTCTCAGCCTGACAAACCAGCAGCTTGGTGCCACTGCCTCAGAATGCCAAATTCATAGAATCATAGAATGTCCTGGGTTGAAAAGGACCACAATGATCATCAAGCTTCAACCCCCCTGCTATGTGCAGGGTCACCAACCACCAGACCAGGCTGCCCAGAGCCACATCCAGCCTGGCCTTGAATGCCTCCACAAACTCCTTGGGCAACCTGTTCCAGTGTGTCACCACCCTCTGTGTGAAAACCTCCTTCTAATACCTAACCCAGCATGGCATCATATGGGGGCTAAGTGACATAATTTAATGGTGAATGATGTCAGAGGATCTGGATGCCAGGTGGGAAATGGGAGGCTTTCCTCTGAAAAAGAGAATTCATTCCAGGGCTACAAGTCTGTAAGTTACTGCAGGGACTGTCTTGGCTCCAGGAGTTATTTTTTTCCTGAGAAACCTGAAAGAGTTCTTCAGTATCCCAATGACCAGGAAATCAGCCAAAAGAACAAGCTCCAAAGGCCCTCAGATTATTTTAAACAATTAACAATAAGGCACTATTCTTTGATACAATTATAAAAATCGCACTTCTTTGATATGTAATGGCAAACAAGCATGCTGAAGGGACAAAAGGAGGTAGGGCTGTTTTTTTTTCCCAGGAAGGTAAGTACTTTTCTAAATAACACGTACCCCAAGGATCATATTTATGCAACCATTTCAACAATCAAGTCTTTTTTATTTTTTAGTCCACTATAATCCACTGACAACAAAAGATGAAAGAAACCTACAGGAAACCAGGGTTTAATCAAAACACTTAATCAGCAAGAGGTTCCTTATTGGAACCATAAACTTGAGCATGCAATGGCTTCTGCTTTCTTACCCCTTCACCAGTGCTTGCTGAATGGGCCACCAGCAGCAACCTCCCTAGCTGCTCTCCCACCACAGCTACACTCAACCACTAAGGGTGGAAACATTCTTTATTCTCCTAATTCACTCCCTCCAAATTTAAACATTTGGCCTTGGGTTAAATTAAATGGTTTCAAAAATGAATAATAAAAGAAATCCAATCTCACGATCCCTGCCTGACCCCAGAGCTGAGAGCCCACCGCCCACTCGCAGTGCAGCAGAGGCCAAGTGAGGGTCAGCTCACACCGCAGCACAGCACAGATGGGTATAATGGGCTTTTAATTACTTCCTTCCTTTTAAAACCATTTATTTATTTATTTTTAAAAGCTGCAAAGTAGCTACTGGTATTTTCTTACACCTTTTTTTTTTTTTTTTAAATATACTTGACAGACATCAGAGAGCTACAAATTTGGATGCAGCTGACATTAAACAGCCACTTTGACAGTTACATTTTTTGACAAAAAGAAAAAAGCCTTTAAAGGCTTTACTTCCACTTGTTTGTATGTTCCCTAAGTTATCAGCATATTTCCTTGGGCTCTTCTGACAGCAATATCCATGTTCTTGTAGCCAAAGAAATACTGGAAACATCCAACTATGTACAAACATTTAAAGCTTAGAGAACATAACACAAAACAAATACCTCTGAAGTGAACGTCTCCAGATGTTTTAACATATTTTTTTATATATGGATATATTATATATAATATGACTCAGCCATGGAAAACCAAAAGAATGTTCTCATTTCCTGAGGCTGGCTAACAAAAAAGAAAAAATGTGAATGAAGGAACTAAGATTTCGGAAGTCAGCTTTTTCTCAGTAACAGCAGCTTTAAAATTATATCCTTTGATTTCTTTTTAATATAACCAAAGTATTGCCTCTCTCTTGCAACCGTATGCACTCACAAAAAGAAAGACAGGAGGCATGAAAACACTGTTGTTTTCTGTGTGTATCTGTAAAACTGTTGCAGACATGCCCCACTTGAGAGGCAACCACATTCCTCTTTTCCGAGTATCTCCTATCCACCTCAGAATCACTAATAGTCACAAAAATCAAGGAATCAATCCAGATCAAACTAACCTGGATTTCAATCTACTCCACTCAGAGTACTGCATACAGCTCTGGGGCCCTCAACGCAAGAAAGATTCGACCTGTTGGAGTGTATCCAAAGAAGGGCTGGAGGGTGATCAGAGACCTGCAGCATCTCTCATATGAAGAAAAGCTGGAGGAGTTGGGCTTGCTTAGCTTGGATAAGAGAAGGTTCCAGAGGAATCTCACTGCAGCCTTCCAGTTTCTAAAGGGAGCATATAGAGATCAACTTACTGCATTGGCAGACAGTGACAGGACAAGAGGGAATGGTTTTAAATAAAAGACGGGAGATTTTGGTTAGATGTTAGGCAGAAATTCTTCACTCAGAGGGCGGTGAGGCGCTGGCACAGCTGCCCAGAGAAGCTGTGGTGCTCCATCCCTGGATGTGCTCAAGGCCAGGTGGGATGGGGCCCTGGGCAGCCTGAGCTGGTGGGGGGCAGCCCTGCACATAGCAAGGGGATGGAATTATATGATCTTTAAGGTGCCATCCAAGCCATTCTATGTTTCTGTGAATATGTGCTATCTACTCCTCTGTCTAACCATCAGTTTCCAGCTGCACCAGCTCCCCTGTAACTGTGCCTCCATGGGAGCAGGGCCCTGGCTACCTCAGGACGACGTGTCCGACTTCTCGGATCCTGGCAGGCCTGGGGTTGGGAAGCAGTTACCACAGGCAGAGCCTCACCCCACTTACCAGCAGGACCTGGCAAAAACAAGGGACTTAATCTAGCACATGTGTCTGTCTCACAGCCACAAAACGCAAGCCTCCTCTGCTACCGACACAGAAGTTCAGAAGCGGGTGGTTTCCATCTGTGAGCAGAAATACGCTCCTGTTTGGAAGCATTTCCTCACACTAGATTGCCTACCCGCAGCAGATCCTGCTCCACTGATTGAGTCCTGAGCCTGCTGGGCTGCATGCAGGCCTTGCCATGCCTTCCCGAGCCAGTGGACAAGTATGCCAGGGATGGGAGGGCCTACAGCCCTGCCTCTCCACCCCCCCTGCTCCTCAGAGCATATCTGAGGCCATCTCTGGATCACAGAATGGCCTGGGTTGAAAAGGACCACAACCATCATCTAGTTTCAACCCCCCCCCCCCCACCCCCATGTGCAGGATGCAGACTTCTTCCCCCACACGAACCCCTCAGCTGCTGTATGCCTGCATGGGGCCTGGACTGGAACCACTCAGCCACGCTGTTGCCTCCCAGTTATTTTCTGGTGTTATTCCACCGATTTGCTGCAGCCTTTCCCAGTGCCCCTAACCACAGTGAAACAATGCATTAGTACAGAAAATCCTTCTAATTCTAAGCACAACTGCTTCCCCTGACTGCTCAGACCACCCAGGAAACCTTCATAAAGTCATTACATGGTCTTAGTTTCCCCAATTAGCCACAACAACTCTCCACCCATGACATGAGTAATAAATCCCAAGGCTTTAACTAAACTATTCCCACCAGTTTAGGTTTCAGTCAATCAGAAGTCCACCTACAAGTGCGTGCTACTCACTTCCTCTAACTATTTAATACAAGCAAGGGTTGAAACAACTCTAAATGCAATGAGGTTGATGCAGGATTTACTCCTTATTAGATTTTTTTTTAGAACTGGATAGTATGCTTTGTTTTTGTTTTTAATGAGCTAGGAAGTGATAGAAAAAAAATGCTAAGAGCTAGAAATCAACAACAATGTAAGGAAAAGCAATTAACATGAAAAACGCAGAGCATAAGGCCTCATCCTGGGTAACAGCACTCATGCATCGTAGGAGAGGCGCTCCAGATCTTACATACTTCCCAGTGCGGCAGGAAGGCAGTTTCAGATGCGGACAGGAGGTCCACACGGCTCTCCACAGAGAGCTCGTCCCTGGACAGACCACCAGGCTTTGGGATTTGCTGATGGTCTTCACGACTAGAAATCCATTTAGCTGTCCCACGTGAAGGGTTGCTGAGGCACACAAAACCAGCCAAGCAAATGACAGTACCCTGACTTTCTTTTTTCTTTCTATTTGTTTAGAAGAACTAAGTACGTATTTCCAGAAAGATTTTGACACTTCAGGAAGGGGAAGCACTGAAGTAATTGCAAAGGAGTGTCCTAATTTGCAGAAAAGTATTTCCCCCGGGGGCACAGTCTCCTGCTCTGCTTTCTCCAATTGTCAAGTTGAATTAGGTCGTTCCCAGCCTTCTTTCATTCTTTCAAAGTGCGTTTCCGCCTCAACACCAGAGCTTGTGCACCAGCCATATCGGCAATGAGCTCCGTAGCGCATCGCAGCAATGACAAAGACAACACACTGCCTACATACACGCTGTGAAGGGCTCAGACAATGCGTGACTTCAGCTGTCAAAGCACAACTGTCGTTCTCATTTTCCTTGTCATCAGCACCTGCTGTCACAGAAAACCTCTATGCAAGTACCTTTCCCACCAACTGGCAAGCTGCTTTTAGCACAGATCACTGCAACTACGTCCCCACAACTGGAAGAAGAAAAAGGCTGCACCAAAGGACAGAGCGAGAAGCCTTTAAACAAGGATTTGGGGCACACAGAACACAGATGAATGCGGATGCCGAGCCTAACACACTTAGCGCGAAACCACAATTGCAAGAGCCAAAAAGCTTGCCTTAAGTGCTTTGATAGTAAATATTTTATTGTCTCTTGAAAAAGAATTTGTTAACTATGCAAGCGATGCTCCGTGCATTATGGGCCATTAAAGGTTCCCCTGTCTGGAGCCCGCTCTAAGAACAAAACCGCTGGGTTACACTTGAGGTTCAACTCCAGTATCACCTACAGCTTCTCATTTCCCTTACCGTTGCCTGCTAAAGCCAGCAGCGCTACAGAGCACTCACAGGTGTGAACTTCACACGAACGAAAGCCGGATATCCAAAGAGTCTATGCCAGTTTGTCAAATACAATTATTCTGTGAATAAAGAGGAGCTTGCTTTGAGGGCAAGCAGGCAGTAAAATATTGAACATTTATTACTACAAAGAAAAACTTAGTTTCCATGAGGAAACTACGAACGCTTAAGATAATAAAAGACTCTAAACTGCAAGTTAATGTTTTCTTCTGAATCCCATAAGGAACGTATTCCTGCAATAGAACACCAAGATGAATTCAACTCAACCAGCTGGAAACGCTGCCCATAGAATGCAGCCCGTGCTCCCCCCCCAAAAAAAAAATACCCCCAACAACTCAGTCGCTCTCAGCCCAGGCACCGCACAGCCACAACTCACGTTCAGACGTCGAACGCTGGCTGCTTTTGATTCAATCTACAACACGGGGACAGCTATGAGGCCGCACACCCCTCGCAGCCACCTAGCGCCCCCTCGCAGCAACCCAATGCCGAGCCCCCGGGGCAGCACCCCTGCTCTAGGGGCGCTCAGGTTGCAGCAGCAGGTCCTTCACAACGCAAAAAGCAAACGCAGAGGCAGCACACGGAGAGCGAAAAGCATCCGTCAAAAGAAACAATATCAAAGTTAGAGTAGTAAGGAACCGTGCGTACATTCCTGCCGGCCAGATGTCTGCCGCTCCTCCGCGCGGGTCCGGAGGGAAGCGTCGAGTCAGCCCTTCTCTCCTCTGCCTCCTTGCCCCGGGCCGCGCACAGCAGCTCCCCGGGAGCGCCGCCCAGCCGCGCTGTGCGCGCACCGCAGCCGGAGCCGAGGCCGGCTCGGCACGAGGCGCTGCCCGCGCCCTGCCCCGCGCGTCCACGTGTCAGCGCCTTAATTTGGGACGGCTCACCTCGAGAAGCATTTACAGCGGGTGAGGCTCCGGGCAATTAGAGCAGACTTTGCTTTCTATAAGCCGTCCCCATTAACCCCTCTTTCCCTTAAGGCAACTGTGGCACACGCGAGAAACTCCGCGGAGCTCAGCCGGGGCTATTTACCAGCAGCGTTTAACTCGGTAACCTCGCTCGGGAGAGAGGGCTGTAAGACAGAAGGGCTCCAAACCCACGCTCCAAGCGGGAGGGAGCTCGGCAGAGCGCGAGGATAGCACAGGAACGAAGAAACGCCCGCCGGTCCCACCGCCCCGCTCCCCGTTCCGCCCGCCGGGCAGCAAAGCCAGGCTCCCGCCCAACGCGCGAACTCCGCTGCCCTACCTGCCGGGCAGCCCCGCCGCCGCCACCCCCAACATCGCGCCGAGCTCCGCCGCAACGGGAGGAGCCGCGCCGGGCGCCGGTAATGGCGCTGCGCGCCCGCCCCCTGCCCGCCCCGCGCTGCCGCCTGGGGGCGCGCTCCTCCCGCGCCGCCGCCCGGCCCGGCCCGCCTCCTCCCGCTGCCCGGTGGGGAGCGCCGCGCTGGGCTGGGGTAGTTCCCTGCCCGCCGCCGCTCGGTGAGGGCGGCTGGCGTCGCGGAGCCCTTGGCGCCGCTCTTCAGGACGGAAGATTGCTGTCGAAACCACGTCAGCTATTTTTGCTATGTCTCACGTGTGGTTTCACGGCGGGGTGCGAACTCTGCAGCCCCCATAGGACAGCGTGCTGGGGCGTGGGAGGGCAGCGGGCGTCGGCGCAGGCAGGTATGGGCAACTGCGTGCGCACGGAGGATGAGTGATGGAGAGCGACTTCTTGCAGGACGAAGGACCGTGGTTTAAATCTAAAAGAGGGGAGATTTAGATGAGCTGTTTGGAGGGCATTTTTCACTGAGAAGCCAGTGAGGCACTGGCACAGGCTGCCCAGAGGCTTGGCGTCTCCCCCTTGGGCATCTCCAGCAGCCGCCTGGCCATGGCCTTGGGCACCCTGCTCTGTGTACCCTGCTGGAGAGGGAGCGGGCCTGAGGGACACAGAGGGTCCTGCCGCCGAAAAACCCCACCGGCTATACTCACTCACCTCCCATCTGGCGGCTTACATCATCTCACTAGGCAAGTTCTCATTCTGTGCCTGCTAAGGTAACACTACCCCTTTGTTTTTCTTCCTAATCGAGTTCGGGCAGTCTGCCATGTTACCTGCAGGCAGCTTCACGAATGGCTGTAATTAACCCCAGTGTGCCTGTGAGGGACTGGGAGCTGTCATGTTGCCTGGTTTCTGCTGCAGAGCTCAGCTGAGAGTAGTTTGAACAGGGACCTGTGCCCCAGCGTACCTGAGCACGGAGCTGCAAACTGCACAGTGGTAAGCCCTGGAAATAATTAACAGCCCAGGCACGTGAGTGAGCACAGCTGGTAGGATCCTTCCTTTAGCAAGAGCATTAGAAGGTGTAATAGCATGGAATCGCACCCTATGCAGCTCTCTAGTGCCTTCAAGAGACAGCAGCCCCGGAGCGTGGCCTGCTGGCAGTCTGATCTCACAGTGAAACTCATAAAGAGCGGAAGAGCCTTCACCAAGCTCTATGCCAGATGCTAAGTACTGGCAGCCCTTGGAAGTGCTGCACCAAGAAAGTCCAGGTGTTGTGTGTCAGAGGCACTTTACGGCAAGTTTGTGCCTTGGCTTCGGAGGCTGACTCAAATTTTGGTTTTGACTTCCTGTTCATCAGAAATAACAATTCGTAATGACCTTCATTACATGGCATTAGAGCATTCTGGTATCCTAATTAACTTGTAAAATTCAGCCCAGAGTACTCAAGTAAATAATTCAATAGGATTCACAAACACACTCAAAAGAAAAAATATCATTCCCTCCAGTCCTGTGTAATGAAAGGCTACGACTGCTTTCCTCCTACGCAGTTTTAAAAAAAAAAAACAAGATGAGCTGCCTGTTTATTGCTGCTCACAGAGCCATCATTAAGGTAGATGCTGGTGTGCCTGGTGTCGGGAGTGCCAGCATCCCCAGGAGGTAAGTGAGGAAATGGAGACAGCACTGAAGCTTGCTGAGGAAGCATGTGGCAGAGCAGCAATGTTGGACTCTGTATCTCCAGACCAAGCACCATAATCATGTGATTATCTTTTTTAAAAAATCTCTCCATGCTAAATCAGTTTATTTGAACACGTGTTTTTGGTGTTCTGTTTCCAGAGTGCTTTAAGCCTTCCATCATTGCTGAAATACTAGTGTGTGGTGGTAGGGCTGGCAGGGGGACTAATGACAGTGCAGGACTTCCAACCATTTAGAACTGTACAATTTATCAGTGTTGGTACCACCAACAATACAAGGCTAATACTGTAAGCTTAGGGAAGGAATAAGAAAGGAAAGGTTGTGGAGAGATGGACAAGTGAAAGGCTGAAGGGTCTGCCTGCCTGCCTGGGATGGCATTTTTACATCAAGTTCCTTCTCATTTCCAAAATATTTTACTATTTTGTTATGATATGAAGAAACTTGAGTAAATATGAGCCTGGGCACTTAAAAGTTATCTAATCACAGTGTCTTCTTCACCATCTTCACAGGCTCCCCAGGGCAGCGGGCATGGCCCCCAGCTGCCAAAGTTCAAGGAGCATTTGGACAATGCTGTCGGACATACAGTTTGACTTTTGTGTGGCACTGTGTGGGGCCAGGAGTTGGACTCTGTGATCCCTGTGTTCCTTTCCAACTCATTCCATGGTTCTGTGATCTTCACAGCTGTAGCTATAAGGCTTTTTTGTAGATATTCCTCATAAGTGCATTTGCCTGGAGAGACAGAGGATGACAAAGAGGTTCTAGTTGAGGGCTTGCTGCCCACAGTTCTTTCCAGGCTTACATTTGAGTGTTCCTACTTCAGACAGTGAATATTTGTCTGAACTTTTGCTTTCTCTCAGAACTTTGTGAAACTGCAGGTGCTGTATCCTTCCTCAAGTTGTTATTGACGCTGAGGGCCAGAGCAGACAAACGTTTGTTTATCCTAATCAATAGATTTCAGCCATCAACAATGTCAGCAGTCTTTATATCATACTTTCAGAGCTTTGAGGCTTTCAGAGTAGAGGCATCCTTCAGTGTCTTCTGAATAATTTTTCAACACACAGTTTCCAAATAAACATTCATAGAAGAACCTTTAATGAATTCACAAGTTACAAATTATTTAGGTTTCAAACTCCAACTCAGCATTTTTTTTTTCTTTTTTTTTTTTTGACAACTCAGCTACAGGAAAAAATAAATTCTGACCACTCTTTGAGCTCCATAACAATCTTTGCTACCTTTGTACTTAGTATATAATTTGCTTAGAATACTGACAGCTTTGTTTTAGTGATCACCCTGACCTCCTTGTGAAAGCGAAGGCAAATTCTTCTTGTATTTTAGCTGTGCCTGGCATATTTGGCTCCATCTTCCAAATATGGAGCCAAATATGGAAGATGGAAAGAGGTTGTACAGGAACAAGGACTGATAATATCTGATAACTGCTGATAACATCTATTTGATGCTACCAGTTAGGAATACAGACACCAACAGTGCAACATCTGCACTATGATAAATGTCCTGCAGTGGGAGTCACAAGTCGCACTTCTTTCTATTGGTGCATTTAGAACATCTGTTGCTTTGTGTGGCTGCTTGGATGTTTTTGCTAATGGCATTATTCTGAGGTGCTTTAAAGAAAGGATGTAGTTCAAGAGTCAAGAAGCACTGAAGTCAGCCAAATAGCTCGGAATAACTAGAGAGGAAACAAGTTACAAACCAATGTAATTGAAGAATGTCATTTTTCGTTTTTTAAACTTTTTGTCTGCAATTTCTGTGCTCCACTAAATCTCTCAATATCCCTCAGTAGGTATCCTCTATTCTCGCAAAATTCTCCTGCAGGAAAAGTTTGATATATACACTGTTCCCCAGCTGTCTGCAAAGAATTGGTTTGAGCAGTTTCCAAGAGCAAGGCTGGTGGAGAAGGTTGATGTGGACCCAACAACAGGAGCTGCTGAAGTTTCGGTTGCTTCCACTTCCTTTCATCCCTGGTTTGCAGGAGTCCACAGCCCTCTGACTGAGGTGCTGCATGATCACCTCTTTGTGCCCCTGCAAGAGTGTGATGGCTTTGGCCGCAGGTTTAAGTAATTCATGTGGATCTCTTAAACATTAACTAGTCTATATAAATATTTAGCTACTGAAAGTAGAATGATATGACGGGCCTTCTCCTTTGCCAGAAGTAATGCTGAGCGTCAGCAGCTTAACTCCACAGGAGGGAATAAGGAGAGTAAAGCAGCACTTAAGGTAAAAGCCTTTTCCTGGAGTTGTGTAACATTTTCCATGGATTTTATTTTTGAGATGTTCTGCAAGCTACAAATTGCAAGAGATCCAAGAACTAATATGTACATCCACTTAGAAAAAGGTCTGAGTGTTCTCAGAACAATCTTCGATTTTCAAGCAATTAAGCTTTCAGATGAGACAGTAAAAAAAAACCCTTAAATCCTATACTCAGCTGCAGCTGCTATCCAATAACTATCAATTTATAACACTTTCAGATGCCATTACAGGAGGACTGGGGCTGTGCCTGTACCCAAAATAACATGCTGGTTTTTACACTGATTACCTTAGATTCTTAAGAAGCCTACAGGCATTCAACTGACAGCAGAAAGAATAAATGATTTGCTGATACCAAAGAGGATTTGATTGTTGAAGCAGTAACTAACTGATGTCTATTTTTCCACTTTGCTTTACAGCTCTCTGTCTTCATTTTACAGTCCAGCCCATGTCACTTCATGTTTTGTTCATTTTCACTCATTTAGGAAGGAGGGATTCATGTTTGTTTTTCCAGAAGGGCATCAGGGGATCTATGATCTATGGAGACATAGCTTTGGCCTATATAAACCAAATCTGCTGAAAAGATGTACTATGTACATTGCCATTCTTCAATGAAAAAGACTAGGAATGCTGTTATCATGCCAGGAAAATTAGAAGAGCCTTTGAGTGCAGTTGGTGTAAGGACATCAAGACCGAACTGTGTTTAACAACTGAGTTTGCTTTTGCTGTTGTGAGACAGTTTCATATCCATGGCTTTGTTAACAAAGCTAAAACAGAACATGAAGTTGAGCAATTCAAAAGCAACATGTAGAATGGAGACTATTTACATTGCAGCAAGGAGAACATGAGATTAGAAATAGTTCAACTGAGACATTTGCTCCTTTGCTAATCTGGTAGACTTTAGCCCCCCAGAAGTCTCACCTTCTGAAATGAAAGGCTTGTGGAACAACAGAAAGGCTCCTACAACATAGGTCAACTCAGTCTAAACTGCAGTGAGGACTCAGATTAAAGGGAGAAATTGAAAGCAGAAACATTCTTTTGATTCTATAACATGCAGAGGAAAGAATCTTGGAGGCGTCAAAGTGTAGCCTGCTTTCAACAAAACAGTTTTCAGAGAACTGAAACTGAGAGATCTGCCTCTGGTTTTACATCTGTTATGTCCTAAGATGAAAGAGGTATGCAGGCAGCATCTTCACGGATGGAGATGAAGCATGGCTTGACAGCCAGAGCACACCTCAGCACCAGAGCAATGCTAGTACCTGGAAAAGACATGATTATCTTTCTCTTTGGTAGCAGTTATTGGGCTTTAAAGCTATATAAGTCTTCAAAAGCAGTGGTCACGAGAAAGCCAAGTGCATTATTACTACTATTCCTCAAACCATAAAGGCCAGTACTGTGCATGAGGTAGGGATCCAGGTAAGCTAGTTTCAGTCCAGCACAAGTCTTCTGGAAGTTTCCCATTTTACTTCATAAGCAAGAGGAAGAAAGCCCACGACCACACCTTCTTTGGGATGTGTGCAGAACAGATGGTGTTGTCCCAGGGTGCTGGGAACTTCGTCTTCTTCACGTAGCAGAGAACTGTGAGCCTCACTGCTGGAAAAAGCACTGAGTTGCTCCACAGACACCAGCTGCTGCAAGGCTCATCTCCTCTGCTTTGGCATCAGCAAGACACCATTACCAATTTGGTAGTGCCTCTGTACAAACCCGTAGCCACATGTGAGCTCAAAGCTGTGTAATACTGATCTCTACCTCGCTTGGTGCTGCCTGGTCCTCCGTCCCTTCTCCTGTGCCAGTGCTCAGCAAATAAGGAATAGAGGGGAAAAATTCATAGGTTTATTTGATAGCAAAAGAAAGGTTCCCCCTCCACCAGTATTTCAGCCAGTATCGCTTCCAGCTTTTGAAATATGGAATATGGAACACTTCTCATGAAATGGTGGGTGTGTTGTTTATTCTTGTGGTTTCTCAGTCTTTGGTTTGTGCTGATGCAAGACTGAAGGCATTTTCTGAATGGAGGTTCAAGCTGTCCTCATTTTCCACTTAGTAGTCCTGCCCAGGTACTTCAGTAATTGTCCTCTCCTCAGAAAATTATTGCATCCTACATTCTGTTCCATTAAACAGCATCTTTCCATCTTCTAGCAAAGGAACTTGAACAAAAGCAATGGAACAGGTGTCCTTTGACTTCACTGGCAGCAACAGGGCAAATGCAGTAAGAAAGCTGGATACATAGCTCAGAGTGAGGAGAAGCACATTGAAATACCAGGGATATTACGAAGGCCATAGTGCTAACAACTTCAGCATCCTGCATAGAAAGGGTACTCCTTGTGTGTTCTGGCCCTGAAAGAAATAAAAAAAAGGGTTATTTTCATGACTGAAGTAAATGTTAGATAGAGATGTGTTTGATACATAAAAGAGCCATCATGGGGTGACTCTCTGGGGCGACGGGCAACCTGATTCACAAGCAGGAATGTTGGAACTAGATGATCTTAAAGGTCCCTTCCAACCCAAGCCTTCAGTGAGTCTGTGAATCTCTTGACCATAAGATGTGCCTTCTCATCCGTGTAAGACAGTACTCTATTCAGTTCTGCTTGAAAAGTAGCCTTTCTTTCCCTT
Organism: Perdix hodgsoniae; assembly: GCA_035772895.1. Classification (NCBI taxonomy): domain Eukaryota; kingdom Metazoa; phylum Chordata; class Aves; order Galliformes; family Phasianidae; genus Perdix; species Perdix hodgsoniae. Next base: position 8,566,115 of record JAPSGF010000027.1, on the reverse strand, counting down.
CCCTTAAGCACATATGCAGCATCGGAAAGTTGTTTAGATTACAAATTGATCTTAAATTTCAGGCTTTCTTTTTTGACTCTTATATCTGTTTGTTCTTAGGTTAATTTCTTTTCATACCTTGATTTTTTTTTATTTTTACAAAATAATGGAAATTACCATGTTCATTTTCCCCTTTTGTTGATCCAGAAGTATCCATCCCTATTACTGTGTTACAAAGTAGAGACCACACAGCTACTGTACCAGATCTTCGCATCCCCCTGTTTTTTCTACCTTGCACCCAAGTAGCATTTTCTCAGGTAAGAACAGGCATTCAGAGAAAAAGAAAGGCACGCTGTTGCATAAGGATGAAATTTATTGAAGCAATGGACATACAAAAAAGGCAGCACAGTTTCCAACCAAAACACTTATCTATTCAAACTAGTAATTCTGAAATTACTACAACAAACATTTTTACCTCTTCATGCATTTGGTTTTTCAGCTTGTGGTTGTTAACTGCTATTTGCAAGGCTCTGCTGGGAGATATTTTCCCAGAACTAGTAATAGTGGATCTATCACATAGTTAAGGAAGTATGGTGCGCTAGGTGAAGCCAAGGCAAAAGCTAAAGGAGAGGTGGTTAAGCTGCCTTCCAAGCCAGTTATTAGAAACTAGTAAGATCTGTTAGGTATCTTCCCCAACAACTTCAGGATTTCTATTATCAAAGCACAAGGACAGAGGGAAACAGAGAAAGGTAGATCTAACTTCAGAAAAATATTCTATCCATATACTCTTCTGTTATACTTTGGGAAAGAGGGGTCCAGTCAGGAAAGAAAAACAGCTCAGTTCTCCCATGTACCACTCTAACACTGGCTCCCTCTGGCCATTCCTGAACCTTTAATCCAATTGGGCCACACCTACACCTTACAGATTCTGGTCTTCCTGTGTTCCAGACAGAGCACATTTGGCTTGAAGACAGGGCTCTGTTCTGTCAAAAAAAGAACGCAGAAGGCACATCCATCACCCGTTTTTAAGCTCACGTAGGTAGTTAAAAATGCAGCTATAGTGCACATAAAGTCCTAGAAACTCAGAATTACTCTTTTTTTATTATTAAGTCCCTATATATACTCTGCATAGTGGCAATATAGTCTCATTTTTATATTATTCCTTTCCATCCTGAAGCTGGGGCTGAAGGCAGGCAGATAAAAGAATAAAATTTGGTCCTAAGCTCATGAAATCTTTGGGCAGGGGCTACAATTTCGGGGAAATATTCCAACAAATACAGCAGAAGGGGGAAATAAGGAACAGACAAGGGGGAAACAAGGAAAGAAATAGAACCAGAAAGCAAAGTCAGCACAATGCTCCTTCAAAAAAAGAGCACTAGTATGTCAAGAAGCAGCAGTACTAGTTACCATTTTAAACTGCTTTTTGAAAGCAAATCACAGCCACAATGCTGTAATGTTACAAATGCAAATACATGACATATACGAACTTTGCTATGCAAAACAATCCTGTGTCCAGTCCATACTCTTCTAATGCCATTTACTGCAAGTGCATATTAAACCTTGATATATTTACTTACATCAGTTTTTTGCCACCGAGGTTAAGTTCTGGCAATCTTTGCATCAAAACACAACTTAGTAGCAGTTATGAAAATATTTTTAAACATTAAGACCTCAATCTTCCATTAATAAAATATATATAGTGATGCAAGAGGTGTCCACTACATTCATAAAGACAATGCTTGAGTTTTACTAAGATCAGTAAGTGTGCAACTTGGACCTGGAAAAAGAAGTCACTAAGCAAGTGGTACTTAGTACAGCCAAAGATATGTTATTTGCATGCATTTATTCACAGTTCACAAAGTTAAATAATCTACAGTTCTGAAATATGTGCATTTAAAAAAGGAACTTGTCACAGATCTCTGGAGGCAGTTGAGCAGACATTGTGCAGAAGGGACTAATTCAGGTCAGCTGCAAACTAAGTTTGAATTGAGCTTAGAAAAAAAAAGTCACTCATGTGCTTCTATTGTTAAAATCACAGCAGGAGAATGACTTGCACACATTTTTATGTGTATCTGAACTCTCCCCTAGCTCTGCTTTAGCATTCTTTAGAGTGACATTAACAAAATCCAGCTGCAAACAGGAGTTGCGGTATTAAGCAAAGATCTGAAGCAAATCACAAACGTTGAAGATACAGTTATCGTTTCAGAAACACATGTAGCCTCATGCTTGCTATCTGCATCTCCAGACTACAGATGCCCTGTGCTATTGGTTACCAGTTCTGTGATCTGAAAGTCCACACCGGGCATTTTCACTGGTAGCACAAACCATGAAGATTCCAGTTAAGGCATATAATGGAAGAAAAATAAATTGCGCTCAAGACTGTGGAATTAAAATAGCTAAAGTTTGTTGAATTTGTCAGTTGGAAATATATACCGACAGCAAAAAAAACAATGAAAATATACTATTCAGTAACTGCTTTTACTAACTGTGCGTGCTGACTTTCTGTTCTGGAATCCAGATAAATTTCAGCCCCAAGAGAGGTAATATTAAAGGAAGGAGCATCAATCTGCAGGGCCTCAACTAAGATGGGCAGGAAAGAAAGAATACTATTTAGAACTGATATGTACACTGGGAAATGATTCACTCAAGTGAAGTGAAGTGTGGGAGAGGGCAACTAGAGAAAAAAAAAGAAACTCCAAAACATTCTGTAGTTGAAAGATAAGCAGAGTAAAGAAATGACATGTAAGCACTTCAGCAATTTACAAATAAATTAAGATAGTGAAAGGCAGCATGGCCTTGAAAGGGGAAAAAAACAAAAAGGTGTTGGGTTGATAACAGAAGAAATAGCTCAGTTGCAGATTTATTTTCTGGAAAACAACAACAACAACAAACAAATCAAAACCCAAAGAGCCTGGAACAGAGATTAGATCATCTGTACGAAAGATTTGTGCAAATGTAGTGTGCAAACAGAAGTGACAGAAGAATATAACGTCTTCAATCTTCAGGACATTTAAATTGTACACCTATTGGTGGAAGCTCTGTCCTTTTCTTTCAAATGTTACCACAAGGGGTCTGATATACCAACTCATGATTCCTCCTTTAGTATCTTCTGTATGACTAAGTATGGGTAAAGCCTTTTTGATTTAAGTACAGGCATCGCTACAGTAGTGTAACGTTACTTCCTGGTCTTGAACACACACATCCAGCCTTAGGTTAAAAAGCCATATCTCAAGTCCTTTCTCCTAAAACTTCAGCTCATTCATAACCACTGGTTCTTGGGGTACTATCCCAAGACTTCCAAAGATGCCATTAATCACCTCTACAGTACCATGCCATAGATGTGCCAAACATTGTATTTTATATAATTTTAAGTTTTGTGGACTGCTGCCTTCATATTTTCTGTCCAGCAATTCCAAGAGAAAAACCATAACTAAGACTAAAAATTTAGTCAAAACAGAAAATCCCTCTTCTGCTCACAACTGACCTTACACTTTGTAAGCTTCACCAGAGAGGAAATAACTCTTAATTCCTTCAGTGTGCATGAACCATATAGGCTAGCGAGCTGACAAAAATTTGTGAGGAACTGTAAACACTTCAAAATACTTTAAGTCTAGGTATTCCAGTAGATATATTAAATCAACTTTTTCTTCAAATCAGCATTAAAAGACCTGTCATAAGTTTGTCAAATTCTGTCTTAAGCAATTTACTATTAGTTTGTTGCTTCTCATTATATGTCTGCTCATCAGCTTTGACAAGAAGTCTTTCTTAAGAAGAAACTAAAAAGCTGAAAATAATACACAGAAACAAAACCCCATAGTTCAACGTTGAAACACCAGTGGATTGTTCTTCTACTTTAGGATTTCTCTTGTTGTAATGGTGGAATGTATTTAAAAAGATGCAGTGCTTCCACTGTCTCATCGAAGTCCCGACCAGCTGTGAAGGTATGAAGCCCACCCAGAAGGCCGTGAGGAACTCTCTTCCTCACCTGGAGGAGGAGAAATACATTCTGTAAGTTTACGAGGCTAGATGTTACACAATTTGGAAACCTGATATTCATTTTTCCCTCCTCTATCAAGTTTTCAAATGCTGTTCTTGTCAATTTGATGAAGAGGTAATACTCACTATTTCCACTTTGCAAAAGATGTGGACTTTAATCACCCAGTACGCTTTAAAGAAACCATTTTATCATCTTCCTTAAGAAAAATCCAGCCAGTGTTCATTAGAATGACAAAAAACATTGAGATACTATAGGCTTAGTTTACATATAATTTTCCAAATGCAAAGCTTATCATGGAATGGATTATGTTGTCACTTATTCATGTGCTTTTCTTCACTAGTTTAAAATGCTTATATACACACACACTGTACTTACTCTTTATTCTTTAAGTAATTTTTATATCAAATATGCTAATGAAGTACTAGAAACTTGCTCTTTATTTATATAACTTTAAAAGATCATATCTTAAAAAGGAATGCAAAGGGAACAAACAAGATATCAGATTATTTAAAGAGTAGCCAGAACATTACTATACATTATTACAGCCCTTGGGTTAATGTCTTTTAAAGGCTGAACTATTCCTCCTTCCTTCCCTAGTTCCAAAAGTTCTTAGTCAGAAAGCATATTTTGCTGAAGAGGTTTTTTTAAAGCTAATTTATTGAAACTAATATTAGGTCCGCAATGCCTTCAGAGGACCATTTTAATTAACTTTTTCAAACATCTGCCAAGAAAATCATTCATTTATACGGGAACCTCTATTTTAAGATCACTTTGACAGAAATCCTTACTAAAACACATGAACACGTTACATTACAACTCACTATTGTTTTCTAAAATGTGCCAGAACCCCACCTACCTTGGGCAATTGCAACCAGCTTTCCTTTCTCTTCAGGGCTAAGTTGCAACATGGTGTCTATTACTGGCAAGAGCCTCTCTCTTTCACTTCCTGATTTTAGGAATATGAACTGCAACAGAACGTTCTTCAAATATTCTAGATTAGCCACAGACTTTTCTCTCTCCTGGTTTCGTTCCAATCTTCTTATTTCACTTTTAAGAAGCTGCAAGTGACAGGGAAAATATAAATTAATAAAAGACCATGCAGTGCTCTTTTGCATCATGAGATGTACACTTGAAGGAAGCTATTAAGAAGAACTAAAAGGAAAATTATGCAGCTTGCTTCAAAAAGTATAGTGTACGCATAATGAAGTATTCAAAGCCAGACTGGATGGGGCTTTGAGCAACCTGGTCTAGTGGTGGGTGACCTGCCTACAGCACAGAGGTTGGAACATGGTGATCTTAAAGGTTCCTTCTATGGTTCTGGAAAGAAACCCAATGAAACCCAAACAGCTGATAATATCCAGAAAAAAAAAATATAGATAGATAGATCAAAAATAATTTATTCAGATAAATTCTATACAGTAATTATAGTGAGATACAGATAAAATTCACTTTCAATGATAAAGAGTTCAGAAGTTAAAAAAGCAACTTGAATCAGAGGTTTAACATTATCATGCATTAAGAAATCATAAAAGAAATGTTAGCTTGTTTTGAGAATACGCTATGTTTAAAAATGTTTCAAGACAAATCCTGGAATTGTGATCAAATATAACCAAATTCTGTTAGTACATATACCTCTAAACATGCATCTTCTTTTGTATTAAGACAGGTAAAAGGGATTACAGGGAGAGAGACCAACGTTTCCCTTGAAATTTACTGTTTTTAGCTAAATGCAAACAGTAAAGGCTCTTCAGCAGATATTAAACTTCCAAGCTCTGCCTTTTTGTAGTAGTAGCAGCAGCTTTTACTTCCCCTCTTCCCCTACACATGAGAAACTGGGGAAAAAATCCTCAAGTCAATTTTAGAAGTAACAATTACTCTTGTGAATAAAAAATATCCTCAACTTAAAGTTTTGCATTCCCGAATTTCTATAGACTGCCGTTTTCTGAAACATATTCAGTGTTAAACATTTTGTCTAGGAAATACACCATACAAATTACAGCTGTCCCCACATTTACTGCATGCCTGCTGACCTTTATTTGCTCCATTAGGATTGCATTGGTTGCTTCTGATTCACGAAGTAATTCATTCAGGTGATCAGCACTCTTTGTCGTTGTGCTTAGTTTCTCAATCAGTTCATCCTTGGTGAGCTCTGTTTGCCACTGGGATGTTTCTGCAGTGAATTGAAAAAGAAAAGTGAAGGAGGACGAAAAAGGACTTACATCTACTTAATACTAAGTTAACATTATGACTTGAGTAATGTAGTTTACAAGATGTACACAGGAAATGAAATCCATGCAAACTCTGCCAACTAACAGTTGTCATTTCTGCTGCTGTATGCTTGTTTTGTGATTTATTTTTATATATACTCCTTTTTCAGAACTGATTTGCCAGTCTCCTCATAAGTACATCAAGATACATGGTTTTAATTTACCCCCTGCTTTCCACTCATAGGTGAAGATTTTTCAACATTTCTCCACATGGTATTCAGTAGACTTAAAAAAATATGGTTAGATGCTACCACTTATTTTTCTACTTTTTAGGATGCTGTTCTTCATGCTGCCTTTCATCATCCTGAAAAAAATATGAATAAGTTCCTGTTCTAATAAACCACATTAAGTTGAACAATTTATCCTTTCATTAACAAGGGTCTCAAGTAGAGACTAGTCATTTTGCACCAAAAGTTCTATAACTATTCACTGACATAGTCATCCATCCTCTTCTGTTTAGAAAGTTAAAAATATGAGATCTCGTTAATCTGTATTCAAGGAGAACACTCATACAGAAATTCCAGACAGTGTATACTCAGGGCACTAATTAAATGTCTGTGCTGCAACTAAAAGCATGAAGAACACAACATTCTCATGTATTTTGAGGGCACAACCTCCACTGCTTATAAAAGCCACATGTTCTACCTACCAGGTTTTGTTTCTGGAGAGTTTAGAAGCTGTTCCAAGGATGGTATGTAGGTGCTGGCTGAAGAGACGGACTCAGTGTCTGTTGTTTCCATACCTTCTCCTTCCTCCCTTGCTACAGCGTGCACATCTAGAACAGGAAGGTCTGTGTTTCGCCGTTCTCTTAAGTTCTTTGGTACAGGATTTGAAACAGCTGGACCTGAAAGATACTTACTGATGTTTGTCATTGAAATACAATAGATGTACGCCTATGAAATAACTCAAGTTATCTCAAATTGGAAAGCAGTATGTAATCTATGGACTTGAAAGCTAGATACAAACAAGTAATAGAGCCTTCTACCTCCAGATCACCATTTCAGTCAAAGCCAGTTTCCAAACCTGATCTTAATTAGCAATTTTCATAGTCCCTGAAATGAAGCTTTAATGCATCATACCCTGCAAATGCTGTAGTTTTGATAAGAGTGCCAAGTGTTTTTGATGCAAAACAGAATTAGCTTTTCTTTCAAACAGTCCTGTGGGTGGTGTAAATTAGTCTGTTGGTAATGCTTTGTGTGCTATCCTGCTGCTTCAGTAAACTGTCAGTTACTGCAATACAGCTAAGTAACATATGGAAAGAGCAACCTAAATTGTTAATGTTTCTTGGCAATTATCTGACTGCATCCTAACGAGTAACTACACAGATTTAATTTAAAAAAAAGTAGCACTTAAGTTGAGCAAAGTAAAATTTTATATTAGACATGGGGGCAAATAGCAATTATACCAATAATAAATATTGTTAAAAATCTTTCAGAACACTCTTGTGTAGCTTTACTCATCATACTGGAGAGATCTGTTAAGCTCTCCAAAATCTGAGACAAACTGGTGGGAAGAGCACCAACTATTTACAAAATGATTTCCCTCTATCTATCTCCCAATGCAGACACTGCAGAAAACTTAACTGTGATATATTGATTCTGGAGTCACAGTAATAATAAAACCTCATTCTTTACCTGGAATCAGAGGACTGGTATGACTTACTATCAATTTTCCACAGGAACTTTTTGTTGTATTACATAACCACATATTATAACTGTGTTTCCAGTACAGTCTCAAGTACACAAATTAATAATCTGCAAGAATATATAACCCAAGAAACCTGGTTTCATGACCAAAAGTTACCTCTAGTGCTTGGTTCACTCTTGAGTTGGAAAAGCTGAGCTTCTACCCTGGACAGTTGCTGTTGAAGGGTCTCTACTGTCTTCCTGTGTTCTTCTTGCAGGTTCCTGACTTGATCTCTGAAATTGTTCCGGAGAGCTTCATTCTGGGCTGTCAGCTGACTCAAAGCCTGAGCATGCTCTGTTTTCATGACCATATTCTCAGATTGTATTGTGCAGAACCTGAAAACAGCATAAACACAAAATATAAGAAACATGCAACAAAACTCATAAACTCATTCTTGACAATACAAATTTGTCTACAGTTTAAATTAATTTTCATTTCTTAGAATGTCCATTTCCTTTCCCCCCCCCCCCCCCCCCCACTTTATCTTTTCCCAGCACAAATCTAAGAGTAAAAAAGTGATGTTTATCACCAATCCTAGGAACGTACTGCGTTATATAAGCTTTTTACTTTTATGTCAGAAGATAAAATTCAGACTTTGGGGAAAAAAAAAAAAAAGAAAGTAGAGACAGGCTGTGGTCTGAGTATTTTGCTGTGATCTGAACATTCTTTAACTGAAAAATTGCAACATAACCATTTATCCTCATAACATGCACATATTTCTTTTCATTTGCCATTTATTTACCGAAGATCCATGCAGGACTTCTGAAAATATTAATTTCTAAGAAAATAGGTTTAATTAATCGATTAACTTTAAACTTCAGAACTCAGCACAAAAGAGGATAGATATCTTTCATCTTTCTTGGCGAGAAAAATGTCAGTATACCACATCAATTGTAGTGAATTTGGAGGCACTCCAGAAACAAGACAAAATTGTCAGAAGCAATTAAACAAGTGCATGTATGGAAACACTAAGCATAGAACTTGCCCTTATAAGTGTATAAATTTAAATTTAGCCAGCGCAGCAAAGAGCTAGCATTTCTGGCTATGAAAGGAACCTACTGTGGTATAGGTGGTTTCCAGAGAAATGTGAAAGGACATGATTTAGATGATTCCAATGAATCATCATGTGGATATCAGGAAACAGTACAACAGATTAAGACAAAGAAATCAACAGTTTCTAAGACTAAACTGTAATTTCTAATGAACATTTCATGAATTTTTATACACTAAAAGAAAGCATGGAAAGGCTTTTTTTAAGGGCTCAAGTAAATACCTATTCGTGTCATTTGTCAGGAAATCACACAGATTAAATAGATTCCTTTTGTTTTGAAAGAAGTAGGAAATTTTGATTGTGGCAAGCATACACTTGAAAGAAAAAAAAACCCACCTTCTGTAAAGAAGGTACTTGGCGGATATTTTGATGTTAAAATAGCTTATCTTTAACTACAGTATTTTACTAAAAGGAAATATTGTTGAGCAGTCCAACACAAATGTAGCATTGAGTTTAAGACATAAATATAGTCAGCAAATTTAGCATGCTTAAAAAAAAAATAGCTTTAAAAATTTGATATTTAACAAGTAGAAAGCTATCAGAAATCTCATATTCCCTCATCAGCTACTACTTTGTTTTCACTGCTGGAACCTCTGAAGGCTGACAAAAAGTAGCAAATAATACTTTTCAAAGTTCTTTTAACTTTCTCTAAAATTACACCCCTTCCTTTGGGAAGCACCATTTGAAGCCAGCTGCACAACCAGCACTTTAGATTCAAACAAAATAAACCATCTTTCATCAGCAGAACATACTTTTCACGGAGTTCTGCCTCTTTTGCAACAGTCTCTTGCAGCATCTTATTGTGTCTTTCCAGCAGGGTGTCATGTTCAGACTGCAATGCCTGGAATTCAGCTGCATTCATCTGTAAATTATGCTGAGTTTCTTGTAGCTTAACTTTTAGTTGTTCTATCACCATTTCCAATTGTTCTCTACAAGAAAAAAAAAACAACAAATGTTTAGAGTTACCTTATTATTATACCCACAATGTTTTATGTAGCTAATCTGAATTTTTTTTTAATTTATTTCTGTATTTAAATTACCTACGGCACTGTGACCAAAATAAGCTCAGAGAGTGACCACAGCAGAAACGATTAGGAAAGACCTGATTGCATTTCAATATCGTTGCAGATGAGTTCCTGCGTGAACTGATGGAAATGTACCAACTGGGGTAGGTGTGACCACTTCTACTTTCTGCTTCAGTTCAGTTTGAATCATAATTGAAACACAGAATCGTAGAATGGCCTGGGTTGAAAAGGACCACAATGATCACCTAGTTTCAACCCCTTGCTATGTGCAGGGTCACCAACCAGCAGACCAGGCTGCCCAGAACCACATCCAGCCTGTCCTTGAATGCCTCCAGGGATGGGGCATCCACAACCTCCTTGGACAACCTGTTCCAGTGTCACCACCCTCTGTATGAAAAACTTCCTCCTAATATCTAACCTAAACCTCCCCTGTCTCAGTTTAAAACCATTCCCCCTTGTCCTACCACTATCTACCCTCATAAGCAGCCATTTGGAAGAATTAAATGGAAGAACAGTATGCGGCACACAGATGGGAGAAACCATTCCTTCTTGAAAGTGTTAGAGGGTTTGTTCATTTAGTAAATGCATATCAGTTCAATGAGATGAAAGCAGTAGACATGGAGTGGATGGAAGAGACTGGCAAAAAGACTGGCAAAGGTGTATAAAGCAGCATCAATCCAAATAAGATACATTTCTGACCAACAGAGTTGATATTGTTAAATCATTCCTTTAAAAATTATTTATTACATGTAAAAATTATTTTTTACTTGTTCTCTTTGGAAGCACAGTAGTCTTCTTTCACAAAAAACTAATAACTGAGCTTCTTAAAAATCTGCAAACAGGAGACAAGAAATGCAACTCTTGCAATTTGCTTGCTTCAGAGAAGATGTATTAAACAAACTAAACAAACAACAGAAAAAAAACCAAGTCCTCTAACAATACCCAAGTCTCCCCCTGGTGGATTTTCAGCAGCATCTTTATGTACTAAGATCTGCATCAGAAATGACTTGACATCTTATGCATCCAGTCTGTCACCATGGTCAGCTACCAACCACTCATAAAAACAGCTTACAGAAACTGATCTCTTTGAAATCTCTTTGAAATGAGATTCAACTGCTGATAAGGAACTGAATTTACGTGGCTTCCAATTGTACTTAAATTATCTTCAGGGATTTTTTCGCAGAGTAATCTTTTTTTCAAGACTTTCCTTTTAAAGTAGCTGATAAGAAGTCTGCCAGAATTGATGACTGAATTGGCAGCCAGAGCTTTACCCGCACAACACCACTCCTTCCTGATAAAGATCCAAGTGAGTTCAGCTGAGAAGTATCAACTGCTGTTTACTTCTCTTAGTTGGAAATAGTGCTTTGCCTCAGTGCCTTATTGTCAGAGAAAATGTCAGGTTTATTCAGTTATGCTAGCTAATTTCTGCTCCATGACAGACTTCCTAATACCTTACTTTTCTCTCTGTCTGAAACAACAGGTAATCTACACAGAAATAAATCTGTTAGAGAGAAAGCAAAGAATTACAAACTAGCACAGTACCACTGAGCTGAGATGTGGTACAAATGAATGATCTTCTATTCAGATGGGTACAGCCATGGTTAGAAAGTAACGTTAAAGATCAGCTCTAATTTTATACACACAATTGACCCCCCCCCCCAGCTCTGATCAAATTAGCAGAAGCAAACTGCCTCCTTTCTAACATTTTCCATACTTAAGAAAAAGCTAAAGAGTGGAACTCACTAACATTAACAGTATAACCCAAACATCAGTATTTTTCTTTATGGATATAAAAATTCTGGCTTTACCTTTCTTGTTTGGCTCCCTCAGTTTCTGCCTGAGAAGCAGATTTATTTTTTTGTTGTTTTAAAACATTATGAACACGAATTTTGTAGCTCTCAAATTCAGATGTAACAGATGCCTGCTCAGCCTATGACACAGAAAAACAACTCTTAGTAAGTTATACTATTGACAGTTGCTCACCTATTTGCTCTAAGACAAAATGCATCTTTTACTGAAAAAAGAGTCAAATGAAGAGATATCAGCTCTATTTTCCTCTTTTGAATGAACAACTTAAATGGCATCAGGACAGACCATGCTTTTTTAGATCGTAATCAAATCAATTATCAATATAGAAACTTGAAAACAATAAGTCACTGACATTCAACATCCCAGCCTTCAAGGACAAAAGAAAGCTTACTAATAAAAGAATAACATTCAACAGATATTCATAAGCAAAGGGTAATGAAGGGGGAAAAACAAAACAAAATAAACCCAGCCTCCTCCTCAGAAAACCTGAAAATTATGCATCATTTTAAGTCAGCCCTGTAAGGATACAAAGCAAGATATATCATAGCTTCCTGTAAGAGTATTTGGTCTGCCTTCTCTTCTGAACTCAGCTGATACATATGTTTGTTTTCTATGGACAGATTACCTCACAATTTAAAGTCCTTTACTGTATACCACATAGGCAAGAATTATTCCCACCTGAGAAATAACACCTTTCAAATGCCCATGCAGTATATTTTTCTAGGAAAATACAGGTGCAGGTTTTCATTCTTGATTCTTAAAGAAGCTCATGAGTTCACAAGTCATTCTTGATGACTGAAATGCTCTAATCTCCATGGTGACATACACTTATCAGTATCACTCAGGCAAATCTACTGTCACAGTAACCAGTTTGTCCATTTCACCTTTTAAAAATGCAGAAGTTTTTTAGCAGGATACATTCATGTTACTTTTCTGCAGGACTGACACCATCATAACACACTGGAGGTAAGACAGTACACTAACCTACACAGGAACAATTGGAACAGAACACTCCTATATTCTGTACCTGTCTCTAATACAAACACCAGGTTACTAGATTCCAGGCATACCTAATACAGCATGACATTGCCAAAAAATAGCAATAATAAAAACCTCAGCAAGTGTCAACTCCAGCTGTAGCTCAACTGACAATGAAGAAGCTGCTCATATACCAGCATATTAAAAGATGATTGCAAATGTTTCTCAGCTTAAAAAAAAACAACAAAAAAAACAGTGGTAACTATGCTTTTATGAGGAGCAAATGATTTTTTTCCTCTTTTTCCTCAGACAGAAACTTCTCTTTTCACCCCAGCATATCGATTGTCTTAAGTGAACTGTAGCTTTCCACTGCTACAAGATTTTTACCATTGGTGATATAAAGGCTGCAGTCCAGACATTCTACCACAAATGCTTCGTGACAACCAGGACAGACCAGCTTGTCCTCTATACCACCACACAAAAACACTAAGTACTGCGGTATTCCCAATTCCTGACAGACAAGATAACAACAGCAAAAGATCTGCAAAACATTTTTAGAGATACAGACAGAATCTAGAGTGTAGTAAATCTGCTTTCTAAAGCTGAAGATATCACTTTCATCAGAATACCTGTGCTGCTCTACATTCTTCTTGCAAAGTTGCAATTTTTTGTTGGTAAGCACTCAGTGTACGCTGGTGCTGCTCAGAAGAAGTTCGTAGATGTTCCTGGACTTTATGCTTTTCTGATGTCAGTGCAGCTACTTGAATCTGAAGAAAAAAGTCAGTTGAAAATGTGGTTGCAAATATAACAAACTTTTTCCTTCCCTTCCAGGGGAACATGCCACAGACCCCACTGGATTGTACTACAGTAATTCCTGCACAAAATAAGTGAATATAAATTTAAATCTAATAAAAACAAAAGAAAGAGCAACAAACGACACCCTTAATACTTAAGTAAGAAATACTAACTGGATTGATAGGTCAAGGTTAACTGTATGAGTTGCAATAGGGCCAAGTGTTGGGTCCTGCATTTTGGTCACAACAACCCCAGGCACCCCTACAGGCTTGGGGAGGAGTGGCATGAAAGCTGCCTGACAGAAAGGGATGAGAATAGGGATGAGAGAGAATATGGCCTATGAGTAGAAACTGAAGGAAATGGGGCTGTTCAGTCTGGGGAAAAGGAGGCTGAAGGGAGACCTTATTGCTCCCTTCCAACATCTGAAAGGTGCTTACAGCGAGAGCGGGGTTGGTCTCTTCTCACTGACGACAGGATGAGGGGAAATGGCCTCAAGTTGAGCCACGGTAAGCTGAGGTTGGATATCAGGACACACTTCTTTACAGAAAGGGCTGTTAAGCACTGGAATAGGCTCCCCAGGGAGGTGGTTGAGTCACCATCCCTGGATGTGTTTAAAAACCATTTGGGTGTGGTGCTCAGGGACATGATTTAGCACAGGGCTGTTAGAGTTAGGGTAGTATGATGAGGTTGTGGTTGGACTCGATGATCTTCAAGGTCTTTTCCAACCTGAGTGATTCTACAATTCTACAGCATCAATATACTAACAAAGTGAAGATTCTTGCCTTAAAGGCTTCCACTTGTTGCTGACTGGCTTCCAGTTCTCCTTTTAATGATGCCTGCAACATCAGATGGTCATTTTCCTGTGTGATAGAAGTATCTGGTTAATTGCAACTTAGTAATTCAGATACCATCCCAGCTTTACAATTATGTTTAAAAATTGAAATATACAGTCACTGGTTAGTGGACTTACAGCTTGTTTTGAATCAGCCAATTCTTTTTTGGTTTTCACCAGGAGTTGTTTTATCTTGGCATTTCTTTCCTCATCCTGTTGCATTGTTGACTGAAGAGACTCTAATGCAGAAAACAGCAGTTATAAGGAGGGAAGGCTTCCTTTGCCTATCTTTTCTTAAACATAATAGAAAATATTTAAACAAATTTTGATAGATCTCTTAAAAGCTGCAAACAGGTAGCTTACAATAGCTTTAGTATATGACATCCATGTCATAAATATGTTCTAATAAATGAAATTGTTTTGAGATTTATACTTCAGGATAGGTAGAAATGAAACTTTTAACCACATGCTGGCTGGTAATGTTTTGTAGATGTGGTACGTCAGACTGAAAAGGCCTTGCAATCACTTACTTTCAGAACACATGACTAAGTTAACAAGGTAAGAAGCAGTTTTATCAGGCAGGCTATTTGGCTCTTATTTGTTGAATATTACATCAAATGACTGCTGACTATAAAGCGAACCTTTTATTTAGTTTACTCTAAAAAACCTTACTCTCAACTCATCAGCTTGAAAAAATGTTTCTCGATTCATTTTTATTATTTATTTTTTACAATTACTACTAACTATACTATACTTGTTGGTTATAGTTTACTCACTTATTTCTTCCTGTAGGGTCTCCTGTTTTTGTTTCTGAATCCCCGTCTCTTGCTCAAGATCTTCTATTCTACTATCTTTATCAGTAATCTTCTGATTAAGTTCTTTTACCAGCTTTTCATAATCTGCTATTTCCATATCCATCAGTGTACTCTTTTGAGCATCCTGCAAATTACGCACAAAGAAGTTACAGCTTAAAATCTGCCTTGGTTGCTAAGAATTCCTTTCTCCTCCATCACAAAATAAAGAATTAAAGGAACATATATCTAATCTAACAAAAAAATTATAACTATGGATACCAACAAGCAACATCCACCCATCGGGTTTCCATAATCCTCAGCAAATAATTTATTTTCAAATGAGGACCAAAAGCTTAAGAACTCTGTTGCCAATTTTAACAACTATCAGTGGTTATCTTGCAGGTATTTGTTTTTATATATCTGCTCCTCACAGAGGCAGCTTCTGAATAGTGCACCATACAAATATTTCAGACATCTGCATGTATTCCTATTTCTAGTCATGACAGGCTGCATAACCCAAGCTAAAAACAAAACCACCACCACCAAAAAAACACCCCCAAACAACCAACTACCATATTCCTCCTCATCAAATACCCCCTCAAGAAGTATACATCATCTCTCTGAAGTAAAATGAGTAAAAACTCGTGTTTTTGTTTTTGCATACCTTAGGTCTTAAGGTCCTCAGAACAGAAAGGGAGACCTTAGATACAATCAGAAGGGACAAAATTTTTGGTAGTCTCTTAAACTCAAGCACAACAATTACTCTACCTTTTTGGCCAGCTCTAGCTCTTGCATAATTTTTTGCAGATACTTCTTTTCCTTCTGAAGTTGCATTTGAAGCTCTTCCAGTTCTCGGAGAGTACCACTGTGTTCCTGAAATTTAAATATTTTTCAGCTATGTGGAGCAATTCCAAAATAGATGTCAGCAGAGTAGACATACTTACACACAGGCACCCACTCACTCTTCCAGAAGTCACATCACTGAGTGACAGTAATGCTTAAAACAATTTATCAGCTCTATATAGTATTATTACCTTTATTTTCTGTTCTTTTAGAAGCTTTTCAGTTTCCAGTTCTTTTTCAGCCTTTGCCTTCACCTTTTGTAGCTCCAGTATCTGAGCTTCTAGCAGCTTAGAATTACATTGCAGTGTTTCGACACGAGCCAGTAGATCTTCATTAGCAGAATGTAGCTGATCATGCTAAAATGATCATAGTGGGAAGATAACAGCATAAGCTGAATTTGCATTAGACTTTGATAAATAAGATACCATCCATATTTAAAAAAAAAAAACACAAAAACTGATATTCATCAGATTCTCTTATAAACAGTACTCCTACTGATAATAGTATAAACTGTTGCTCACCTTGTTTTAAATCAGATTAAGAACCGGGTTGAAAGAATCAAACTGTGTGAGCGTGTTTATTTTGTTCAGAGTTCATAAGCACAGCTTAATGTAAGATGGCTAGAAGCAGAAGAAATCAGAAGAAACAGAAAACCAAAACAATAAAACCTAACCCCTTTATTGCTCTCTGCAAGAATGATTTGTCTCCCACAATAACACGAGGTTTAAGTACTCAGATGCCCTATTTCAAGTACAGTTATATTTACAAAGAAAGCCTCAACCGATTAACCCCTAAAAAAATCCTTCAACTACAGCACCACAGAGCCTTCAAGGATATCAGATCAGTATATATAGTAAGAACTCCTCCTGTGCCCAGGCTATTGTTGGAGTATTTTAACAGATCTAATATCTTTAATATCAGATGTCAAGAAAAACTGAATTTCAAGTAACTATTCAGAATGCACTTGAGTTACGAGACTAAATATGTTACAAATCACATGAAAAATCTTACATTAAAATAATTGTTACTTTAATTATCGGTATCTCTTACACACACACAGAACTGACCTGCTGAGATGACACCAGTAGCTGTCTTGTGAGGTCATCTATCTGACGTTCAAGACTAATTGCTCTGTCTTTTTCAGAATCCAGCTCTTCTCCTTGTTTATCATATTCCATCAGAAGATTCTTAACACAAGCACATACAGACAAACTTTCATTTTTATGATGTACATTGCTTGTCTTAAGCATATTCAAAACCCCAGATACTTATTATCTTTCTAATAATTAAGCACACGAGATGTTTTAACACAGTATCAGAAATCTCAAGATGAAACTAAAGCTATAGTTCTGTTACAAGTTCTGAGAGAAGTCATTTTCCATTTACTCTTGGTAAATCCTTGCTGACTGTCCCCAGCTAACTGCTTCTCAGTCATGTAAGTAAAAGGTACTCTGAGAAGACCACGCAATTGTTCGCTTTTCTCTTTATTTTTTTGTAACTAATTCTCAGTTTATACAGGTTTAAGAATTTGTAACAACAGATTTGCTTCAGCAACACTGTCTGACGCATATGATGCCAAGTTTAAAAGGAGGTTTAAAAATATCACCCAGGAGAAAGGAAATGTCCTGTTTTCTTCTGACAGCAGCCAGACAGTTCTGTTACAAGAACTTATATTTCTGATTTGGGTACTTAACTGCACAGGCACAATTTCTTCTACCAAGCTCACTTGTGCAGGTAAACAATAATAAATATCCAGGCTGGGATTCAAAAACAAAATATCTTTTTCTGACAGTCAACTGCTTTTTATAGTTAGCACTATTCCTACCTTATAACTTTCAGCTCCTTGAATGACATCTTTCATTGAAGCAGACAGTTGATCTTTTTCTGATCGAATGACCTCCAATTCATCCCTCAGAGTCTGCATCTTATTACAAGGAAAACACACACCATTAAAACAGAATCCTATATGCAGGATGTTTTTCATGTTAAGAAGCAGTTAAGGTACCTCCTTCCGGCTGGTATCTAATTCTTTCTTCGCTCTCACAGCAACAGCCTTCATTTTATTTAGCTTCTCTCCTTTTTCTGCACATTCTTTTTCTAGTCTTCCTAAAATAAATAAATAAGAAAGTGAATAAATATACCTCCTGAAGAAATGAAATTAAATTACAACACAAACGCCAGTTTGAAATAAGACAAAATATAAAAGAGATATTAAAAGGTTCCATTAAGTTAAGCCTTTCAAATTTACTTTGAAGCTAGAACATCCAATCTCACAGATAATTCAGGGAAACTCCCTGTTCCGAAAACTTCAGTTACAGTTTACAGTAAAGGCACATTCCTGTGTACTTCCACAGACAGATTTTCAGCCCAAAATCCTGGCTTGCATTTAAAACAGCACGACCAGCAGATGAAGGAAGTGTTTTTCCCCCTCTACTTTACTCTGGTGAGAGTGCATCTGCAGTATGACATCAAAGCCTGGGGTTCCCTGCACAAGAAAGACATACTGCTGCTGGAGCAGGTCCAGAGGAGGGCTGGTCAAAGAGCTGGAACACCTCCTCTAAAAAGAAAGGCTGAAGGAGAGGGGCTTGTTCAGCTTGGAAAAGGCTCAAGAGAGACTTTATAGCAGCCATTTAGTATTTAAATGGGTCTTATAAAAAAGATGGAGAGTGACTTTTTACACAGGCGGGGATAGAACAAAGGGGAATAGTTTTAGTCTAAAAGAGGGGAAATTTGGATTAGAGGTTAGGAGGAAATTATTTACTCATAGGGCGGTGAGGCCCTGGCACAGCTGCCCAGAGAAGCTGTGGTGCCCCATCCCTGGAGGTGCTCAAGGCCAGGTGGGATGGGGCCCTGGGCAGCCTGAGCTGGTGGGGGGCGGCCCTGCACACAGAAAGGGTTGGGGCTGGGTGGGCTGTGAGGTTCTTCCAACCTATACCATTCTGTGATTTCATGACACAGTGATAACAACTAGAATAATTTTCTTTCTCATGCGTTGGGGTGACTACAATGAGGCAACAGCATACTTAGCAAAGTGCTTTCTCTTCCTTGGCTGCCTTAGGGATTTTTATTGACAATTATTTTTTCCCTGACTTAAAAAGGTGACATCTAATATACTGTTTATACCTCAATGTACTCAGGATGAAAAAAATATAAGAAATATTCATGTTAGAAATTTTAGGTCTGCTATCAATTTGAACATCTAATAGGATGAATACTGAATGAAAGATCATTGTTATCCTACTTCCCTACCTTCCTTATAGGGGTGGTAACCTTTCTAGGCTTACAGGAAATACCCAGGAAATACATAGTGATTATGCAGAGAAAAAAAAAATCTTTGAGTTAAACAATCCAAATAACTTGTGTTTACAGAGAAGACAATATAGTAAGATAGATACCAATTTTTTCCTGAAGCTCTGCTACTGAAGATTGTTCATCATTTTTCTCAGTCAGCGTCTCCATTACAGTCTGTATTATAAAAAAAGATACAAGTAATATTATAAAAAAATGGTGATGTTTTCAACAAGCCGCTACCAGTTCCAGCTACAAGCTGGACTATGTCTATGCTCCTACTACCAAGAAAGTTATAATGCAAAATTGCACATAAGCTTGGTCACTGAAAAGCGTACTTATTTTAAATGGAAAATAATCCGATCTTTCATCAGCTGATCTCCATCCTAACAAAAGATAAAAACAACAAAAAAAGGAAGACCATTAATTCTGACCAGCTGTCAGTTTTACAAATCCATGAATATTCCAGGACCTGAAATTAGGAACAGCTAAATAAGGTAGATCAAGCAGTTTTGAGATGGAGCCATAGGAAGTTAGAAGTGAAAGATTATTAGCTCAGTTAGTCCACCCAATTAAATGATCACTTTGAGTGACACAAATAAGGAAAAAGGTTCAAGTACAAGCAACTTTAGTCATAACTAAAAGAAATCGTAAGATTTTTTTGTTGCTTTTTTTTTTTTTTTTTTTTTTTTTAGAACTTTTACTATAGGGAGGGAGGGGAATCTGAGGTGTTTGACATCTCAGAAATGTGTTTCTGAAAAAGGAAACTCACTTTGAGGCCAAGGAAAAAAAAAATAAACAAAGAGAGAATGAAAGTATTTTTTGAACCTTAATTCTGAAGACTTTAGAGGTTTAGTCTGTATACTTCAATAACAAAATATAACCTTTAGAGAACTCAGTTCGTCTTTCACATTTCTAAGTTCAGTTTCCTTTTGTTCCAGAATGAAATTTAAGTCTTCTTGAGCTTTGGATCCTTTTTGCTGTTCCTGTATTTGGTTTTCATAAAAAGCAAGTTTTTCAGACATCTCCTCAATCTTAGCTAACAGATCTTGATTTTCAATTGTCGCTTTTTCACCAGCACTCTTCAGCTCCTGGATATCATGTTGAAGGGTTTCTTTTTCAGACAACACTTCTCCCAGCTCTTCTTTCAAAAGATCTTTTTCTCTTCCAAGATCCTGAAGCAGGGATCTATGTTCTGTATACTGAGTTGTGTTTTCTTCCTCTAGTCTCTCAATTTCCCTCTGCAAATGAAGAACTTTTTCCTCATTCTGTAGAGCAAAGCACTGCTTTTCTTTCATTTTTATCAAGTGTTCACTTGCAATCTGTAGTAGGTTGAGAAAATCACATTCCTCATTAGAGTTGGAAATGCTGTACCCCACGTGCTCAAGCATGTGGTACAGTTGAGTTCTTACAAGGGATTTGTGAGCTTGTTCACTTTCAAGTAATGATGATATACGATCTTTTTCCACAGTCATTATTTGTAGTTTCTTCTCTAAGTTTTCAGACTTCTCTTTCAATACTAGCCAACCATCTTTTTCATACGTTATTTTTTCCAGCTCTTTACTTAATTCCTCTTTTTCCTGAACAACTTTCTTATTTTCCTCACGAAGAGCAGATACTTCAGATGAAAGGTTCTCTCTTTCACGCACCAGAGTGTCAATCTGGTTTTCCAATTGCTCTAGCATTTCAGTGTTTTCATTCTTACCAGTTAAAGCATCATCCAGTCTCTCTGTTAATTCCTCCAGTTTTTTCTCCAGGTCACTATTACGCTGGTTAGCAACATCTACCTCTTGCTGAAGTTCCTGAACTTTTCCTTGTTCTTGCTTGCACCTTTCCTGAAGGGCTTCTCTCTCTTCACCTGAGCATTTTACTTCATTTAAAATATCTTTGTTTTGATTGGCAAGAGCAATTATCTTCTCTTCTAATTCCTTTACAGAAGCCTCTTTTTGGTGAATGCAGCTTGTTATTGTGTCATTTTCCTCCTGAAGACCAAAAATTTTATGTTTAAGTTCTTCTATCTCTAGCTGATAAGACGACAATTTCTGTGTTTCTGCCTGGAGGCGATTCACCGTTTCAAGGAGAACATCCTTCTCATTGAAAGCAGCCCGGAGTTTCTGTTGCAGTTCACTGACATCAGAAGCTTGCTGTTGTTTCATTGATTCAAACTGCTGGCTGATTTTTCCAGCAGATTCTCCTAACTCAGTCTGTATTGTTTCTAGAGTTTCTCTCAGGCTATCATAACTGAGCACTGCATCTTCCTTCTCCTGAGTTAGCTTTTCAAGCTGGTCTTTAAGATCCTGCACTTCAAACAATAATGCCATTTTTTCTTTTTCAGAACTAGATAATAACATTTTATTTAGCTCAGAGATTTCTCTTTCATGTTGCTCCCTCAAATTCTGAGTTTCTAGTTTATGTTCTTCTGTCATGGTTTCCCAGTGGTGTCTTGCTGCTTGAAGCTCCAATTTTAGTTTTTCAATCACACAACAATAGTCTTCTTTAATAAGCTGCAATTCATTTATCTTAAAATCCAAATCTTCCCTTTCATGAAAATGTTCATCTTTTATGCGATCAATTTCCTCCTCCAGCTTTAGTTTAACATTACTCATATAAGTTAGCTCATCCTTTAAAATACTATGTTGAGACTGGAGATCACCTAAGCTACACTCCAGGTGTCTAATTTTTTCTTCCATTTTTGCTTCTACACAAGGCTCTTCTTGCATACCTAACACATATACCTTGTCTTCTATATTTTTGTTTAAGACTCGTTCTAGCTGCTCAAAGTCATGCTCATGCTGCTCGGTATGGCCACATGCTTCATCTTTCACATTTTTCTCTTTCATTAAGTCTGCCTCTGCCAGACTGTGCTGTAACTGATTTATCTGATTTTGCTTTTCTTCATTTTCTTTAGAGGATATTTCAATGTGATGCATCAGTTCAGACACTTCCTCCTGATGGGCAACTTTTAATTGTTTAAGCTGTTCACTCAGACTCCTGATTTCATTGTGGTAACACTGAGAGTTGCTTTTAATAGTTTCTTGCAGAGTTGCAATTTCTTTGTTTTTGTCATCATTCACAGTTTCCAACTGCTTGCTCAAGCACAAGATTTGTTCCTCGTAAGTAGATTTAATTTTTTGGACATGATCTTGTAATCTTTTAACTTCTTCTTGATTATCACTACAACATTCAATCTGTTCCACCAGTTCCATTTGTTTCTTTTCTTGCTCTTCTAATTCTGTTTTCAGCTTGGTTAAGTCCTCATTGTATTTGGATTGTGCATTTATTAATTCATTCTTCAGAGCTTTTATTTCTTCCAGAGAGTCAGCATTTGACTGCTCCAGTTGCTCCTGCAATTCTTCTGTCTTAGCCACTGCAGCCTGAACAAACATACAAGTTATTAAATACTGATAACTTAGCAGATATAACTTCCAAATAAACTGTTTATAGTAATAAACTAGAAGATATAGGAGTCCTTAGTTTTAAAAATTGCTATAGTTTTTAAATAGTCAGCTATTTTACAGCAACTCAATTCACAAAACTCTGCAGACAGCACAGAGTAATCTGTTGGTAAAAAAAAAAAATCTCATGAAATAGTCATGATAAATTTCAGCTTTAGCAACTACTGTGATCATGTATAAAAGGCAAAAACACTTTTATCACATCAAACTCAAGTAGCTAGTATATAAAACTAGTCATCAATTCTATGCGACTGACTCTTCACTTTTTTACTGATGTTCAGTTCTTTACAGAGAGAGTGGTGAGGTGCTGGAACAGGCTGCCCAGAGAGGTTGTGGATGCCCCGTCCTTGGAGGTGTTCAAGGCCAGACTGGATGGGCCCTGGGCAGCCTGGTCTAGTATTAAATGCGGAGGCTGGTGGCCCTGCACATGGCAGGGGGTTGGAGATTCATGATCCTTGAGGTCCCTTCCAACCCTGGCCATTCTGTGATTCTGTCATGTGATTTACATGACTTAGCTCACAAGCTGCTTTCAAAGCATGTGTGAATGTAAAACCTCATATTTTCCACAAAGACAGTGTTGATTAACTGGAGGCATCACATATCTAGGCTACTAATACACAAACTGAATTCTTTTTGAACAGTTGTTGATTTAAACAAAATATATAGAAATTTTTCATTTGCTGTCAGTCCAATGAAAACAATAACGTAGAGGCCAGAGAGAAAATCTCCTTGCATATGAAGCCTTTTGATCTTTTAAGGTATAATAGAATACATGTGAGTGAAGAAAAAATAAAAATGAAATACATAAACAGAACTACAAAATAAACATTCTGAAATACTTTAGTACTGTTCTATTTGTTTCAGTACCTCTGCTTCTTGTTTTCTTTGAAGGTTTTCTTTTTTCAGAGCTACACACTGTTGCTGACTTTCAGCTTTTTCCAGAAGTACAACATCCAGTCTTTCCGTGAGAGCCTAATTTTAAGAGAGAAATATTATTGGAAAAAAAGTGTTCTCTTAACAATGGAAGCTTGGATGGTTCTTGCATAGAATGTTTCTAGAATAGAAACGTGCACACTGGTCACATCTGTTTGTTTTTTTTTAAAACGATGTAGACTAGACTGATCTCACTTTCAGCTCAAATGCAATAGCTACAGAACAGGTATACTAGTACAAGGATGTTGAGTAATATGTTTTGTTCAAAATCTTGGTTCTGATCAGCTCATTTCGTTTTATTACCTTCTGGAGAAATCTCCATCCAAATTATTAGAAGAACAATTTTCTAGTAGATAAAGTCCTCCTCATTGCCAATTTTCACTTTGATGTGCTGTCTATAAACCTTACTTTGAGATATTTGCCCTAAACAAATTTTCAGTCATTTTCCTAGAAGTATTTGTGACACAAGTGACCTTCAATTCTACGTTTTTGATCTTATCAAATTACTATCTCTAAAGTTTTCTAAATTGTAAAATCTTTCCACAACAGTCATTCTGAGAGGAACAAAAACCTGCCTAGCCTATTACAGATAGACAAAGTCATGCAGAGGAAATTGTATTATTATGTGCAATTTGTCAAAGAACTCTTATCCAAAAAAGTGAAAAAGGGATGTAGGCCATGAAGGAAAAAAAATGAGAGTATAAGAAAAAAGAGATTTTAAGTAGTGTCTTGAATTCCCACAAGCAGATTACATTGGATCTGAATAAGTTTCACAACTATTCATTACATATCACAAATTATTTCTCTATATTTATTTCAGCTAATGTTATGCAATACATTAGAAACCCATCATGGATTCTTACCTGAATAATATCATCAGCTCCTCCAGTAGCTGGTTTAGACCTGAGTTCTTCAATTTCTCTCTCCAGTTCTTTAAAAAAAGTTGTAAAGAAATTTCACAGCAAGCATGAATTGATGCTTCACAGTGTCAACATACCAGTAAAGCCAAAACTTAACATAATTCCTATTCAAATTAGAGTTGTCTTATTTCACCAATTCTCATTTGTTGTTGAGGAATGCAAAGGGCTAAAGGAGATAGAGTAAGCATTCAGTACTGCTTCTCTGCACTGATATTCAGCCTGACTTTACAAAGAAGCAAAGCTTCCTTGTTTGGATGGAGAGACAACAAATAGAAAGATTTGGGACAATTGCCTTATCTTCCATTTCAAGACCAATTTAAGTCAAAGAAAAGATACATTTATCTCTTCTCAAGTTCTCTGAAAATAGGCAATAGATAGAAGAACAAGGTCTTATGAATAACCTCAGCGAAGAAAAGCCTAGTATAGCCCATCCCTACCCTTACTGTTTTGTTGGGCAACTACCAGCAGTCAGCATGAGTGTAACTCTCAACAAGGGGATGCAACTCTAGTGCACTAAATGAAAAGAGAGAGCAGAGAGGTGGGGAACAGCATATGCGAGCACAGTTACATATAGGATGCTTTTAGTTATTAACACAAAATTTCCCTTTATCCATCTTAGGATTTCTTGTCCCAAGAGAAGTTAGCATTTTCAAAGAGGCCACAGCGCTCCTCAACAGGAGTGTACAAAACCTAGTAGAAATGCACTGTCCTCCCATCTGCTAGGTTATCCCTGCAACAGGTATGGGGGAACAGACAACAGCAAGCCCCACTTCAACACAATCTACACCTTTTCATAACAGCACAGTGTCACACTGAATTAAATTAATAATTGACAAATGCAGAGTTCCTTTTTCTTCCCTACCTCACTCTAGAGATTTTAGACCTTATCCTTCCACAAAAATATAGAAATCATAGACAAGAAAAATAGAGTATTATGTAGAATTTAAATCTACCTAGCAAAAATGTGCAGTACAATAAGGAAAGGTGAGATAGTACCAAACATTAAGATGGAAATTACTCTCATTTCAATGAGGTACCTGCACATCTTGACTTCACTTTCTGTATTAGCATCATTTGCTTTTTTGCAAACTTGATGAGATCTTCTTTGGGCAATGTGTCCAGCTGTAAAAAACAAACAAACAAAAAAAAAACATAATACAGAAACCAAATTCTCTAACCTAGAGGTAAACAGAAAACAAGTCATTTTAATATCTGACTTCCAATAAGTGAAATCTTAGGATGGGAACATGTTCTAGCATGCTCTAGGACAGCAACAGGCCAAGGTATTGCAGTTATCCAGTTCTATCATTTCAAGTGCAACAAGAAGAACTACTCTTAATTCTGTGTTTTTCTGAAATCTTTCTAGACCACACAACTGGAAAGCATCAATGAGAAAAAAAAGAACTCACTTGGGGAGGGCTGCACTTCAGAGCACAGGCTAAGGTGTTGGGAGTAATATAATTTGATCAGTGTTTTACATATAGTACACTGACCTAATGTCAGCATTAAGCAATTTACATCCAGAACATGGAAAGAAGTCTGTGTACATTATGAAATATACTACTATCAGAGCTAGATGCTACTAAATAATTTGTGAGTTATTATGACATCAAGTAAACATATCATAACAGAACTGTTACATGTTTTCCAAAATGTCTTAGCCTAGTGTTTATATATCAATTTTTGAAGAAGTCAGAAGCCTGCAAATCGCTTAAAAATACCCTTATGCCTTTCTGTTAATCACAGTTAGCATGATAAGCTGTAACCCTCTCTACCGCACTGCTATTCAAATAAATGAATTTGCAAGATTTGATCACCTTTGATTTGCCTGATCCTGGTGTGGCAGGGGATGCCACCATCTCTTGTCCTCCATCTTGTACCTACAACAAAATAAAGATAACATGTGAGAACTGAACTTTTTTTTACATAGATTACCAAAGGAACTAACTGAAAGACTGCAAACATGGAGAACAACTAATATAGTGGGAATTCAAGAAAACTACAGTATTTGTGGATCAGTCAGATGGAAAAATCGAGAAAAGTCAGACAGAGGTCAACTGTGATTAATCCAATAAAACGGCAGAATTGAACACGCCTGATTTCTAAATCAATGTTATAAATCTGTTACACTACTTAAAAGTCATTCTGTTTACAAACAGTTACAATAGTGAGTCTAATCACTGTTATTTAAAAACCATTTAAAAATGCACAAACAAATAAAGCTTGTAGTGTACCAGCAGTTAAACTTTGGGAACTTCCTAACAAAATATATCCCACAATTAATGTTACTGTTTTTTTAACACAGTGGTGATCACTAAAAGGTTAGGCCTGAAAACATATTTTAAAAGGGTCTACATTCTGGAATTCCTATTCTTAACATTTACACTTGTGACACTTTTTACCATAAACATCCACAGATTCAGTCTGTGATACTCTGCGTTATTTTAGAGTAGGCTTATAAGATATGCTTATCAATACTTGGGAATGTAAAAAAATATTCATAAATAAGATGGAGAAAAGGGAAATTGAACAGATACTTCCAACACATGAAGAGTAGCATTTCAGGCATTAAGCTTTATCCTGCTCTCATTCTAGAGAGTGAGTAGAGGTCTATATATTCACACACTCCCTCGCTTTTATTTTGCTACACTCTTTATTCCAAGAAAAAAAACTCATAATACAAACTTAGGCAAACAAACAAGATTTAAATGTTATTTTAATGGATAATTGCTGACTAACAATTTTGAGACAAGCTCAGAGAGGTAACAGGAAAGACTCTATCTAGAAATACCAGTTCAAGTACAGACCAAGGACAAAAGCGGTTACAGTTAACTCTCTGGAACATGTGAGCTGAGTTTTTTTTTGAGAAGATAAAAGGAAACTTGTTAGAAAATAATATCCCTGTCCAACACAACTGCAACATTTATGAAAGAAAGCTATAAATAAGTCTGTAGTTCAAATTTTCTTGGCACACAAACTTTGTAAACATTTACATTCTTAACATTTCAGCACTGTTCTTAGCTCAGTGCTGCCACTACAAGCAGTTTACTTACACAGTAGGATTAGGTATAAGACATTGGATGTACTGCTTAAGAAATAGCACATCTCTCTATGCAGTAAAGTCAGGATCTGTGTTACTTTTATGCTACTTGAAGGTAGCATGCACAGAGGCAGCAATGTATCATGTAGTTAGCATCCAGTTTTGCTGTTCTGGGAACAGATACTACAAGCGACTCCGGTACAGAGCTTAATTTGTTTGAGCTGTAGGAAAAACAAGGAAGATGTTTACTCAAAAACCCTACTTTTGACAGACTGGGTGCGCCCAAGGCATGAGCCAACACACAGCACACTTCCAAGGACAACACTGAATCCTGTAAGAATTCTCAAGTTCCTGCTCTGTCATTCTGAAACCAGGCTACGCTTCCACACTTGGCTGCTCACGTACACGTATATTTAAGGCCTTCCTCAGCTGCATCAAGGTGTCTCCAAGCCACAGTTTAGCATGCTTTCTGTATTTTAATTGCTATCTAACCCTTATAGTTTTAAACTGAGACAGGGGAGGTTTAGGTTAGATATTAGAAGGAAGTTTTTCATACAGAGGGTGGTGACACACTGGAACAGGCTGCCCAAGGAGGCTGTGGATGCCCCAGCCCTGGAGGCATTCAAGGCCAGGCTGGATGTGGCTCTGGGCAGCCTGGTCTGGTGGTTGGTGACCCTGCACATAGCAGGGGGTTGAAACTAGGTGATCATTGTGGTCCTTTTCAACCTATGAGCCTGTGATTCCTACTTCTGCAATAACTAAGCATACCGTTCTACAGCGACACGGTCCAACTGGACCTCTACGGGTCCAACCGCGATATTCCGATTCCATACCCCTCACCTGCAGCTGACGCACGGTTAACACACGGGGTCACCTCGGTAACCCCTGTTCACCCGGGGGAACTTTTACAGACCGACGTTCGCTCACCCACAACACCCCCGCTCGCCAGCTGAACACGCTTCCCGTCAGCCAGCCCCGACCGGCTTCCCCCAGCCCCGCACGCAGCGCGGCACCCCTAGACGCCCGCCCATCCCGGCAGCTCCTTCCCGCCGCGACCCCGCGCGCCCCAGGTCAGGTAACGGCCCCCCGGCGACGCCCGCCCGCCCGTTACCTCCATGGCGGAACCGGCTCGCTGCTAGCGCCGAGCGACCGCGGCGCCCCTGACGGCACCGCTACCCCCGCGCCCCCACTTCCGCCTTCGTCATCCCCGCACGCCGCTAACGCGGCGCGCCCCCCTGCGGCACACAGCTGCGGAGCGACCGTCAGCGGAGCCCCGTCCCTGGGCATGGCCGCGCCTCCTGAGCGCGGCCCCCAGCACAAGAAAGACTGGGAGGTGCTGGAGGGCCTTCAGAGGAGAGCCCCAGAGATGATCAGGGGACTGGAGCACCTCCCCTATGAGGACAGGCTGAGGGAGCTGGCCTTGTTCAGCCTGGAGAAAAGAAGGCTGCGGGGTGACCTCATTGCAGCCTTTCAGTACCTAAAGGGAGCCTACAAACAGGAGGGGAATCAACTCTTTGAAAGGGTAGATAACAGCAGGACAAGGGGAAATGGTTTTAAATTGAGGGAGGGGAGATTTAGGACGTCGAGGGGAAGTTCTTACAGAGAGAGTGGTGAGGTGCTGGCACAGGCTGCCCAGAGAGGCTGTGGATGCCCCGTCCCTGGAGGTGCTCAAGGCCAGACTGGATGGGGCCCTGGGCAGCCTGGTCTGGTGTTAAATGGGGAGGTTGGTGGCCCTTCCTGTGGCAGGGGGTTGGAGATTCATGATCCTTGAGGTCCCTTCCAACCCTGGCCATTCTGAGAGTCTGTGATCCAGAATCCAACCATCAGCCCATCTCCACCATGCCTACTAACCACATCCCTCAGTGCCGCACGCCCAAGTGCCTCCAGATGCAGTGACTTCACCACCCCCCTGGGCAGCCTGTGCCAGAGCGTCACCACTCCTTCTGAGAAGCAGTCTTCCTTGATATCCAGCCTGTGACTCCCCAAGTGTGACTGAAGTCTGTCCATACCTACAGACATAGTCACGTGCATATACGTGTACCACATCAAATAGCAGAAGCCCGGTGTTGCGGCTTGCAGTTCACTTTCAGAATGAAAAGACCTTTTTCTAGGTTGGAGTTTGAGAGGAATGATACCTACCTACATTTTTGAAGTATGCACTTTTTTTTCTGTAAGCATGCATGCACTCACATTGATAATTCTTTCAGTATTTTTGATGTTGCATGGTATGTAATTGATTTTTAATGAGAAGTTGCCTGGCAAAAACAATTTAGGCATATTGTTCTCTTTATAATTCCCCAGACGAATATTGAATATCACTGAATTAATTGGAGTGTCATGAGAGAACACCTACTGTCTTAGTACATTAGGCAGCTGTGTTTGTCAAGATGCTGCTCTTGATTGAGCAACTTGCTTTTCGCTGAGTATTCCTATTGTCCTCCTCCTTTTAAAAATCAAATTATAAATAGTGACAAAAGGCTGAAAGGTTGTTCATATATACCTCAAAAAGCATTCCCTTGTCTTGTGCTCTGTACCGCAGTGCACTCAATATACACATGTTTATTGTGTACTGTAACAGATGCAGGTAAACAGTTGCTGCAGCAGCAGATGGTTCCTTGCTCTCACAGGCTGCAGGCCAGGTGTGGATATTTGTAACAGGCCCTTAAGAGCCCCTTTTCCACTACCGTTCTTACGCTCCTGAGAAGTCCTACAGAGTAACCAACATAGGGACTGTCTTTCCTCACCTACCCTGGAAGGCTCTAAACTGGGCCCTGACAGAACTCCCCACTCTATGGGATGTGTGTTTGACAGATGGGCCAGATCTCACCCTGATCCCCTTCATTTTGGGCAAGAGAACTTGTAGAAAAACACATTTCTCTAAACAAATACAAAAGTTTTTACAGTCCTTGTTTCAGGTCAAAATTGCAACAGGAACTGCAAAACATCCTGTTTAGAGTATGGAAGCAGAATAAAGTAGTCATTCGTAGAAAGAACGGGAGAAAAAACATTGAGGACTTTGACAAGTGACCATTTCAATTTGTTACAACCAAATATTTCTTATGCTAAAGTTGCTCCATATTTCTTGGAAGAAATACTGATTTACACCTGTAATAGTCTCACATTATTTTCTTAAACAGATTATGAATAGTATTTTATCTATCTCAAAGGAGTCACTAGGATTATGCATGCAGCTAATTTGGGACAAGATAAGTGAGAAAAACAAGAATAATTTATATGCTCTTATGTATTCTATAATTTTATTATCTTTGTAAAGATAATTAGTTCTTCTTTTAAAACAGCATTGTTTATGTAAAACAAGATTGCCGGAAGCCTTACGAGACGTGTTGGGGCAGAACATAATGAACTTTAGATCCCACTTTCATTGGAAGGCCAAGTTCTACAGGACTGTGTTTAGCCGTAGCACAAAGGCTGTGTAGAAACACTTGTTCACTAGCAGTGAAATTATTAGACTTACAGGAATGTTCTGAAGAGTACAGAATGAGGAAATCACTATAATTTTGCACCTGAGGAATGTGTTTCTAACTTGCAAAGCTGATGCTTTAAATATTTGGCTCTGTGGAATCTGAATCTGCCTTTCCGGACGGTTCTATAGATCACAAACTTTCCTTTATGAACCACTTTGCGCCAGCCAGTATCCTTGCTTTAAGTTACTTTTATGGCTTCTCTGCATACAAAATTAGTATAAAGAAAAGCAGGGTATGAATTTACAGTATGTTAACTATTCATTCCTGTTTGAAAGCTTCAAGTATACTCTCTACACTGTGCAATTGAACTGTAAAATCTTTGGCTGACCATGGCCACATTTATTTAGGTTTGGGGTTATTAGGTTGTGGAATTATACAGACTGCAGGTATAATGACAAATTCATGTGAAAGGGGAGGCTACTCTGAATGTCTGTAAGAGTAAATGAGATGCAGGGGCAGTACTGTCCTATATTTATACTGCTTTGTGTGTGAAAGGCTTTGTTAGCAATTAAAAAAAAGAGAGAGAGAGAGAAGAAATTGTTTCTCTAACCCTTAATTCTGTTCTGAAATTGCAACAGGAAATGAAAGGTAAAGAGTTCAGTGTTGTGTTACTAGTCTGCAAAACCCACCGAGACTTTTCAGAGATTATAGTTAAACAAGGAAGCTAAAATTGTGTTTGAGCACATAGGGTTGGGTCTGGCTGTAGAAGACTGTTCCACTGTTGACTGATCATCAAAACTCTTCTAACTGCATATAGAAATAGAAGCAAATAAAGATCAGTGTGGGTTACTGGCACAATAACAGGTTATTAGGAACCAGCAGGCCTCATTGTAAGAATGTTTAAATAATTCTGTTACCTTATTTTTCATATGTCCAGCCTAAGACCATATCTACAGCTGTATTACCACTATCAGAGCAGATACCCTAGGTATCTTGCTTTTGACATTCTCCCAGTGTCTCCACAATCAGATTAGATGCCTATAATTTAGCTGTGAGCCTTCACTCACTCTGAGCTCACACTGCTTAAAAATACCAGCTGCCCCTGCAGCAGGTTATGCTGAAGCCCTTCTGGAAAATGATAAGTGATCAATTTGCTTCCTCAACATTAAGCATGGGACACTGCTGCACTGCAGCATTCCCAGTCCACGTACATGGTGCCTAAGTCTGTGCTTGCTCTGGAGAGCAGGCAGAGCCTGGTTATCCAGCCTAAGCCCAGGACTTCAGGCCAGCAGCATGGCTTGGTTTCATCCTATGAGTGGAATGAATTTCCTCGGAGAGCCTCTAGTCTCACCTGTAGCCTACACTGAGCCAGGGCTCTCGTGACCAATCAAGAGATGTGAGTGGAAGGCCAGGCTTAAAAAACAATGTTATTGCACCTCTGGAAAATTCCAGAATTAATCATTAACCTTGTTGTAAAGATAAGGCTTCTTCTGAGCATGTTGACATAAATCTTTATAAAAAATTTATGTTATGTAGATGATAGGCTAAGATATCCATGTCCTATATAGGTAGAACAAGTAGAATAAAAGCTACCCTCTGTCAGTGGTCTGTTTCCTAACCAGATAAGCAGTAACTTTCGATCCAGACACAAAGCTGATAATCTGCAGTAGAATTAATAGAAAGGAAAGCAGTGCCTTCTCTACATCTGAATGCTAGCTAAGAAGGTAGAATAGCTTTCTTTGCCTTTTGCCTTAATTATTTTTTAAGCTTGGCACTTCTTCCATTCTGTTTTTTAAATGGCCACCTTCCACGTGTGGAAGTAAAATGGCTCTGCTATTTTGTAAAGACAGTCAAGCTACAGGGAGATCATGACTATCCTGAAACTCATACAGCAGTTTCTAGTAAAGCATGGTATCAAAGCAGGAATCTTCATTCATTCCAGTGGGAGGACTTGATCTGGTAGCTGTTAGCGCAGAGCTACAAAGCAGGCACGCGTGACAGTTAGCATGTATTAATGAACGCTGGTTTCAAAACATTTGTCAGCTATCAAAACTCTGCAGATATGCTTTTGTAGAAGAGAAGCAGCATTGTAGAGCTTGCTGTGGGGTTGCATCAGCTAAACTGACGCAGGTCTTGTTTGAGCTTACATAGAAGAAGTTGCGCTCGTGTAAGAAAGTCAGTAAAATGGTGCTTCTAGGTAGTTGGACAAAAATAAAGCATCAGTATATGTTCAGAGCATATGTCTGACTTGGGCTCTGAACATAGCTCTGTCACTGCAGTAAATAGAGAATTACTCATTTGTATGAGAAGCAGAAACTCTACAGTGGTTTAGACCAATGTGAAATAATGTAGTTAAACATGTACAATCTCCTTCTGCTGATACTCTGTGATTTATAGTATCTTATGTCAAAATATATTAAACGTCTTACCAATGTGCATCATTACTTGTAAACCATCTCTGTAGAACACATCATTTTAAGCTATTCTATACATAGCAACTGTTAAAGATACGCAAGTTAAAGGCACTCTGAATGTTGGCACTCTCCAGTCATCTACACAAGCACACGCACATACCTGTTGTGATACTCTCATAACAGACACCAAAATACAATCATTTCCAGGACCATTGGGGGATGCATATAGCCTATAACCCCTTTCTCAAACTTTTCCTGTAACTACAGATGCAGTCTTACTGAAAACAACTAATTGTTGCCTGTAGTTTGACAAGGAATTAATTTCTATTCATAACGTACTACAAATGGGTTGTTCTGTCTCAACTGTGCTAGGTTAAGATGGCTTAAAAGGAAAAAACATCCCATTTTTCTATTCCCCTGCCAGCTATATTTTCTCATAAAGGTTTGTGTTTCCATCTTTGAATATATTATATATATAGACATATATATAATATAAATGAGATAAGGAAAGACAATTTTTACATACCCACGTATCCAGTGCTTATTTACCCTCTTTTTTCTTTTTTTTTTTTCTCCCAAGATTGCTTTCCCTGACCTGCATTATTTTTTATCTGTTTTTCAGAGCAGCTGAATTCCAGATGGGTGAAGATTTAGCTAAGGAAGATAAACCAGTATGACACAAGCCTCTGTCACCCTCACCCTGCAGCAGATGCCTTCAGCCTTTTGTCCTTCTAATAAACAGATTTCGAAAGAGGAGCAAATAGGTCACCTGTGCAACCTCATAATGTTACCTAGCTATTGAGTTGAGCACATTTTCTATTTACTGATAGCTCTTATGACCCTGAATGAGGATTAGATTGACAAAGAGCTGACTCACTTCATTTCTTGGAGTGACCCAAGAGAATAGAAATAGTCAGAGAGCAGGCAACACCTTTTCCTTGTACTGGTGACAGTGAAATAACAAGCTAAGTTAATCATGAACAAAAGCTAAAGAAGACACAGAAACCTCCCCAGGCTCATATTTAATTTTTCTGCAAGGAACAGCAGCACCTCTGCCAGATGATTTTTTTTTCTCAGATAGCCAGTTTTCAGATACATCCTTTATATGCGGACAGGAATCCCCACTGACCTAAAGCCCTCCCCAGTGCCTATGTTTGCATCTGTTTAACAAATGCATACTTCTAGTTCCAGTATTTCCTGCATTTTTAAAGGAAACTTGTTGGGTTGAGAGCTGACAATATAACTTCCACATTTGATGGGAAGCCTTTTGTTGTTTCCTTGATACAAACTTGATATCGGTGCTCTTTAAGGAACTATGTTCAGTTTAGATATTTGGATACATCTCTATCCTAAAATGGTCTGTGCACACTGGGTTTTGCTGCTATTATTAGATCCCTGGAACCTCCTTGGGCCAAAGAGAAAATTCACACAGTAAACATTTTGTGTTGAGATATAGAGTCCATGACAGTATTTTCCTCCAGCTGCTGAAGTTGTTTTCCCTTTGACATTCAGGCTGCAAATCCAGTTAAACAGGAACTCTTCAGGGGCTTTTTGTGTGTTGAACTCAATAGCGGCACTTTAAATATAGAACTGGTTTGATTGGTAATAGTTGTCTGTGATTAAAAGGGCTATAGATTATTTTAACTGATTTCCTACCGACTGAAGAAATGGCTGTAGTTCTGGTGCTAATGCTAAAGCATTATTTGATGATATTGAGCAAGCCTTATTGCAACTAAAGGTTCTAAGTTAGCTGTTTTTATATTGAGTCAACAAGGGAAGAGCAGAGAAAAGGAGTAGGTGATAATGTGATAAGTCTGATGGACACATTTATAAAGGTGGAGAAGGGGCAAATACTGTCATCACTGACTCTTGACCTGCTTCATACAAACTTTCAGGATTTTCTGCAGATGTTTGCAGAAGTTGGCATTATTCATTTCAAAAGGCAACAATGGCAAAAGCTTCTTGTCTTGTTGCAGTAGTGTCTACAACCTTCACAACTGGATTGAAGATGACTACTATAGCCCCGTAACAAATTTCATCAGATAATGGGTGTTTGATGTTTTTGGAAATGCTGCTTTCATCTCGGTGGCATTTATGATGGCCAGCTTAAAACAAGCAAAAAGAAAAGATTCTACTTTGCGCACTTCTCTTGCTCTGTTTATTCTTGACCAACATTTCAAATTATTTATTGCTGTTATTTATTAATTAATATTTATACAGTGTGGGAATAACATATAATAATGCCCACAGCTTGTGCAATCTTTTAACACATTTTTTCTCCTGTTTGCTTCCTCATTTCTGATTTGAAAATGTCAGTGATATCAACTGCAGTTTAACAAAGACAAAAACCCAAAATATCTGAAATAATTTAGTTAATGCTAACGGTAACTGTTGAATGGCAAATATTCAGGGAGGGAGTATTTTCTTCAGGGACGCAAATCTACATTTCCATGTAGTTTGAACAATTTAATCGTAATGAAAAATCAATAGTGTGTGAAAGATTTTGAAAGGCATTTTGTGAAGGAAAAACAAAATATGGAAAAAAGAAAATGTTGATAGATTGTAAAACATAACTCCCATTGCTAATATTCACAATTCCGTGCGAAAAACTAGAGAGGTATCAGCCATTTTCTTCTTATAATCCTGATCAAATTTCTTATTCAGTGCCACAGTGAAATAATTCTTCCAGTCTCCAACAGCTCCTATGAAAAAGAAAATATTTTAATTTACCATTATATCTTGAAGCCCATTAACCATGACTTCCTAAAGATCTATACTACAATAGAACAATTATTTCAAGGAAGAATGACAAGCAGAAAGAGACTTAATGCCAGTAATAAAACTCAGTACCTTTTCTCATGAATGGGGAAACTGAGTGATCCATTACTCCCACAAAATCCCTAGTGTAGTTTGCCATGGGATTGTCTTTCATTATCTCAAATGAGGTATTATATATTATCTTGTTGAGAACCTCCTCATCTAAATCCTTCTCCAGAAACTTCATAATCTTCTGAATTTCTCTCTTTGGATTCTGCAGAGAGAAGACAGTAAGCCAAGAAACAGCCAAAAAAAGCAAGGAAATTGCAGTTGTTATCAAGGTGAAAAGTTGGGTTGTCTGAAGATTTACAGGTACAAATGGCATAATAGGCGTCTGTTGATGGTAGATAATATCTACTGATTGAACTACAGGTTTCAAACAGATCTCTGTAAACGCACATTCAGGCTTTACCTCCTTCATATCTTCATAGAAGAGGTAGAGAATACGGTGCTTGTCTTTTGCCTTCCACCATCCTTTTACATGGTCGTACCAGGAGCCCCAGAGCACTGAAAAAGGAGTAAAAGCAGCAGCAATTATAAAAATCCAGTCTTATCTTGAAGTGTCTGTGTCTCTGACAGTTCCTATTATTTCCCTGGTTTTTAAGCTAGTTTTGATTCACGTTCAATTTGCCCTGCAGGGTTTTGGAGTATACAGACAAGAAAGGTCCCTTTCAACCTGTATTATTCTAACTGGTTGATTTATTTGGTATGCTATCAGAAGGGCCTGTTTCTCTCCAGTAAGTACCAAGGTGACTGGCTTGGACAGAGTTTGCTATGTTCTAAACTGCACTGGGAAAGAAAGCATGCAAGTGGAGACATTCAATTAGGCATGAGACTTTCACGCTAGTCCAGACAGTGATGTTTCTAGGCCTACATATTTCCAAAAAGGACCTATGGAAACTTTTACTGACCAAAACTGAACGCCGTCATCCAAATGAACAGGTTTTAATTTTTGGATATGAGTGCCTCTTTAAGAAGAGGAAGAATCAGTTTCTGGGATTGCCTGTCCTTAGCTAGATAATTGGCTTTTTTCAGGTGCCTGATTTTTAGACAGTTGAATTTAGGTAAAAGGACTCCCCTAGCTCAAATTCATGCTGCATAATCTATGCATAATTAAACTTGGCTCTCTTGTGTGTCATGCTAGAATACAGCCATTGAGCTCCTGTATCTTCCCTGATGGCTTCTAAGCAGGTTTCTTTCAACCTCATAGAGAAAAACCTAAAAATCATCATATATGGTTTTCAAAGATAATGAAGTAAAGAGTAGCATTGTTTTTTTTCTCTCAAAGTGTGCATGTAAAGATGTGGTTCATCTTTTAGGTATTCAAAGGTAAAAACCTCTGAATGAAAAGAAATTACTATCAAAACACTTTTAGTGGGTATTCCTCCATAGACTGTCAGCACTGAATTTCAAAACAGATATTTAGCTATTGGGTAGTATTAAACGAACAAAATTTCTTAAACAACTAATTGCAGCTCATCACCTTCTCCACTCATGAATTTTTCCGTGAACTCCTCAATGGTTCCTGGATCAGGCAATACTTGATTCATTCTGTGGAAATGGTAGTATGACACCAGGTTGTCTTTTGCATTTCTTGCCACATAGATGATCTTTGTTGGAAAGAGAGAGAGAGAAAATACAAGATTAAGCATGCTTCTATGGATATTGAGCTTCTCCTTATGTTTTCTCTTGGAGCCTAAGTAACAAAGGCTGAGGAGATTTTGCTTGGAAACTGTCATTTTCTGACCTCCAACACAGAGAACTCAGCTATCACTTCTTTAGTTTCACACAGACTAAGCAATAAAGGGGTAATAGCTGGGGAGACCTTTCACAAAGATTCTGGAAACCACATTCAGCCTGCTTTTATTACTTTCTTTCCATTTGAAGTAGAGAGATTCCTACCTCTTCAGCCTTACCTTGCAGTTTTGTTCCCAGAAGGAGGGAGGCACCAGCTGCACAGGGAGATGAGTTTTCATAGTTCGTGGAGAAGGCATAGCTTCAGCCATCTTCAGGCCTGCAGAATGACTATTTATGAGAACTGACCTGCTCTTTAAGTTCTGCTAGTGCTTCTTTGCTATGGAGGTTTTGATGGGGACTTTTTAGAAGGTCACCTTATAATGATCATTAATCTCCAAAGCAACTAAACAGAACATAGACAACATTGCATAAACAACTTTTGTACTTCTGAAGGAATTTTTACTCATGTAATTTTACATATGTTTTGAGGACATCTGCAGCTGACTGAGGTACTGTAGAGTATGACATACAGTTTTCAGAGGCACACCTTCAGTAGGGCCTGTGCCATATCTGCCAGCCTTGTATTGGCTGGCGTAGCACTTGATGCTTGTGGTAAAGC
This sequence comes from Perdix hodgsoniae, assembly GCA_035772895.1. NCBI lineage: Eukaryota > Metazoa > Chordata > Aves > Galliformes > Phasianidae > Perdix > Perdix hodgsoniae. The sequence continues at coordinate 8,527,411 of JAPSGF010000027.1, read as the reverse complement.
AACTGAACTGCACCCTGATTCTTCTCGTGATACCTAGTGCAGTGGCAAAGGAAGCCCATGGCATCAATTCTAGATGCTTGTTTTATTTCACTTCATTTAAATACAAATCTATTTATGTGATATTCACCTGAGTATCCAAGAGATGAAGAACCTGGGATATACCACTCAAGGAAAGGATGGCGTTTGTAAGTACTGGCACGTCTACACTTCTCAACGTCTCCATTTTGTTGAATCATATCCACTATCTCCTGTGTCCACGTAGTACCTGAAAATGTCAGTGCTTAGATGTTTCCCCTGGGGAGAGCTGAGAGTCTCTTCTGCCAGGGAACTGAAAGCTGGAAGGATGGAATCCGTGTCAAAGGAGGAAGGAACAGCACAGAGCGTGATTGAAAAAACAGAAAGAGGATAATGGAGGAAAAATGCATAATTAGGTATTAAAAAGGGATTCTGTTTTTGAAAGGTTTTTTCTTTCTAACAGAAACACCCTCCACTGCCACTCCGAGATAAACAGACATAATACAGTTTGGAGACTGCATTATTTGAAAAAAAGAATGAAACTCCCATATCCCAACTTCCACCTTTTCACAACAATTCAATAATTTCAATTTTTGTTTTCATCCTGAATTTGAATGAAAAAAAAAAAAAGAAGAAATATGTAATCTTTGAGTGAGTATATAGTTTGACAATATAAAAAGTTTCAGTATTTTCAGTGTTTCCATGTGAAATGCTTTAATGAAGCTCAGTACATTTTATTTCATCTGCATGAGCTAATGCAACACCTTGTGAGAGATACAGAATTGTGTTCCTCATGTGCCTCTTTTCCCTTGTAGCTATGGTCATGAGGTTAATCATGTCTCTTCCCAGGTACTTTGGCTAGAGAACCAGCTAAGGAATAACCTGGAAAGTTATATGGGTAGGAAATTCAGCCACTAATAGGATGCTTGAACTGTGTGTATCTGGCAGATACAATATGATGTCAAATGTACTCCTGATTTTACTTATTTTCAGTTCTATGGTTGAGATATTTTAATCTAGGCAGACTAAAATAACATCCTTTTAGTTAAAGTAGACTAGAAATAAGCTAAAAGCTTTTAGCAAAATCTTTTTTCTACCTTCAAAAATAAATAATTTTCAGTAATAATATGCATTCTTGTTTTCTGCTGGAAACAACACTTAAAAATTCTTGCTATTTTTTTATGATCGGAAATCATAATTTTTGATAATTATCATCAAATGCTGCTGATTCTGTTCCCAAATCTCCTGAACTATATGTGTTTTTGTTCATCCAGTGTAAGTATTGAAAGCCTGTTACTTGTTGCTTTCCCATATAATAGGTATAAAGGATCTAATCAAGAGGAGAAATAGTAATTAATTAAATGTCCAGTCGGTGAATTTGGTTATTTATTTAAGCCGCCTATCTCCAGTTAGGTTTTCTGTACTGCTTTATGCCAAGTCATTTGGATATGGTGAATTCAAGTATGAATACAATTCATAGTAGTTCTGTTATTTCTCAGTGAACTTTGATTTTTATTAGGCTTTGTTAGATAACCATCTGCTGATGCAAAAGTTCTACAGTACATTAGTATCTATGTATATAGCCTAAATCGAAGGAAATGTGTGAGCAATTAGACTTTGACCATTTGAACTTCAGTAGTAATAGAGCGTAATTTCTGCCAAAGGAGTCAAAAGTTGCTCACCACAGCTAACAGAATTTCATGTCTTTAAAATGTAAGTCAGTTTTGGGATTAAAAAATATCAGTCACAACAGAAAAATGGAATTCTCCATTCCAGTAGTGAGTACTATCCCAAACTTTTCTATTTCCTGTGCACACAAACCTGCTTTTGCATATGTTGCAACGAGCAGATCATCAGGTCTGGCTTTGAAGTTCCACACTTGATCCCATATGGTGCATGTTGGTTTCGTGATAGGAATACCTTGCACTTCACCCATTTCAGATCGGAGCACATCATCATTCAGACTCAAATTTTTCATTTTATCCACGGCCATTTTGTCCTGCATGAGGAATGAAAGGCTTGGAAATTGACATGTTTACCAAATTGACTCACCCAACCTCAAGGTCCCTTTCCACATCCTCTGATTTAGTTGCCTGTATTTCAAACTATCTGAGTCCATGTTTATGCTCCTGGATGTAATTTGAAGAAATGCTTGGCATATTGCTGTTGGTAACTCTCAGCATCTTTAAAAACCACTCCGTTTATTCAGATACAAGAAGAGCTTATAAAAACCCCAAACATTATTTCCATCTTCAGAGACTTTTGAAAACATATTTATGTAAAACATTGACTGTAACTGTGACCTTTGAAAGGCAAGACAAACTAATCAGGGATGTGAATAGAGCCTAAAAGCTCCCACTGAAGTCAGCACGTAGGACCCAACCCTTTGTTCTGAAAGAAAATAAACAGACTATCCTGATAACACCCCTTGGGCCTGATACTCACGATAAATATGCGCAGAACTTGTCTGGTCTGTGTTTCGTTTGTGCAGCTTTTCACTTTTAGGGTTTTTTGCTGAATACTGGATTTTTTTGCCGATAAATAACCTGAAACAGATAGATGATTAACTAAAGGTGGTTACACATTAATTATTTAAATCAACCCAGTTGAATCCGCTGCCCATCCTACAGCTTTGCAAAAAGTAGTTACAGATTTATGTATTCCTCTTGAGGAATATTTTAGCCATAAAATTCAGAGTTCCAGAATCTGACGGGTGGAAATTTCTGCTTTAAGGGAGGCTACGGAAGTAACCTCAATTACAGATACGAGTTAGAAAGGATAAAAGACAGATTTCAATTTCAACAACAAACATTGTCAAAATATTTCCTTTTGTTTCCATGTTTACTCACATCTGTTTTCACACGGATTCTGTTGAACAGAGCAAGAAGTTGGTTGGTGACTGAGCTCTGAGCCAAGAAATTAAAAAAGAAAAAGAAAGAAAGAAACTTACAAGAGAAGTTTTCATGCTTGAATGTCTTCAGCCATAGGTCATAGCAGTGACAGTGTAACTGCTCAGATCTTCAGACAGATGTAGAATGAAAGCTTGGGTGGAGTTTCTATTCCTCCTATGAGTGTGATGAGAGCAAGGGAGGAAATATAGCAGCAGCCAATAGCTGAAAAGTTTTTTATGGCTTGGTTAATTAACTCCTTTTTAATCCTGTCATGGAAAACTACTTTGAATTCTCATCTGAAGTATGTTTTTTTGCTGAGAACAACCTTGGATGTTGGCTACTACCTCCAGAAAGATTATTTTAACATGTCTGTATTGTTGTCAATAGTCGTGAAATGATACATTTTCTTTCTAGTATTAGTCTAAGTTGCCAGAACAGTTTATTTGCTATTAACACCTAAGATCCATGGGACTGAATAAATTGGTTTCATTTTCATGATATTTGGCACAATGCTTATTTAATGGAAGTCCAAGGATATGTTTATTGATGGGGCTAGCCATTTTTGCTATAGGCTTTTGCTATAGGACTTTCTAACAGGCTCACTTCTCAACTAGTATGGCACTGCAGGGTTTGGGATCCCTGCACGTGAGGTAACGTTTCTTTCTAAAATCTAAGATTCTGCCTAACTTTATGTGAGGTGCTGGGAGAGATAATGATATGCCCTACCTGAGTCACAAACAGCATAGTAACACTGGCTGACAAAAGTGGGATAATGAGACTTTTATATCTAATTCTCAAATACTGCAGTCAGATGTTTGAATGCATCAGAAGAATTTATTCTTTTCCTGAGGCAAAATGTAGGTCACTTCAGCTGAACTCAAGAAAGTTTGGATGGATTGTATTCATAAGCAAAGTTATGAATACACAGTGCTGCGATCAGGTCTTGCTTCTATTTTCCATTGAAGGTATGCAGTCACTCTGTGTCCTCAAAACTCCTGTTTGGTTATCCTTTGGATGGCCTGGCAAGATTTGTATCTGAAATAGCTTTCTGTTTCCATTTTAAAAGATATTTCATGCATCCAAATCGAATGAGGATGTGGCCATCCTTGCACAATCCAACCTTTTTATGAAGGGCTAATCAGCATTCTACCCCTTGATCCACATGCAGTTTACATTTCCCAGAAATTTTACAGGTTATATGTTATGTTAGTAATGTGGCCTTTTGTACAAAGCCCAAAAGAGCTGACATGAGCTGTTCAAGATCACTGATACATAGATTCCCAGAGTCATAGAATGGTGTGGGTTGGAAGGGACATTAAAGACCACCTAGTTTCAACCCCTTTCCGTGGGCAGAGAAACCTTCTAGTAGACCAATTTGCTCAAAGCCCCATCCATCCTGGCCTTGAACACTTCTAGGGATGGGTCATCCACACCTTCTCTGGGCAGCCGGTGGCAATGCCACACTGCCCTCATCATTAAGAATTTCTTGTATCAAATCAAGGTCTACCCTTTTTTATTTTAAAGCCACTATATCTTGTTCTGTCACTCTGCTTCCTGATAAAGAATCCCTCCCCATCTTTCCTTAAAAGGTGCCTTTTAAATGTTTAAAGGCTGCAGTGAGGTCTCCCAAAATCCGTCTTCAGGCTTAAAAACCTCAGCTCCCTCAGTCTGTCTTCTGGGCTGCAAGCACAAATTGCTGGCTCATGTTCAGCTTTTCATCTACTACTGCTCCCAAATAAGGCTGTTCTTCATCCATTTCCCACTCAGCCTGTGTTTGTTTGGGATTGCCCTGATCCAGTTGCAGGACCTTGCACTTGGCACTGTTGAACTGCATGAGATTTTTGTGGGCCCACCTCTCAAACCTGTCAAGGTTTCTCTGAATGACATCCTTTCCCTCTAATGTGTTGACTGCATGACACAGCTTGATGTCATATACAAACTGGCTGAGAGTACATTCAATCTCACTGTCCACGAATATGTTAAGTATCATTATTGGCCATAATGCCACCCTCTGACAAAAACCATTTGTCAGTGGTTTCCACATGGACATCAAGCCATTGACTGTTAGTGCAGCAACCCAGCCAATTCCTCATCTATGGAGTGGTCCTCCCACCAGATCCATATCTCTGAAGTTTAGAGACAAGGATGTCATGCAGTATAGTGTTAAATACTTTGTACAAGTCCAGGTAGCATCACCAAGGTTGGACAAGACCTCTAAGATAATCCAGTCCAACCATCTACATATCATCAATATTTCCCATGAAGCCATGTCTCTCAATACAACATCTAAATGTTTCTTGAATAACTCCAGGGATGATGACTTCATCACCTCTCTGAGCAGCCTGTGCCAGTTCCAGACCACTCTCTTGGAGAACAAGTATTTCCTAATGTCCAAACTGAATCTCCTCTCATGCAATTTGAGGCCATTCCCTCTAGTCCTATTTCTAGATACATGGAAGAATAGACTAATACTCATCTCACTACAGCTTCCTTTCAGGATGTTGTAGAGAGTGATAAGGTCATCTCTGAGCCTCCTCTTCTCCAGACTAAACAAACTTAGCTCCCTCAGACTTGTGCTCCAGACCCTTCTCTGTTTTGTTACCCTTCTCTGTTTTGTTACCCTTCTCTGGACACACTCCAGGGCCTCAATGTCTTTCTTGCAGTGAGGGGCCTAAAACTGAACGCAGTACCTGAGGTGTGGCCTCACCAGGGTGTAGTATAGGAGGGTGATCACTTCCCTGCTCCTGCTGGCAACACTATTTCTGATACAAGCCAGGATGCTTTTGGCCTTCTTGGCCATCTGGGCACACTGCAGGTTCATGTTCAACCAAGTGGCAACTAATACCCTCAGATCCATTTCCTCTACAGTCTGCTAGCCAGGTAGATGATGTCAATTGCTCTTCCCTTCTCTACCAATGCTGTAACTGCATTTCAGAAAACCATCACTTTTGTCAAGTATGATTTGCCATTAGTGATGCCATGTTGGTTGTCACCAATCACTTCTTTGTTTTCCATATGCCTTAGTGTGGTTTCCAGGAGACTGCCCCATGATCTTCCCAGTCACAGGGATGAGACTGACTGGTCTGTAGTTTTCCCGGTCTTCCTATTTTCTCATTTGAAAAATGGGGCCCCTTTTCTCTTCCAGGGCTTTATCCCGTTGTACTCTAGCAAGCACAACCCAGAAGAGGCCCAAATCTACTCTCCTGAAGTCCAAGATAGTGAATTTGCTGTGTGGCCTCCTCACAGCCCTAAGGATCTTGAACTCCACTGTTTCACAGTCACTGCAGCAAAGGCTGCTCTTGAGCTTCATGTTCCTTAACAGCATCTTTTTCGTGAGAATAAGGACCAGCAAAGCACTTCTCATTGTTGGCTTCTTAATCACTTGGAGAAGGAATTTGTCATAAAAACTGTCCTGGTTTCAGCTGGCACAGAGTTGATTTTCTTCATAGTGTCTTGTATGATGCTGTGTTTTTGCTTAGAGAGAAACAGTGTTGAGAACACACCAATGTTTAGTTGTTGCTGAGCAGTACTGTACAGAATCAAGGACGTTTCAGCTTCTTGTACTGCCCTGGCAGCAAGAGGGCTGGCTGGGGGGGCACAAGGAGCTGGGAGGGGACAGAACCAGGACAGATGATCTGAACAGGCCAAAGGGGTATTCCATACCATATGGCATCATATGAAAAAAACTATAAACCTCAGAGAGGTTGGCCAGGAGGAAAGCTGCTGCTCAAAGACTGTCAAGACATTTGTTGGCAGGTGGTGAGCAATTGCTTTGTGTATCACTTGTTTTACAAATATATGTAATTATTGCTGATATTTCTCTCTTAGTAAATAGTTTTTATCTTGACCAGTTCTCTCCCCAACCTTCTGGCTGTGGGGACTGAGGTGAAAGGCTGTGTGGTGCTTAGCTGTTTGCTGGTGAACCTATGTAAGGTTTTACATAGGCTCCTAGTACATGGCAAAACTACGCAGGTGAAGATTAAAAAAAAAGGGGGGGAGGGGAAGAGGAGTGCAGGGCTGTGCAAACAGAATGAGGCAAGTAGGGCAGATGTGCAAATGTGAGAGAATAAGGGAGAGGAAGAAGGTGATGAGTTTTCCAATGCAAATCATAGTATAAAGTTAGTGAGTTCCCACTGAGGATGTGGAGGAGGTAATGAATTGGCAGCATTCTCCGTAGAATTTCAGGAAAGATTTCCAAAGTATTGGGAAAAAAACAAAGAAACCAAAAAAAAAATATTCCTGATTGGCTTTCAGACAACTACTTCATTATTTTCTGTCTCTGACACAATGGTTTCTTTCTGAAGGTTGACTGCACCAGAACTAACAAGCAAGACAGAAAAACCACAGACTATACAGTTAAGGTCTAATGCTTCTTTTTCTGTTTCTCACACTATTCTTTTATGGCTATCATTCTCAAGTTTCCTAATCCTGATCTTTTCCTCTCTGTAGAAGCCCATGCCAATTTTGCTTGTCTTTCTCACACCTGTATCTGAGCACTCATTTGTTAGTTTGAAATGGCATTCATGCCTTTTTTAGTTATGCAGCTATCTCGATCACGAACTAATCTCCAAAGTAAATCTGCTGAATTTGCTGCCTGAACAAAGAAAAGCCTAAGAGCTCCTTATCAAGTGGTTCTCCTTTATTGCAACTGTGAATCTGAAGCCTATGAAAAGCGCACTGTGCCAGATAAGCTCAAATTAGGTCAAAAATCTTTACCCGCAGCTTTAAAACTGTTTTCAAAGTAAGCAATGGGTGATAGATTAATCCTGCAGTGGAGCAGGGAGCTGGGAGGGAAGAGAAGAGAGACCAGGGATAGGGATATTAGGATCATGGCTTTACTGGGCCATTCCAAAAAGATACCAGGCTCTGTCTGTGAAGACCTTCTTCCAGGTTTTCATTGTCCACTTCCAGAAGGCAAACTGCTGGCAGATGTTACCCCTGTTAAATGCACTGGATTTATTTTATTTTATTTTAGCCTGGCTAAAAGTGCTTAGATCTTTACCTAGGAATGAAAAGCTGAAGGCTGTTCATCAGAAATGGTAATGGGAGGAGGCTGCAGGGTGGCTCACAAGTAACCGTGAATGAGGGATATGTTGGGCTGTCTTTGGAACTATTCTTGCCATAGTGGTATTGTGAATGAGGTTGGGGCAGTTCACATTAGTTTTTGTATTCACTGGGCTTTCAGAAAGCCCAGTAATCTGTATCTAATAGCCTTTAAAGGGAGCACAGAAGAAGAGAGACATATTTATCTTAGTTTTGTGTTCCCTTCTTCTATCTACATATGGAAAGTCAACAAGTTCTCTTTTATTATCATGGGTTAAATGTATATCAATCTTTCACTTGGTTCTAGGTAAAATTCTCTTTTCAGCATGTGGAACAGCCACTGACAGATTCAGGAATACAATTGCACAGCACAGCCAACTTCCTTCAGTGGTTGCTCACAGAGCTGGACTGCCTCCGCTTCTCCTTGGTCTGAGGATTCACCTTCCTTTTGGTACACTGTCACTGGAGTTGTTTCGGGGATAATGGGACATTCACACAGTTTTCTTACCTTCTTATATCCAGTAGCATAGAATTAACACCATTTCTTCTAATTTTACCTGAATGTGAACTGAAAAGCAGAAACACATTGCCTGGCGGCCTATATCTATTTGACTGACCCATGACCCCATTAGTACGTGCTGCTGCTATGCTTCATGGCATTCCACACCTGCGCTGTGCTGCTCTTGACATTAGCATCACTTAATATGAGCAGAGACATTCATACGTTAATGACTAGAACATCTGAAAGAAGTGAAAGTAGATGATTAAAGATATCGTTAGTTTTGTTAGCTCTCCAGAGGTTGACTCCATGATATTTTTTGCTGTTTTTTTCCAGTGATATCTCCTTTAAAGTCTCTCCTTTTTCTCCAATTAAAAACAGCAGTTATGGTTTTGTAGATAGGAAAAAAAAAAAGAAAAGGAAAGGAAAGGAAAAGTGGTCATCTATAAAATGAAATTTGTCTTCAGTATCTATCTGAAGCTTCTATTTTAAAAATGATTCATAGAACTAAAGATCTTATTGAACAAGAACAAGCAGATCTTATTGTAGACAACTCTGTGACTTCATTTCTTTCATTAAATAATGAACATCCTGTTATTTCTGTAGTAGCTCTTTTTACCATACTGTCCTTGCAATGAATGTTTTGGGGATCATAAGTATATAAAGAAAGAGCATCTGAAGGAGTGCAGGCAACTCAACAACTCATTGAGTGCATTACGTCAGATTTTAAAAACATCTGACAGAAAAATGTGTCTTGGATAAGATCCATTTCAGGCTATGGGCATGAATAATTCTCAAACATTGTAAAGACAAAGAGGGCTGCTTTTGTTCTATTTTTTAATGTAGGATTTGAATCCTTGGCATTTTAAATTTAACCAGGAATCACAATAGGACTTTGAAATAATGTTAGAAAGAAAGAAAAAAGTTGTTTTCTGTTATTTATAAAGTGCTACACTTGAAGTGGGATGAAGTCTGCAAATCCTGCATTAGTATCCAGCGCTATAAGGAGGTTTTAAATATGATGTTCATCAGGTTTTTTCCCCCTAAATCTATCTGCCTGTATGATCTAGAAAAGAAAACTATGTCTTAAAAAATAAAATCATTTAAAAATCTATATTTGATACATTTGAGTTAAAAACACAAAAGGAAAATACTATATTTACGTAAAACCCTGGTCTCCCTCTGCTGGACAAAACACAGACTTCATTCCAAAAGATGTTAAAATCATTTTAACAATGTTACATACTGAAATCTTTAGATGTGCAGCTCTCTTAGTCATCCAGAGACACGCATTCTCTGAAACAAAAAACAAAAGAACATCCTGCAGAAACCAATTTTCAGTTTCAGGCTTCTGGAATTTTAAAGCTGATTGCTCCTACTCACATCTCATTGACTGAATAAAATGGATCTGACTGAAGTTGGTGAGCAACTTCAGGCAATTAAAGCTTTGATGCTGTGGAACTCAGCTAGAGGTAAACACAAATACGAAAAGATGAAATGAAACTGAGGGAGTGGCTGATTCACCAGGGTGAACTGTGCTGCTGTGCATAAGGACTTTGGCAGGCTGGAGAGGTGGGCTGACAGGATTATGGTGAAGTTAAACAAGGAGAAATGCAGGGTCTTGCACATAGGCACGAGAAACTCCAAGCACTATCACACACTGGGGGCCACCCAGCTGGAAAGCAGCTCTATAAGGAAGGACCTGAGGGTTCCTGATGGACACTAAATGGGACGTGAGCCAGCTCTGTGCTGTCGCCACAAAGAAGATCAGTGGTATTCTTGACTGCAATAGGCAAAGTCTTGCCAGAAGGTGATCCTTCCTCTCTGCTCAGCGCTGGTGAGGCCACACGTGAAGTGCTAGGTCTAGTTCTGGGCCCAGCAGTACAGACCTGGACATACTGGAGAGAATCCAATGAAGTGTCACTGAGATGGTTTGGGACTGGAGCACTTCTCCTGTGAGGAGAAGCTGAGAATGCTCAGACAGTTTAGCCTGGAGAAGAGAAGGTTCAGGGGGTTCTCACTCTTATACAAATATGTGGATGAAGGGTGCACGGAAGACACAGCCAGGCTCTTTTCAGCGGTGCCCAGTGCCAGGACAAGTGACCTTGGGCATAAACTGGCACACAGGAGGCTTTCTCTAAACACCAGGAGCACTTCTGCACTGTGCAGGTGATGGAGCACTGGCATAGGCTGCCCAGAGGCTGTGGAGTCTTCTCATTGGGGATCTCCAGCACTTGCCTGGCCATTGCTCTGGGCACCCTGCTCTGCGTGGCCTTGCTGGAGATGGGGTGGGCCGGGGTGGACCCAGAGGTGCCTTTCTTCCTTAGCCATCCTGTGGTTTTGTCATAGACACCTGATCCATACGTTAACAAGAACAATACTGTAGATATCTGTAAAACTTGAAACAGTATCGCCCATCTTGTGATGGTTATTTAATGCAAATCTGGGTTTCAGCTGTATGTGTCTGAGACAATCATCATTTTTATGTAATAGCTAAACAAATACTAAGGGAAATCTTAATTGTAAACATGAAATGGAAAGTTTTTGACTGAGCAAGGCATTTAATCTGAGTACATAAGTGCAGTTTGCATCAATAAGGCACTTATGCACCATTACCATCACTATGAAGAAATCTCTTTAAGTATCCTCCTTTCAGCAGTTTCCTGTTAGAGAAGGAGTTGAAGCCCATGGTTTATATAACTCTGTCCAAGCCCTTCACTGTATTGGGTCACAGTCCAATTAATAAACAACCTTATTGCCATGAGCATGCATAACTGGGTGATAAATTTGAATTGGACTCCTCTGGCTTTTTCACATACCTTTACCAAGAAAATATGCATATGAGATGCTGCACTGTCACCCTGTCAGAGACAGTACATGCTTTTGACATTGTTTCTGGAAATTACTTTGTAGAAATAGAAGGTCAGGTATTCACCATGAAAGATAACACATTCCCAGTTGTAAATGAGATTTGCTCTAGAGCCACAGGGAGAAAACATAAACTTGTAATAGTTCCAGGCTTTGGTGCCCTTTTTATGTATGAAATGATGGAACTTGCTTACTTTCAAACATAGCGTGTTAATATCTGATTCCCAGTTGTCTGCAGGCTCCACCCTGTTAACAAGCTCGGTATGAACAATATTAATGCAGGCAGCATTGCTTGATAGAAATGGATAGAAACATGTTCACATGTCTCAGGCTGAAACATCAACATGGTTGTTTCTTCAAGCAAAAATCCACATTATAGAACATGGGTGCACTGCTCAGCTTCAGGTGCCTGACACAGCTGTACCTTTGTTTCTTCCCAGAGGAAACCCCAGAATTTGTGCCAGATGTTGTAGAAGTCTGGTGTGCCAAGACCCCCCACTTCTGCTGTGATGAGCAACCAGAAGTGAAGACAGATGGAGCCCAAGAACAAATATATACAAAGAGCTTACGGATCACAAGTGAAGGGTGTGTGTTCAAGTTTCCAGGCTGCAGGCATACATGGCTTGATGAGCTAGTGCTAACTGAGTAGTTATGTTATTTTCCTCAGAGCAGTGCTAAGTGGAAGTCATTTATTTTCTCTAGCCTTTCCTGTCAATCTGTCCCGCAGCTGCCAAATTACAGTAGGGGAAATACTTTTTAAAATATTCACTCTCAAAAATAATGTAAATTGTCCACCCTGTTGATTCATTTTTATCAACAGATGAATCTCAGTTTTAAAGCTGGTTCTGGGATTCTAATGCTTCTAAACAAAGTAAAGTGTCACGTACTGCATCTATGAATCTAAATATAAGCTTCATGCCACACTAGTAGCTGGGGATTCTTTTAGCAAATGTCTTGAAGAACTGATGGGAAAACGTTTCCATTCAAGTCAAATACTTGCTTTGTGGCATAGCTACTTGCGAACATCTCTACTTGCATTACGTGAAGTTTTTGAACAGATTATTTGAGTGAATACTTAGGCTGTCTTTTTGGATGCAAGAAAACTGTTTTTTAGGGGGACTTGCAACTGGCATTTCTTTCTAAAGTCTCAATTTGATTGCTTATTGACTTTTTGTACCAGACCATCAGAACTAAGAGCCTGTGAACCAGGAAAAGTGGAGTTGCTCTTAAATCTCTTGAAATACCCCTGTATCTTCTGTGCTCTCTTACACAGGATGTGATTGAGACAATATAGGTTCACTACTTCAGGTTCACTACATAGAATACATTAGTCCCTTGGGGCTAATGACAATTACAGCTTTCCCTGAGGTTGCATGAAACTTGTTCAGAGAAAAACAAAACCAGACTTGTGCAAAGGTGGTCATTTTTGCAATTATTTCCTGAGAAGAACTTCTTCATTACAGCTGAAGACTGGAGATTGAAAATATAATTGTTGGCTCTGCTTCTGGTCTAACAGGATGCTCAAGTGCTACCCTGTGCTACTTCAGGCACTAAAACCTCTTGACCTTCCATCTGGAACAATTAAATGGAGTTCTGTGTAAGAGGCACATCTGCTAATCAAGCTGGGACTTGGTTGCATGAGGACTGCCATTCCCAGTTCAGAAGACATTTGCTTATCCAACCAAGTTATAACTCCAGTTTCCTTTTTACAAACATCTGTTTGGAGACAGTGAAGTCTCTCTGGATGTGAGGCATCAGAAAGCTGCTTCAGACATTTTCATGCAGTAGACAATTTTTTATCGGAAATTCTGCAAGCCCAATGACATTAGTTACTCTAGTGTTGCTTGTTTCTGAGAAATCCTTATATGACTATTTCATAAATGGAAGAAAGGAATCAGGATACTACAAGAAAGAAAAATTCGACACAGTATTATTTCTTCAGTACAGTAGGTCTATATGTTACAAATCTTGTTAGGCAGCAGAAAGAATATTGTGTGGAATAGCTGAACAATAAGAAAATGTTTCTAATAGTGTACTAAAAACTACTCTCTTGGCAGTGGCTGTCTTTATGTATGGTTATAAAGAGACCTTACTTAGATAAACACAGTGCAGTGCTGGAAAGCAAAGCTGTAAAAAGTTTTAGCACGTTTTCTTGTGAGTATAAAAATTAAATTATTGCCACCGATACTTTAACAGAAACATTCATTAACAATAAAAAATTGTATATTCCCCATAAGCAAAGAAGCATTATTTTTGTTTGCCAGTGTTTTGTGATGTGGGAAGTCTTTGTTCAAGCACCTTCACATCCTCCACAGTTTGTCTGTTGTGACATTGCAGAGACTGATGGAGGTGAGAATATTTAAGTGAAAAATATGTATCCTCCCTATTAAAATATTTCTTTAGGCTATCTTATCTTACTAATAGAATCTACTCAGTGTAATGGATGTGTTCTTCCTCTCATTAGGGCTCTCTTTCAGAGACCACAATGTTCACATCAACAGAATTACACTGGTATAACTGGTATAACATATAACATAAATATAACTTATAACTAGGAGGAAAGGAGCTGGTCTAGGATTCATAGAATCCATTGATATTACCATATACTTTTCTTCCCGTAAGCTGACACATCAATTAACCAGTTTCCGTCAGGCAGCTGATAAAAAAAAAACAGCAGTGTTCACATTTTGTGAACAATTGACACCACTCTGAAATGAGTGATACTTCAATCTTACACAGTAGACATGCTTTAAGATGTAACGTTGAGGCTTAGAACGTATATTAGTTTTTCACTTCAAGTATAAAAGCAGGAATAACAAAATCTTGAGGTGTTGAAGGCTCTATTTATAAGCTGGCAGCCAGAAGGGGCTTCAGAGTGCTCACATCACCAGCGTGTGGGTGCATTTCTTCTGTTCTAATGTTACTCTTGGGTAGTGGAAAGGCTGTCAGAAAAACCTTTTCTAAACAGCCGGTTTGTACCTGTCAAGACTGACGGGTTGTCTTCTTACATTGAAGTACTGCAGTGGAGTGCTAAATATGCAGTTATTCTTCTCTATACTGGCTGAAAAGTGCTTTAAGATAAGTGATAAAATTTAATCTAACAAATCGTTCTCCTCCTTCAGATTCTAATTTGTGTGAATATTCACATTAAAAGAACTGACACACCTAGGAAAATGAGATACAACTTACATGATGTTAGATATTGCAATGAGACATCTAGGGCCTACTATGACAGAATGTCACACAGATTGTATTAAATGATTCAGACATGTTGGGCAGGACTTTCTACAGATTTTAGTAGCAAAGTGTTTGCCAGATGTTTTCTCCCTCTGTGCTTGTAAAACTACATATGCATGACATCAGCAGTCTTACATGCAGCTGGACAGCCTTGGTGGAATTCTGCCTCTCTTCATTGACAACTGGGGCAGCTAAAACAAACAGATTCCTAATGCAGGCACCCTTTCAAGTTTCTGGAGTTAGGCAAACTAGGTCCAGACTGTAATAGATTCAGAACTGTGTATTTTAAATGCTCTCTCTCACAAATCCGTATGTGACATATGTACAAAGAATATGAAGAAATAGTACTCTAATATTTGTAGTCTAACTGAATGTTGAGTAGCAGATAAAAAAGAAAAACTGCATAAATAGTCTCGTTTCTGAACTGCTTCCATGGTCATATAGAGCAATGTATCCATTAATTTAATGGGAGAAGATCTAGTGTGTTGGTAGTTTTCCAAAACATTGTCATGTGTTTGGTTTTAAAAGATCTTATAAACATCTGAAAACTCTGCACTGAACAGATACTGTTGGGCAGTGCTTAACAGCATGTCTGCTAGAGGAGAGTCCTCTTGACAAGAAATTGTGAAGAGATTGGAATCAAACATTTTAAAAAGTGATGTTCTTATAAGAACTGGCTGAATTTTAAGGATTGTGTAATTATGACCATCAGTAGAACACATTTCCTTCTACACAAAGAGAAAATTTCTCCTCTCGTGATAAACAGCAGCCCTGATGCAGGATGAACACGCCTGCTATTTGTAGTACTTCAGTTCATATGTGCTATTCAGCAGTATCATTAAATTATTGCCGTACTCTTGCACCATGTGTGAAGACAGCTTCTAATGTTGTGGTCTATTTTTGTTTGCCTTAATGAAGATGTTTCCTCCAAACATCCAAAATATAGCAAGACCTACCTGAAGAGATGTGTGAATTCTTTAAGGATAATATACTAGATTAGGAATTTTTAATGTCAGAGAAATATTTTGAATGCATTGCCTGCATTCATCAGACTCACTTTTGCATGCATTGAATATGGAAGCTGTCAAATGTGTTGAAATTCTGACATTTTTCTGAATTAAGTATTTTGTGTTTTTGACAGTCCATTTTGGTTTCTCGGACCTGCATTCTTGCTTCACTGAGCAAAGGATGATGCTATGTTTGGCTTAGTTCATTTTGAAGTCTCCAGTGGTTGTAACCCATAAACCTGAGTGACACAGGGCTATCAATCAACAGAAGCAAACTCTTGTCTAAGCTTTGAATTCTTGAAGCTATCTTTGCATATGTTGTCCACAGTGGAATTTGTGGAATACCAATCACTTTTATAATGTGATAGTGGAGCTCTGAGATTTGAGTTTCTACCCACATCTCCAGATTCTGAACATTTATGTGGTGGGTGACCTACTTGACAGCACTTTTTCCTCAGCCACAGAGTTTCACATGTAAGAATGAATGTCTTTAAGCATTCTTGAGATGCATTTAAATGGCATTGCTTTTAACCAATGAGCAAAGACCAGTCCTTTGGTGGCTTAACAGTCACACTCTAAAGCTGATTTTCTTCAGATTTAAAATTAATATTACTAAGTGTTAGTTAAAAGCTGGCAAATTACCTTCTTACTATTGCATGTATCTATTGGCCTTCTTACTATTTGCATGTATCTATGCTTATTTCCAGATTTTACATTACTGTCTTTTTATACAACCTTTCCCATAGATTTTCTAAGGTAATGGAAGGAAAACACAATCTCTTGGCTCACATAAGCCATTTAAAAATGCTAACCTAAGTAGTACAGATAATACTGCTCTACTCCAAAAACTAGACCTAGAGTTTGTCAACACACTCAACTATGATTTATTTCATCAGAAGTTTGGTGGCTTCTGTTATTATGCAGCTTAGAAGCTTAGTTTCTGTGAGTCCAGATAGTTGATTTGAGAAGGTTGTTAAAAAATACTAACCACTATTAAAAACTGCACCATGTGATCTCCAACTATTATGGGGAAAGATGAGATGGCAATTAAAGTTTTATCTAGGATTCAGTAGGGAAATTATGTAAGTAGCTGCTTCAATACTTTCTGAAATCCCATGATACTTGATTTCACTGATTTTTGTAACATCAGCATATGATTATAGTAAAACCTTTGTGCAAGCACTCGTTTCGGAGCTGAAAGTTTGAGGACAAATCTTTCTCTACTTTTTTTTTTTTTTATCTCTCTAAAGAAGTTGTTCATTCTTTCCTTTCATGCGCAGCCTAATAGAGAGTTTTAATTAAGCTTTCGTTGCAAATGGTCTACTAAACATGATCAGTCAGCTTGCCTTTCTCTTACTAAGTATTCATATTTTTAAACCATGAAGTCACATCTCTGTGCAACTGTAGTTTCTCCTTCATCTTTGTAATCACCTGCACAGCTTTTCAGCAGTGCTTTTGTGCTCTCTTAATCCTTTAAGCCTTGTAATGAACCGGAACACTCTGGGAGTAGTTTACATGGATTTCCTGTCACTCGCTAGTGCCCATAGGCACGTTCAAAGCTGGCACCTTCTGCTGGCTCTAGGTTATTCTGTGGTGGTGAGAAAACTGTGGAGGGGTTCTACAGCACCCAGCTGTTTCTGGGGTACAAGGATGGCCTAACGTTATGTTAGCATAGCATAAAGGTGATGTGGATTTAATTGCCTAAGTATAGAAATCTGATCACTTTGGGCACTGTGATCTGACCTTACAGAATCACAGAATCACAGAATGGCCAGGGTTGGAAGGGACCTCAAGGATCATCAAGCTCCAACCCCCCTGTCACACGCAGGGCCACCAACCTCCCCATTTCATACTAGACCAGGCTGCCCAGGGCCCCATCCAATCTGGCCTTGAACACCTCCAGGGATGGGGCATCCACAACCTCTCTGGGCAGCCTGTTCCAGCACCTCACCACTCTCTCTGTAAAGAATTTCCCCCTGACATCCAACCTAAATCTTCCCTCCCTCAATTTAAAACCCTTGTCCTGCTGTTATCTACCCTTTCAAAGAGTTGATTCCCCTCCTGTTTGTAGGCTCCCTTTAGGTACTGAAAGGCTACAGTGAAGTCACCCTGCAGCCTTCTTTTCTCCAGGCTGAACAAGCTCAGCTCCCTCAGCCTGTCTTCACAGGGGAGGTGCTCCAGTCCCCTGATCATCTCTGGGGCTCTCCTCTGGACCCTCTCCAACAGCTCCCTGTCTTATTTGTACTGGGGGCTCCACACTTGGACACAGATGGGGCCTCGCCAGAGCAGAGTAGAGGGGGACAATCACCTCCCTGTCCCTGCTGGCCACCCCTCTTCTGATGGAGCCCAGTATACCATTTACATTCCGAGCCACAAGGGCACACTGCTTGCTCACGTTTTTTCATCTATCAAGACCCCCAGGTCCTTCTCCACAGGGCTGCTCTCAAGGACCACTCCTTCCAGTCCGTATGGATGCCTGGGATTCCTCTGGCCCAAGTTTAAAACTTTGCACTTTGCTATGTTGAAGCTCATTAGGTTCACCTGGGTCCATCTTTCTAGCCTTTTGAGGTCCCTCTGAATGGCATCCCTTCCTTCTACCGTGTCAACCGCACCACTCAGCAAACTTGCTGAGGGTGCACTCGATTCAGTAATTGATGTCATTGATAAAGATGTTAAAGAGCACCGGTCCCAAGAGAGACCCTGGGGGACGCCTCTTGTTACCAGCCTCCACTTGGACATAGAGCCATTGATGACCACCCTCTGTATCCTTTCAACCAGTTTCTTATCCATCAAGTGCTCCACCCACTCCATCTACCTCTCAGAAGGACACAAATCTCCAGTGGGTCCTATCTACCAGCCATGGGCAAACATCTCGGAAATGTGCTAAATTAGTACCCAACTCACTTGAAAGACTCAGAGTATGTAATTCAGGCATCATTTAGGATGCAGAGAAGGATCTTCAGATCATTTCAGGGATGGAAGCACCTCTCCTGTAGGAGAAGCTGAGGGAGCTGGGCCTGTTCAGCCTGGGGTCTCACCAATGTCTGTAAACACCTGGGCGTATATTTGCAGGGAAATGATCTCCAGAGGGCACATAAAGCTGATATTCTAGAAGAATATCTTCAGGAATCGATGTGTTCTTCCTTTTCCTTTATTAACTGGTAGCAAACAGATCTAATTTCAGAAAGTGAGAGCAGGAAACACTCATATGAGGCATTTTCTCAGCCTGTCACAAGTGTGAGCATTCTATGAAAGTGACTGCAGAAGTGGATCAGAAATGAAGATTTTTGTGTGTTAATAGCCTTCAAAACTTGAAGCAAATGATCTCTTTTATTTGACTGTTGATTTTGGCAGGGCAAGCTGTTACAAATCTGCTCCTGAGGGACTGTTAGTCAGGACAGTCCAAATCAGAGCCAGGATCCAAGCTAATATCTGGGATTGCCTTATAAGCCAGTCCTTAGGCACCACATTTAGCAGATACAAACCTGCACCCAGGGCATGGGTTATACTCAGGTAAAGAAGCTGGGTCTGCAGCACCCCTATAATCTTCACCTGTCCTTGATCTTGCCCCCATTCCAGCCATAGACCTGGCAAGACTGGGCTAGGGAGTACAACAGGTTTGTGTTCTCTCCTTGGATGGTCTCTCTAAGGCCCATCCTATCTGACTGTCCTACAGCACAAAACTGAAGATTGTTTAGTATCCTCTTCAGCTCATGAATGTCAAAATTAAGGCACTGCATTCTGTAAAAAGCTTTAGGAAATCGAAAATAGGAAATATTACTTTTGGAGCATACTTGCTGAGCTCAAAATACAAACTAAAGGAAGGGAGATTTAGATTAGATGTCAGGGAAAAGCATTTTACAGAGTTGTCAGGATGTGGAACAGGCTGCCCAGAGAGGCTGTGGATGCCCTGTCGTTGGAGGTGTTGGAACTTGGTGATCCTTGAGGTCCCTTCCAACCCAAGTTATTCTGTGATTCTATGATCCTATATATACGTGAATGTTTGCACATGTATGTGCATACTGTTATCTCCGCTTAGCGTGCTCAGTGCGTGTCCATGTACTCTAATTGTAAAACCTGATTTCAGTATTACCTCTCCCATCATCAGCCCTCTTACTGCTCTCTCACTGTCACACGACTACAGCAGCAAATCATAGCTGCAATCAGGTTTTCCAAGCCTGAGATTTTTTCAATGAGGAAGACAAGCTGGTCTCCAAAGCTTGTCTACCTATTCATGCTTATGCTCCTGCTCAGCTCTTAGAGGAAGAGTACAGATATCCTTACCAGCATGGAGCTGCTTTTAGTGCCCTATTACACATTCACAAAATCCAATCTTCTGTTTTATGCCCATGCTGTTTTTCTTCTTAATGAGCTCTTAAATCACTGATGGGTGAGGCTGAAAGAATTGACATAGGATCTTAATTACGAAGTGAAAGCTTCCAATACCACAAACAGCAGTGCTGACCCAGAACGTGGTGGGACAGGCACAGACAGCAAGTGTCGGTGGGCAGCTCCAGCTGTGCAGCTGTAAACAAGCGAATGTGGGCCTACTTACAGCTGGGACCTGTTAGGTGCTCCTTATCTCTCTCACTTGGTAGTTTCCCATGACAGCTGTTGCCACTTGTCATGTCCTGAATCAACCATCCAAAATCTGATTCATTTTAGAAATGCTGTTTTTCTTCTGTTTGTTTATTTCTTTGGTTTGTTTTTCTTTCCGAAGTGATAGCTTCCCTTTGAAACACAAAACTTCTCTGGGAGGTGTACTCTTTTGAGCAAGATGTTTGAAGGATCACCACTACTTTGAGGAATTCCCATCTCATTGGATTTTAGGCAAATACCTTGGCCAAAAAAAAAAGGGATTTAATCAACTCCCATCACTCTAAAGGAGCTGACTGGGTCTTCTGCAGGCTCCCCAGTGTCTATGGAGGCAATCCCACTGTGCATGGGTGCTTACAGCTTTCTGTAGATACGGCAGTAAGCTGCAGAACAAACTGATCCCAGTTGGTCACTAATGGTGTGCATCACAGAGCCTAGAGAATGGTGTGAAGGATCTGAGGATAGATTTGCAATTATGCTGTGTGCTCAGAAGTAAACTAGGACCTATTTAAAATTTGCTTTGAGCATGCATAAGACTATAAAAAACTATTTCTCAAAAACTAGAATATGGCGTTGTAGCTCTTTGATGGACTTATCTTCCATGAATTTTGGTAGTCTGCTTGGAAGATGTTTTTATACATTTATCATCCACAATACGACAAAATATTAATTCCAAAATTTAATTGCAAGTTTTTCTAAAAATTTAAAAAAAAAAAAAAGTTCAATGAAAGGATTTCACTGGTTCTCTAGTTTTTCTTTAGATATTTATTCTCTCTTCAGTTTTTTTTGTACTACCCATAAAGCGGTAAAACAAACATTTGCAATATCTGAAACCACTTCCACTCTTCCATAGCTAGCTTGGCTTGGACATCCAAGACTGACAAGGACAGCTTAAGTTCTAGCTTTGTATGCTGTTTTTGTCTGTGTTTCTCAAGTGTAAAACTAGAGCTGGTGTAAACATTGTAAAATTAGCATTATGATTGCTCTGATGCTTTAAGAGCAGAGAAAGATTACTGTTATGTTAAAAGAAATCCGTGAAGAATTTGGAGTTATAAGTATCAGTTCTGTAGAGTCTAGAATTTATTTCAGAAGATAATATAATAATTTTTAAACTGCTGAATGTTAGCTTGCTAGTGGCTTTATTTTCAGTGCTCTCAGACATATGATCTGATTTTTGGGTGGTCCTGGGAGCTGGATTCAATGGTCCTTAGGACTCCCTTCCAACTGAAGATATTCTGTGATTCTATGATTCCCTACTAGTTCTAATTCAAGCAATGTTGTGATTTTTGCAGTATATATTTTCTTCATGCACAAACTTAATTTTTGCTTCAGAAATTCTTCTCATTCTGAATCTGGATTATGTGTGAGTTGTTCTTTGATAAAGAACAGTGCTACACTCATAAGCATGCATTTTTTTAATTTTTTAAATTTTTTTACTATTTTTATGATTTCAGGTCAGGCCCTGCAGGACCTAGAGGAAATGCAATTAGTGCCACCACCCCCAAAGAAGCTACTTAGTCACTTAAAGGTAAGCATTTGCTTAAGTGCTTTACTGATTGAGCTTTTATCACAGTGGAGGGTTACCAATTAAAAATAGAAGAGAAAATCTCTCTCCTTATTAAAATAAAAAAACAAAACTAAAGAAACTGTGCACTGATGAGAGTGGCTTGACTTTCGTAATGTATTCTAATGAAACTCCAAGTGTACTTTCAAAATCTTAGCATTCATAGTGCATTGCCTCCTCTATCAAAGAAAAAAAAACAACACTCCTTTCTGAGAGATGTTCAGGCCCTGGAGCAGATCCCAGCAGATGGCACTGTAATGAATAATTTGAGCCATGGCTAGAAATTCCTGTGGTCTGCACTAACATTTCCTTCTCTGCCTTCTAAGAGATGCTTAGCTTCAGGAGAGCATGGAAAATCCCCTTCCTGACATGTCCTCTGCCTACCTGACCATGGAGAGAAGGAAAGATTTGCATGTTCCCGAGTTAAAAGTGTGGTAGACTTGACATTTTGACTCCTAAAAAAAAAAAAAAAAAAAGTTTTTAAATCAAAACTTTGTTCTTAGGAAGGGAAAATAATAGATGTCCTGCTGCATAATTGTGGTTTTCTACCTGCTATGTATACCTGTTGCTTCACTTCAAAACAGACCTTTTTGCCTTCCCTTTCTCATTTTGGTTTTCAGAAAATCTGGCATTCGTTTTTCCCAGGGCTGCATGGAGCGAAGAGGTGTTGCTTCAAAAGTAATGCCTTCTACTTGGTAGAGCAAATTCTCAGCTACAAAACATTATTTTTCAACACAGTCACCACAGTTAGCTATGCATTTTCACCAGCAACGAAGAAGAACCTGCATGCTGTGCTTGTAACAATTTGTCACCACTGCTGAAACACACCACTCACTGCCTCACTGTGCTCAATGTCCACAGTTCAGTCTCCATCACTGTTCAGCAAGCATCAGTGAAGGTCAATGGGAGCCATTTTTTCCACATGGAGGAATTCAGTGACACACCTTTGCTTCATCTGCACTTCCATGTCAGACACATCGTGTCAGAGTGCCCCTCTGCCACCATCTGTCACCATGGCAACAAAACATGGGATATTAGTGGGAAGGTTCAACCTCTATTGCCATACCACCATCTGCCTCTGATGTCATGGGCCAGCATAATAAAACAACAGGCATTACTTTTGGAATAACCCTTGTAAAATATGTAATATAGTTAATGTATTTGTTTTATTTGTTTATTTTTTTAATTTGTTTATTTGTGTAATGGATTTGTATTTCATGCAAGGAAATTATTTTATAACTATATAACTATATGTAAAAGTATATATTATAACTAACCTCTTGAGTACATTCCATTTTTCATAGACTGCATTACAAGACATGACCCAAAGCATGCAGAGAAACCCTAAAATTACATTGTTGCATGACTAATAGTTGAAGGGATTGCAAGCAAGAGAATAAAAATCAGAGAGTATGTGGCAAAAAAACGTGTGTGAAGAAAACTTTAATTATTAACTTTATGCAAAAAAGTACATTTGAATTATCAGAATCATTCTTCATTTTAAATTAATTCTAGATTATGCTCCCTATCTGGTAAGATATTTTCCAGAATAGCTTTATGGTTAAGTTGAAATCCTTACTCAGTAAAGCATTCAGGCCTTGGAAAATTGAGACAGCCAGCACTGTATAGTAAGAGTTGGGTACCCAGTCATGGAAGCTTTTTCAGTTCTTAATGCTCATTGGTTTCAGTGAAGGTCACTCTGTTACTGCAGAATGCTTTCATTCTGCTCATAGAAAGCCATACGGTTAGGATTAAACTACACTTGCCTACTTCTTGGCTTTCCAGCAATGTGTATGAAACTTTATGTCCAGTTGAAGCAGTCCAGAAATGATTTGTGCAACTCACAGTTGCAAAGTGCATAATTTATAATCGTAGGTGGGGGTAAAGCTAATATAAGCATAGGTGTACTGCTGCAGGTATATTGTGCATTGTGGCTCTGTACTGATCTCCATAAAAATGTATTCTCCTCCAGGTAATAGCATTGCATTTTATGCATTTGAGGAATCTGCGCATCAAAATGTTATGTGCTGCACAATTTTGACGTTGAAAAACTAAATGAGTATATGAATGGACATTTTATGTGTTGTGATTTTCAAATCTTTATATAAAAGTAGGCCACGGAATCTTCATTTTATTGAAGTAGGAGGGTATATGAAGTAAGAAAAACTACAGAAACAACACTGACAAAAGATGCTTGTCCTTTAACGTGCACAACGTTCTTCTGTTTTTTGTTTGTTTGTTTGTTTGTTTCACAGCTCTGTAAATTCCACAATGGTTTCCGCTAGTAAAACAAAATAAAGCAAAGCTAGCTTTTTTCATCTATTTTACAATGAACTGCTAAGTTTTTAATATGAATATGTATGGAAGTTTTGCCATTTTAACCATATGGAAATTTCTTACTGTTTACATTGAGAAAACAGATGCTGTTTTTATCTTTTTATATATCTTTATATCTTTAAGAATTATTTTTCTTTAAGAATTAAAAAAAAAACACCTGTATTTTAAATTTTTATTCTTAGATAAATGATTAGTAAGATTAAACAAAATTGTAGACTTCAGAACTACATACCTAAGTTTCAAAAATGTACATATATATATTTTTTATTTGACTAATGATTTTAGCATCAGGGTACTCTAAACATTTAGTATTAGTAATATAGTGATATTATCCCTCACAGATTTTTTAAGATTATGCAGGGAATGAAAAATATTTCTCATGGGTATCTATGCAACTTGTAAATAAAATATTTGTACTTAGTTCTGTGTTTCTATATACATATGTACCATTTATTCTGTTTCTGATTATTTATTTATTTATTTATTCGGTTTTGTTTCCATACATCTGTACAGTGCTTTCTGTCTAAGCAGCCTGACTGTATGGTAAAAATAAGAAAGTGATCTTATTTATGGGTTTATGTTACTCTATTAAACAGGTAAGTTTTGCAAGTAAGAGAATCATAGAATTGAATGGGTTGAAAGAGACCTCAAGAGATCACTGAGTCCAACCCTTCTGGTAAAGCAGATGCCCTACAATAGGTTGCACAGGTAGGCATCCAGATGGATCTTGAATATCTTGAATATCTTGGCAGCCCGGAAAGCAAATGGGATCCTGGGCTCCATCAGGAGAGGGGTGGTCAGCAGGGATAGGGAGGTGATTGTCCCTCTCTACTCTGCTCTTGTGAGGCCCCATCTGGAGTACTGTGTCCAGGTGTGGAGCCCTCAGCACAAAAAAGACATGGAGATTTTGGAAAGGGTCCAGAGGAGGGCCACGAAGATGATCAGGGGGCTGGAGCACCTCCCCTACGAGGACAGGCTGAGGGAGTTGGGTTTGTTCAGCCTGGAGAAGAGAAGGTTGCGGGGTGACCTCATTGCAGCCTTTCAATACCTGAAGGGAACTTACTCCCAGGAGGGGTGTAAACTCTTCGAAAGGGCTGATAATAGCAGGACTAGGGGAAATGGCTTTAAGTTAAGAGAGGGAAGATTTAGGTTGGATGTTAGGGGGAAGTTCTTTACTAGGAGAGTGGTTGGGTCCTGGAATAGGCTGCCCAGGGAGGTTGTGGATGCCCCGTCCTTGGAGGTGTTCAAGACCAGGTTGGACAGGGCTCTGGGCAACCTGATCTAGTAAAGGTGTATGTTTGGTGGCCCTGCTAGGCAGGGGGGTTGGAACTACATGATCCTTGAGGTCCCTTCCAACCCGGATCATTCTGTGATTCTGTGATTCTGTGATCTCCAAAGAAGGTGACTCCACAACCTCTCTGGGCAACCTGTTCATGTGCTTTGTCTCAGGAAAAAGTACTGAGAAGAGTCACAGAGTGGTAGGGATTGGAAGGGACCTCCAGAGATCATTGAGTCCAACCCCCTGCCAAAGCAGGTTCCCTACACCAGGTTGCACAAGTAGGCATCCAGGTGGGTCTTGAATATCCTCAGAGAAGGAGACTCTACTACCTCCCTGGGCAGCCTGTTCCAGTGCTCCATCACCCTCACTGTAAAGAAGTTCTTGTGCACATTTGCACAGAACTTCCTATGCTGCAGTTTCTGGCTGTTTCCCCTTGTCCTGTCTCCACACACTGCTGAAAACAGTCTGGCCTCACCACTCTGCCCCCCACACCTTAGATATTTCTAGACCTGGATCAGGTCCTCTCTCAGTCTTGTCTTCTCAAGGCTGAACAGACCCAGTTCACTTAGTCTTTCTTCACAGGGGAGATGCTCCAGGCCCTTCACCATCTTTGTGGCCCTCCACTGGACTAGAATATCTTGAAGCATAGAAATTGATAAAAATTGGAACTGGGTCACTGAGTCAAAGAGGAGAATGAATTTGATCACAGAATCACACCTTAATGAAGTGAACATATTTCTCACATATTTCTTTTAGTGTCTTAAAAATGATCCACATTTAGTCATAAACAGAAATGACTTACAAATACTTGTGTGCTACCTTAATTCATAAGTGAACACCATTATCACAATACAAGCTGCTAAAGAAAAATACCATGTTTTTGGCTTATCTCTTTGCCTTGTCCTACAGCTCAGAATATCTTCTACTGAGAACAGATACAAGAAAACACTGAAAACCACAACAGATCACAGCATTACTCAGTACCTCTTCTATTACTGATTTAACATAAATCCTGAAAATCTGTTCTTCTATCTCTTAGAAAACATCAAGCAGAAACAACATAGCATAATAAAAAAAGACAAGAGCACCAAAACAAGCTGCTTCTATACTTCTATTTTCTCCTTCAACTTGACCTTATGCACTAAACCTTAGTAAGAAAAAATAAAAACACTCAGCAATAGCGCTTATAAAAAAGCATTTAATTAAAGCCAATTAATAACAACAAAACTGTTTCAAACAGAGTGCTGAAAGAATTGTTAGAAAACACGTGGTTCAACAGCTGAGGCCAATTGAGGATCCCTTCTGGATTTGAGAGTGTCTCTTGAAAAGGTATGGCGTATGATGAGTGAGGACATTGCTTTTGGATGCTATTGTTCCTGGGTTTGTATCATGAGTAAGTTTGTTGAGAATGTATTCTTTCCCTTCATCTGGGTGGTTGATCAAAATACTGAGCTGGTTCAGGCCTAGCACTGATGTGTGGGGAATACCATCCAGCTACATACTTCCAACTAGATTCAGCATTGCTGATTACAATTCTCTTAGCTTGACTAGTCAGGTATCTTGTTCCATTCTGTTAGCTTACAACTTTTCTCTGAGTAAATGGTACAGGATTTTCATTTTCCTGGAGTATCAAATGGCTTCAGTAAATGACTATGAAATAGTTTAGGTGTGTCTGGAGCAAATGATTTGCATATTGATGATGGATGGTGCCCTCCTAGATCTATTGCTTGTGAACAGAAGAGGTCTTGTGAGTGAAGAGATGATGGGTGCCCATCTTAGATGTAGTGATCATGAAGCGGTTAAATATAAAATATAAAATCTACAACTGCCACCAAAACCTCGACCCTAGATATGGAGATGCCCCTCTGAACCTGCTTTTGATGGTATTAGGGCCTATCAGTGCTGGTCACTTCTTAAGAACCACCTCCTGAGATCGCAGGAATGGGCAGTCCTAGAATGTCAGAAAGCAAGCAGGCTCAGCAGAAAATTGGTTTGGCTGAAGAGACATCTCCCAGAGCTTAAATGAAAAAAATGTATGAGCAGGGGAAATAACATCATGTGGTTACTCATTGCCCAGTTCTCTTATTTGTCTAGATATTTCTGTTAGGCCTCTCCACTTGTGCTGGAGTCAACCTCCCAATTAAGTATCAATAAGCTTGTTCAAAACACCTAGCAGTCCTACTTGTAAGTCATTTATGATGACATAAAGAGAACTGGCCCATGTAACCCCATTTATTATAACCCTTTGAGCTCTCCATGCAACCTAACTAATTAGTTTCATGAGCAGGCAAAAATCTGCTCTCCCCATATACAGTGTTGACACTTTAGTAGCTGACACTCTTGATCTTGACAGCACAGTTGTTAGAGAGGGTGTGTAATTTCTTAGCAAACTGTTTAGTTACCTTTTCCTCAGATCTGGAGCAATGGGAAGAGGAAAGTTAAAACTGGGACTTGCATGGTTAAGGCTCCTTCACGAGTTTTAAAGATTTATTGCTCTGTAGTCTTCTGTTGAATTACCACAGTGCTGTGTTCATTTTTAAGACTAAAACTTAGCTAATACTGTCTTAGGACAAGATGTTCTTTTGTTTAAGCAGACAAGTAAAGGTCACTTAATGGTCCTTAAACAGAAGAACACTTAGTATCCTTTAATCAAGGACATCCCAGGGCAATTAGGTCTTGAGAAGGACACTTAATCAGAACGTTTTTAGGATGTTTTGAATATGTTGCCAACTTGACAAGAAAATTCAAAGTCTGTGTATCCTTAGTTGACTTCATGCTGTACTCATAAAAGTCTTTTTCATTCTTATTCGCTATTTTGATTTTTCAGACCTTTTCTGAACTTTGATGCTTAAATAAAATCAGCCTTTTGGATCTGGGAGCACTTCTTGGCCACTGGCTTTTAGGGCAGCCTTGCCCTAAAGTTCTTGTGAAGAGAAACATGAGTGTGCCTCATCTACATCTGAGCTGTAGAGAGTAGACATGAGCACGGTCACAGTATTTACATGAATACTGAAGGGAGAACAAGGCTTCCTTCCTGGGATTTGGGGTACATGTTTGACGGTGGATGGGAAGTCTGCAAACAGGTCCTCTCCCTCTTCTTGTGACACTGGGGATAGCAGAACTCAGCACTTCTGGATCCTTATGCTGGAAGCACCACTGCCTTTTTCTGCAAGTAGTCGCAGTCAGCTGGGATGAGTTCCCTTAGCAAAGCTTAAAAAAAAAAAAGAAAAGAAAAAGCAAGTCTAGTCTGATTAGCCTGAATGTGAAACTCATGTTCTCAGTCCTTTCTTTCAGACCCAGTCCTCACCAGCTGAGGAAGGGGTGCAGTTATGAAATGCTCCTGAGTTATTCATTGGCCTGTGGATGAGAAACTGGAGCTGGATGAGTGATGTAATCACTAGCCCACAGCACAGATTGCTCTCACCAACAGCTATTAAAATAAATTATAAAAGAGGAACAGGTAGGCTGGGAGGATCGCAATACAGTCCTGTTGCAGTTTCAATTATCTGAATGATAATTGAATATCTGGATAGGCAGGAAGAAACCTCCCCAGACAAATGTGGAACTGGATTTGGTGCTCCCAGCAAGTGGAAAGGGTATTTGTTTGGAGGTGGGGGAGTCCCCTTTCCCCAGGAGCTGGGTTGATGCCACTTTCCTAGGAGTAAGCAGTGCTGCTGGCAGCAGATGAGACTTCAACCCTGCCTTTCTCCTTCTAAGTTTTGTTGTACAGATCAGGGAGATTCCTGCTCAGCATGTAGGTTTTGTGCTCTTAGTTTTAGCCCTAAGTCCCAGCACTCCTTCCTTCTGGAGGTCCCTGCTTTCAGTGTATCCTTTGTCCTCTGTGCACCGATTTATACAGCCATAGAATCCTTTGAGTTGGAAGGGAATCTTGAAGGACTTCTTGTCCAACTCCCCTGCAATGAACAGGGGCACCTACGCTGGATCAGGGTGCTCAGAGCCTCGTCTAGCCTGACCTTGGATGCTACCAGGGATAGGGCTTCTACCACATCTCTGGGCAGCCGATCTCAGTGCCTCACTGTCTTTATTGTAAAAAAACAAAACAAAACAAAACAAAACAAAACAAAACAAAACCTTTTTCCTTATATCTTATCTAAATCTCCTTTAAGTTTGAACTTTTCCATTGTTCTATCACAGCAGGCCCCATGAAAGAGTCTGTCCCCTTCTTTCTTATAGCCTCCTTTTAGATTCTGAAATCCTGCTATCAGGTCTCCCTTGAGCCTACTCTTCCCCAGGCTGAACAACCCCAGCTTTCTCAACCTGTCCTCATAGGAGAGATGTTCCATTTCATGGGTCATTTTTGTGGCCCTTCTCTGGACATGCTCCAACAGGTCTATGTCTATCCTGTACTGAGGATTCCACATCTGGATGCAGTACTTCAGGTGAGGCCTCATCAGAGCAGAGTAGAAGGGGCAGGATCACCTCCTCGCTGTGCTGACCATGCTTCATTTGTTGTATGCTAGTTGTAACCCAGGATATGGTTGGCTTTCTGAGCTGTGGGGGCACATTGCTGGTTCGTGTCCAGCCTCCTATCCACCACTACCCACAAGTCCTATTCAACAGGGCTGTGTCCTATTCTTACATCCCATTTATTTTGCCTCTTCTTTTTTTTTTCTTTTTTTTTTTTAAACCTTTATTTCAGTTTTGTTTCTTCTCTTGGGTGGAAGACACAGAGAGAACATGTGCCTTCAGAAATCCCAGTTTCCCCTTTCTATTCTCTTTTCTCAAGAAACCTTAGGAGCAATTCCCCAGCAATGTAAGTAGGACCAGCTGCTGTGTGAGTGGGACAGATTCTATAAGGAAATATCACTTCTTCTCCAGAGCAACTTGGGTTCTAAGGAAATCAAATGGGGGTGAAATAATTCCTCCTTTACAGAAACCCAGTGGCCGCAAGTTCTACCAGATTAGACATAAGGAAGAATGTTTTCTCTCAGAAAGTGGTCAGGCACTGGAATGGCCTGCCCAGGGAGGTGGTGGAGTCGCTGTCCCTGGAAGTGTTCAAGAGGCATCTGGATGAGGAGCTACGAGATCTGGTTTAGTGCTTGTGGTAGCAGTGGCAATGGGAGGACAGTTGGACTAGATAATCTTGTAGGTCCTTTCCAACCTTGTGATTCTATGATTCTGTAATTCAATGTGAAATTACTTCTTGACTGGAGGGCTGACCTCTCTGAGTCTGAGGTCCTGGGGATTACATTCACTACAGGAGAAACTGACAGCTGTGTCTTTTATTTCTCTGATGCAACTTTGCTCACCTGTTTGTGAATTATGGTCCATCTTGCAAGCCGTGAGCAGGGATTGACTTCTTCACCTGTGCTCAGGTCAGCCACATGACATAAAGAGGATATGGTGTGGGCCTTAGTGGAGGAAAGGGATAATTAACCTAGGCACATTTTTTTTTCTGTAGGCACCAGAAAAATAGCCTCCACTGAACAGAACTCCAGCAATCTTTCTGTTTTCAGTGTTTTCACACTACAGCCAGCCACTAACTAGGAAACACTGGATTCTCCTCCACTTCTGTCCTCTGGCAATCAATTCTAAACACAAATTTTCATTTCCTACTGTGATAAGTGATTTAAGGTCAACTTTTCTATATTTACAATGTGTGGCTTAAAATATAAACACCCTTTGTGCTTTGTTATTGTGTGCACCGCTGAATGCTTTCACAGATAGATGCTGCTATAAAGGATGGCTTAGAAATTCTGTATGAAAAAGCAGCCAGTGCCACTGGGGAATAGAGTACTCTACCCATAAGGGCACATTGCCTGCTTTGACCAGTTCACAATATAATGCTCTTTCTGAAATGTATTTAATGCAAGGCTGAAATTTATGTATCATAAAAGAAGACAAAAAGCATCTTTCTGTCCTTTTCAGCCTTTGGTATGGGGTTTTGATCAACAATTTAATTAAAAATGGAGTTGTCTAAAGTTTTAATTTGTGTTGCAATTCTGCATAAAAATGAAAACAGAGACCTTTCTGGAGAGCAAGTTCTCAGTTTTCCGTACAAGAACGTCATGACGTTTTAAAGCCTATGCGCGCTTTGTTTTCTTCCACTCCTTAAATGAACAACACGATACTTTTTGAACGTCTCCTTCACTCTCATTCCCAAGTCTGAAATGTGCCCAACACAGATGTCTCACTTTTGTCTTTCCTCTTCCTCCTCTTTAAAAGTTATCTACAAGACAAACAAGTAAATCTGGAAAGGATTTTTCCTCTGAGCAGATCTTGATTCTTGTGTCTGTGGTAGTCAGAAAAGATAGCAAATGTGATTGCCTCTGGCTTGAGAATAAGCTTCAGGCATCCAGTCTGAAATGAGCACTTCAGAGCTACTGGGCTGCAACTATAGTTGTGTTAGTAAGTGTGAATTATGTCATTAAAATCAGAAAAATCATTCAGAACAAACTGGTTTCAGCTGCAGTCTGACTATTTAAAATGTATCAGTTGCTTGATGGATTAGGTTAACTCATTATGAGTTGGATTAAATGTTGAATTTAATAGATCCTTCATTTTAGATAGTTTCAGGAAGCAATGTGGTAAACATCTCTGCCCCAAGAGAGGCAGAGAAAGGAAGCTTGGAAATGTAAGTGACGTATGTAGAAGAGCTGAGTCTATGTGCTATTTTGGCAAGAGTAGGTAATACAAATGAGAGAAGAACAGTAAATGATAAAGGAAAAGATATCACAATGCATATTAAATAGCATCAGTATGTGTACAGTGTTGAGGTACTGGATTGAAAAAAATGAGAAAATCCTCTTCTGTGTTCAGTTTACCTGACTTTCAGGAAGACAGGATGCTGTATATTGCTGAGAATATATAAAATTACTCCACAGACCCATAATTCAATCATATAGTTCTGAATGAGAACACCTCACACATTTAGCAGGATCCCAGGAGCTATGGCCTGTTTGTCCAGGCTCAATTATCTTCTTATAGCCTATGTAATATTCTTTTAGTTGAGTTTTTCATGTGCATGATGTGTATGCTTAAGTCCTTGTCCAATCTGCCTCGGTGCCCCAAATAGCACAAAATAATCTGGAACATTTGGGACCAGCTGTAAGGGTGGGAGTGATATAGCTCAAACATATGGATCACTGGATACGAGATAAATAGTCTAAAGCATTGTGGCCAGCTGAACTTATTTTCTGCAGCTCTCCCTGACTTAGAAAAGTAATCTTCTCACCCATGCTCATGTTCCCCTTCACCTTGCTGTTTTGTAAATCTCTACTAGATAGGTTTATTGAAAGAAGCCTATGGAGTGAAGGAGCAGAACAATAACAAGGACATTGTATGTTTAGGTATCGGAATTTGAATCTAAAACCTTGGTAGAAGTTGTTGCCCTGGTAACAGCATCCTGAAGTGCAGATGTTGAGAGAGGAAGCAAGAGTCCTGGGGCTGAACCAGTGCAAGCTCCTGAAGCCCAGGGAGATGGCTAATCAGTGCTAATTGGCATCAGGGAAGCTGCTTGGTGAAGGACTGCTTCTCCACAGGATGATGATGATGATGATGATGATGATGATGATGATGATGATGATGATGATGAGTGGCCTGACTGTAATGCATTATTCACCAATAAACTGTTTGTTGAATAATTCTGAGTAGTCCAAGCAGGGCTCTAATCAGGTACAGCAGCAATCTTTCCTGTTTGTTTCTGCAATGGTAAGGACCTTAAATCAGACACTGCTGGCAGACAATCCCCAGGTGAAGGAAGAAGTTGAATTAGATGTTATTTTCTTGGTTCCTACATCCAGCAGAGTGGGAACGGTGTATCATCTGCTTTTGACTTGGAAATGGAACAGTTAAGTGGGATGGACAGGATATAAGGACTGGTTTTATTTATATAGAGAAAGTATTTAGAGTTTAGTATAACCAACTCCGTGTTAATTATGAGCAGAAATTGAGATGAAACTCTTCTGTAAATAAAGAATTGTACCAATTATGGCTAAGTACTTCATTGGCTTCTCACTGGAGTCACTCCTAAAACCTTGGTTTGTCACTCAAGAGGTCAGGAGAGATAACAGCATAAGGGGAAAGGAACAAAGAAGGAATACAAGAGCTGGGACATGAATGAAAAGTTGCTGTGGTGCAGCTAACTTGGTATCTCTGTTTTGCCCTCCCTTGTATTTGCAGACCATGCCACCTTTGTGCAGTGCTGCACTATGGTGTCTGCCTGATTCCACTGCTCTAAAATTGAGCTCTTCAGACATATATGGTCTGCATGAACAGTACCATATCCAACACACACTGGATAAACTGGCAGCTAGTGGCTATTTGACTGCTGTTTCTTTTAGTAATGTACCAGTTACTTGACTAAGATTCTCTAAAAAAAGCTCTGGTAAAGGAGTTCTGTTTTCATCAGTAAAATAAAGAACTCTACAACTTTGTTAACAGTCTGTTGAGGCAAATTATTCATGGTACCAATAGAAAAGCATCTCTAGAAAATGAAAAAGTTAAATCTTCAAACTATCAGAGTTCCCCACTCTCGGCTTCTTGGATACAGTGCGGGGATTGTTGCAAAATGATGTTTGAACTGAATATGAAAAGTTGTGTATAATCTTCTATTTTTATAGTTAAATGTCAATCTCATAGTTTGTAATCAATAGATTGTGACTTGCAGGCAGTTTATGCACACAGCAGCAAGACAGGATCAAAGTAATTCTCCACTTCCTGCTTTCCCCTTCTTTTTACCCTTTTGATGGAGTTACTTGATGTGAAGGTGCATCAGAAGCACATCTTGTGTCTGTTTTCCTCAGCCTTTACCTATTCAGCTGAATCAGCATGGCAGAGATGATTACAAAGGTACTGATTTATTGCACATTTAGGACAGCAGAAATCCAAATACCATTATGTTTAGTAAGCCCTGGGAGACAGAGTATGCAGTTTTGAGTGCAGATGACACATTTTTTATATGCATCAAGAGAAAGCATCTCTACATGGGGCCCAGGACATCCTGATCTAGTGTGTGGAGACCCTGTCCATAGCAGGGATTTGGAGCTTGATGATCTTTAAGGTCCCTTCCAGTCTATGCCATTCCATGATTCTACTTAGCTACAGCCTCAGATCAGCAATCCATCCTCACCCATTATGTTAGAGAGAAGCTGTATGCTCTAGCTTCTGCATTTCTCAGAGCTTTATCACAAAACTGTGAAAACTCCACATTTGTTGTCTGACTCATCACATCAGATTTAACAAAGTAACTTGCACTGGTAATACTAAAAATGAATTTTTTGTAATGAAGCCTTTGCCACAAAAGCCTTTGGACACATTCACAGGAAGAAGAAACTCAACTGTCTGAAGTCATGTGAGACTGTAGGGTGCCAAGTGAAATTAATGTAGGTATAAAGTTCCCTAACCATTTGAGTTGCAATATTTATTACAAAAAAGATTTCCATTCTGGCAAGAAAAGCTACATCCTCTATGGCAGAATACACTTGTTTTTGAATACAGATTTCCAGCAGCTTTCTGCTACACAGCTTGCATTTACTTCCATGAAGATGCTCTTGTTTTGCTCCAGGTCAAGGTCTGCCCTAGAGCTATAGTTTATAGAGCAAATGATTGACATGCAAGCACTTTTTGCAGTTTTGAACAGTAGGGAAGAATTTTTTTTGAAAAGTCAATCTTGCAGATGATGAATAAAACATGACTCAATGTGATGCCATACAGCAAGGGAAGCTATGGAAAAATTAAATTTTTTTCACACATGGATTTCGTACAGTGATAAGGACTTGTGGTCACATTGCTGTAATCACTGAAATCTATTACAGAATTGTGAGAATAGCAGGATATAGAAGAAGCAGCTATCATTAAAACTGAGAATGAATTATTCCTGTTAGAGGAGCACTAGTGCACTTATTAGGTACACTTGCTGCCTGTGGAAGATATTTTTCCCTTTTTCCCTTCCTCATCAAAAGACAAAGGCTGGAAAAATAAGAGTAATAAGTTTATTTTTTCTTTGTGCGGTGTTTGTGGAAGCTAACAGCAGTAAAAACCCAGAGTAGATTAAAATAATAGTCCTTTATAAGGCTTTGTAAAGATAGGTACATTGGCAACGTCAGGAAAACAAAAAAAGACATAAAAACCAAAACAAAACAATAGCAACAAAACTAAAAAAACAACAGCCAACCAACCAACCAAACAAAAAAAACCAGAAGTTTGCATGTCATTTATAGCCTGGTTGGGTTTCAGTGGGCTCCCAGTGTGCTATCGAACCATACGTTTAATTTGCCAGATGCCCTCAACTGATAGGAAGATCTTAAAACAGCTGCTTCAGCAAGAACTGTTTTAGAGATTCTTCTGACCTACTGACCTGCTGCTAAAGGTATCCCATAAACCTTTTTCCAAAATCAAGACAATTGTAGCAAAGCATTGTATTTCTTCATAAAACTTGCTCATTCTGCCTCATAAATATAGGCTGTGGGGTTTTCTGCATGCTACTACCAACTCAGTGACTGGAAGAATTCAATCTACTTATTGCTTAGTTACAGTGATCTCTTCTGGATGCCAGTATATACTGGTAAAGTATTTATGAAGTTATCTACATTGCACATATTCTATGAAACAACAGACATGCAATATTCCTCACAACCTTTCAAAAGTATGCTAATAAGAAAATGCAGTGCATCAGTAAGCCTAAGATCAAATAATCAAAATTCAATAAGTACGTTACAAAATTCAATAGTGCCATTTTCAAAGAGCTCTGTATCCTTTTCAGGGTTGTTAAGAAGAAAAAGAGGTAGCCAGGCAGAGTGTTCATTTCTTTGAGAGCTCTGGGTGAATCTGAGGGCAATGCGATTGGTTTTAACTAGCATAATTTATTCAAGGTAAGAGAATACAAGATGGGACTGATGGATCACTAAGAAGATCCTTCTTAGATAAGGTCTAGCTCTATCTTGTTTTTTGGAAACAGCGATGTATATGGTGACACCAAAGAGTCCTGACTATTGCCTTTGTAGATGAGTTTTTTTGCCTGTTTTATCTCGTCTGGTGTCAGAATAACCAGCAGACTGAAATTTAATATTGTACCATCTAATACAAATGGTCAGAAGCTCAGAAGCTTTAAACAGATTCATGCTAACTTTCAGATTCAGTGTAGAGTAGTCATTCACAAGTTCAGTATTATCTTCCCACTACATAGTGATAATGGCAGTACAGAATAAATCCAGCAGAAGACCTGTTTTTGTAAGTATTTTAAGAAAAAATTAAAGCTGCAGTGTCTGTGAGCAAAAATACTTGTTATTTCTTTAACAGGTGAATAATCTCTGAAGTGATAGATTACTTCTGCCAGAGCCAGATGTTATCTGATAGATTCTTGTTGGATTTAAAATATGGAGATGTGCAAATGTCCATATTTAATATAGAATATTAAAACTAATATTTTGACTAATATTTTATTTCTTAATTACAGTTAGGAATAGGCATATGTATAAATAGAAATATGATTATCATAAGGAGCAAGTGGCAGTCACTGACTGTAAAACTTGCCAAGATGATAGGGAAATTCAATGTAAGCAAAAGAATTTGACATAACTTCTGAAGCCATACTTCTTCCACTGTTCTTCAGTATGTTAGTGAAAGAGTAAACAAAATGTGATGTAAAGAAGAAAGTAAAAGTAAGAGAAACTGCAGCAGGTCTGCAGAGGTACACCTCATCGGGTCATCTCATAGAATGAGTAAATCACTTGTTCTGTTGTAGCTGTAGCCTAGGATAAGTTGTTTCCATATGATGTTACCGTGTGCCTGTAATAAAGCTGCTTTTCCTGCTGTCTATGATAATTCCCCATGCTTTCTAGAGAAAATCTTGAAATGCTCCCCAATTGCTCCCATTTCCCCCCCGCCTCAGCCCAGAACTGCAGCTCTTCTGTCTGACTGCAGGAATCCCACAGCCTCTCATCTTCCTGGGGATGGCGGGGAGCACAAATAGTTCAAAATGACCTGCAGCCCTTTCTTCTATGGAACGTACTTAGCCTCACCCCAAACAAAACTGTCAGTTTCCAAATTAAACTGTAGGTCTAAACATCTCCATTCATTTATTGCTGTTTTGGTTTGTGGAAGATGAAGGGTGGGTGGCTTTGTGTGGAGCTGGGAGAGATCTTGTTACTTCATGAAAAATACACAAAGTCTGACAAGCCTTTGGCTTTCATCAAGCTGTAGGTTTGTTTGTTTCTAAATAGAGTGAAAATAATATGTGTTATAGGAGAGTAGGTATCTGGTTATTACATGCAAGTGGTTATTCATCATCCACAGCCCAGACAATGTGAAGTTGGAGGTGGGAGGGTTATGTAGTATGTAATAGCCTGTATTATGCTGGTACCTGCCATTTCTGCTGTAGGTGAGATTGCAGCTTCACTCCAGAGTGTTTTGCCAGTGACGTCACTAGGACCAAGGTTATTTCTGAACAGCACTGGAACAGGTTGCCCAAGGAGGCTGTGGATGCCCCATCCCTGGAGGCATTCAAGGCCAGGCTGGATGTGGCTCTGGGCAGCCTGGTCTGCTGGTTGGCGACCCTGCAAATAGCAGGGGGTTGAAACTTGATGATCGTTGTGGTCCTTTTGAACCCAGGCCATTCTATGATTCTATGTGTGGATGATGGTTCAGTTTAGAATGATGGGAAAGAAAAACAAAATGGTTAAAAAATGTCAGGATAGCAGGGTGTTTGGAGAAAAAGGATTCCAGAATCTCTATTCAATTCTGCACTGACTGACTGCATGTGAAATGGCTCTCAAGGAGAGAGAAGCTGACTACTGGGTGTTCTATGTTTAAGCAGGTTTGTTTTGGCAGATAACAATGAGAACATGGCTGGGCAAAGAGAAAAAGAACTGACTGTGACTAAGAAAGAAAATCAGACTGAAGCTTGCAAAATGCTAAACCAATGAGAATGTGATTGTAGAAAAACAGCCCCCCAGAGAGGCAACTAATTCATGGCCCCAGCCTCCTGCAAGACGCTATTATTTGCACAGAGTTTAATTTGCAAAT
Organism: Perdix hodgsoniae; assembly: GCA_035772895.1. NCBI lineage: Eukaryota > Metazoa > Chordata > Aves > Galliformes > Phasianidae > Perdix > Perdix hodgsoniae. Next base: position 8,489,091 of record JAPSGF010000027.1, on the reverse strand, counting down.
CATCTTTCTTCCTCTGCTGATGTCCTGCAGTGTGACCCCCAGCCCCATCAATAAAAGATGCAGTAATGAGTCACACATTCGTTGCAGTCATTGCATCCACAATAAAACATCAGTCCTCTGACAGTTTACAAGAAACAAATCATATCAGCACGCCGTTAAGCCTGAGACTACATAGGAGCAATTTAGGAAACCAAGCATTAGATGATGTAATTATCTCTAAAGTCTGAGAAAATTCAGAGTTCTGCTTATGTGCAAAAGGCATCTGGGCATGCTAAGGTAAGGACTTTGCCCCACTGCAACAACAAACCACAAATGTATTAAACGTAAATGGGGGAGTTAAAAATACTGTATTCAGGAACAGTTCATTTAGACTCGAAATGAAACAGCTGAGCCTTCATTCCACAGATTTCCAAGAAGTGAGTTATTGTTCAGCGCTGAAGCAAACTAATCATGACTTTTATTAAACCTTTCCTATGTTCTCCTTGTTACCTTTGACATGCAAAGATTAAACTCTCATTTGTAAACTGATAAGCAAACACAACTCTGAAAGCACTTTCCCTTTGGACATCTTAAAGATGATTTATGCTGTTTTTGCCTGTGTCATGCACTGGAGAGAGACTACTTTGCTATTTATTTTATTTATGCTGTTTTGCCTCTGAGAGGGAAATGACAAAATACATTAATCAGAATTTCTTTAGCAAGCTCCCCGCATCCCTCAAAGCATTCTGAAAGAATCAATATACAAAATGAGATAATTATTTCAGTTTTGTTTATTAAAAGGCCTTATATTTTTTCTGCCCATAGAACTGTTGTTGGACTGTTCAAACATTTTTAGATGCCAGGTACCGAAAAACAAAAGGGTGCTTTCATCAGAAGAAAAGTAGCTTGCAAACAAATTGTATATACCTGTTAATGTATCTTCTGGGGGGGAAAAAAAAGTCATATTATGCATAGAAGAGCCTCTCATTATTTCTTCCTGTCTTGAATTAAGATTGTATTTTTCTCTGCTCAAAGTCAGCATTCTTTTGAATGTTAAAGGAGATCCAGAACATCTGGTTCTATTCCATTGCTATGTACTCAGAGCTGCTGTGCCCCTGCTTGTACAATACTTTCAGGGAGCTGTAGCCCTGCTCCCTGAGCCATTATGCAACATTCAGGATCTGATTGCCTTTCTTCCTCATGTTAGGCAGCTCCCTGCTGTGCAAACAGTCCATCCTGCAATCTGTAAAACTTCTTGAAAGATGGGGATCTCTTCCAGTTTCAGAAAGCTTTTCCATTTTTCATGGCAAATGTTGTCTGTGTGAAGAAGTTAGTTAAGCTAGTTTGGAAAGAGCAGTGGTTGTTACAGACGTAAACATTTTCCAAGTCTTTCACACACTTTTTCTACCCATCTTTACTACTTTAGCACTCTCAGCCAGGCAGCCTGTGCCACTTGCTCACAGCCCTGGCAGAGACCTCTGGTTTGGAGTTTACGCAAAGATTTCAGGGTGACCTTTTCAATTAAAGCCCTAGTCCCTGTTGTGAGGGAATCTGTGCTGAAGTTTGAAAGTAGAATTGCATAAAACTAGGTTTGCTGGAAGTGTGGCTTGATTCAATGGCAAGCTTAGTATGAATGTTGGATTCCAACTTCATAAAATGTAGTTGCGATAGTTCATAAACCCTATTTGTTGACTGGCTGATAATAATAAAATGTATGCAATCATTTAGGACTCTCAATATTCTTTTTCTTTATGAAATTACAGAAGTTTTATTTCTGCCATTTTCCATGTTCATAATTTCATTGAAAACATAAAAAAATCCTAACCTACTCAGAAGTACAGATGTTTCTGCTCTTACTTTCTAATACACTAGGCTGTGTCTCAGACTACATAGAAACCAGCTAGTTTTGGATACCCTTATGTTCATGGGTAAGAACAAGCTTACCCACTTCTGAAAGGAAGTAGGCAGGGAGTACTGAAATCCTCTGCTCTTCAGCTGGAATCAGAAAGAGACTGCCTTAGTGATTCCTTATAAGATGAAAATAACTATCTGCATTTTGGGAGGTGAGTATTTGTCTCTGAGATGAAAAAAGGTGGTTGTTGGATTTCTATGATGACTGAATTAGATCATCCCTGGAGGTTTTGTTTGGTCCAGGATGGTGTATGTGTTTCCTCTTGCACACAGGTTCACCTTGTACTGAGCCCTGACTCATCAAGGGGAGTGAAACTGAGCCTATCACTTTGCACAGTGCATTCCTAACTCTTAGAGAACTGACAGGACTCAGATCTAAGTGGGCGTCTTTTATGGGTGAGAAGTGCTAGCTTATAAAAAAATAAATTTCTTTTTGTTGCCACCAAATGACACCCACATCTTTTAAAATAAGACTTTGTAATCCATTCTCACTGTGCTCACTGCATTTTACATGAGGAGTATTTGTACCTTACTTAACTGATAGTCTAATTTTGATGTCTTATTCCTTTTACTGGAAAACCTTTTGAGGGGGAGATAAATTTTGCTACTGTCTTCAGTAGGGCCAGCTTTTTTCCTTTATTTATAGGATGATACAACACTTCAGCTTTTATGGCCACTGTGAAAAACAATGGTTAGTATGAATTTGAATCAGCTGGAGGACAATACAGTGATAGGAAGACTAGTTTCCTGTTGTATAGAACAATATTCTTTGACCCTTAGACAAATAACATTTTCTGAACTGACTTCCATAGTTTTAAGTAATGAAAATTATTACATTAATTCTTAATATTTGCCACTTTGCTAATCATCTTCTTGCTATTCTCCACATTTTTCTTAAAAGAACACAGTTAAAGGCTAAGGAAGTGCTTAAAAACCCAGGATGAATATTGCACTTATCCAAAACCAAGAATGCTTTTCTAATAAGTTTCTCAATACTCATGTTTTGTATTATTTAAATCAGTCTAAAGGAGGCTGGATTAGCTGAATATTTGCAACTAGGCTAGTCTTTGCTAGGCTGTGTAGGGATGGAGTCAGAAAAGCCAAGGTCCCGCTTGAACTAAATTTGGCAAGGGATACCAAGAAGAAGGATAGCTTCTACAGGTACCTCAGCAAGAAAAGGGTACTCCAGGATAGCATACCCTGCTGGTGAGTGACAACAGACAAGCTGATAAAAACAGAAAAGGAGAAGGCTGAGGTACTTAACAATTTTTGTGCCTTGGTCTTCTCTGACAACTGTTCACCACACAGCCTTCAAATGTCTGGTTTGGTAGGAGAGGATCACAGAATCACAGATCGCAGAATGGCCAGGGTTAGAAGGGACCTCAAAGATCATGAATCTCCATGAGATTCCCTGCCACATGCAGGGCCACCAACCTCCCCATTTCATACTAGACCAGGCTGCCCAGGGCCCCATCCAATCTGGCCTTGAACACCTCCAGGGACGGGGCATCCACAACCTCTCTGGGCAGCCTGTTCCAGCACCTCACCACTCTCATAGTAATGAACTTCCCCCTGACGTCCAACCTAAATCTTCCCTACCTTAATTTATAATCATTTCCCCTTGTTCTACAGTTATCTACCCTTTCAAAGTTGATTCCCCTCCTGTTTGTAGGCTCCCTTTAGGTATTGAAATGCTGCAATGAGGTCACCCCACAGCCTTCTTTTCTCCAGGCTGAACAAGCCCAGCTCCCTCAACCTGTCTTTGTAAGGGAAGTGCTCCAGTCCCCTGATCATCTTTGTGGCTCTCCTCTGGACCCTCTCCAACAGCTCCCTGTCTTTCTTGTACTAGGGACTCCACACTTGGACACAGTACTCCAGATGGGGCCTCACCAGAGCAGAGTAGAGGGGGACAATCACCTCCCTGTCCCTGCTGGCCACCCCTCTTCTGATGGAGCCCAGGATACCATTTGCTTTCCGAGCTGCAAGAGCACACTGCTGGCTCATGTTAAGCTGTTCATCCAAGATCCCCAGATCCTTCTCTGCAGGGCTAGATAGGAGAAGCAACACCCCTCTCACTGTAAGCGATGATCAAGTCTGTGACCACCTGAAGAACATGAACATTTACAAGCCTATGGGTCCCAAAGAGATGCATTCCAGAGTCCTGAGGGGACTGGCTGATTTAGTTGCTAAGCCACTATTAGTTATATTTGAAAAGTTCTGGCAGTCAGGTGAAGTCTTTGGTGACTGGAAAAAAGGCATTTTTAAGAAGGCTAAAAAGGATGACTCTGTGAACTACTGACCTATTAGTCTCACCTTTGTGCTGGGAAAGATCATGGGGCAGATCGTCCTGGAAGTTATGCTAAGGTAAGTGGAAGGCAGGGAGGTACAGGATACAGGAGAATCAGCATGCCTTCACCAAGGGCAAATTCTATTTGACCAACCTAGTGGCGTTTCATGATGGTGTCAGTGCATCGGTGGACAAGGTAAGAGCCACTGTTATCATTTATCTGGACTTCACTACTTCCTTTGACATGGTAGTCCACAACATCCTTCTCTCCAAATTGGAAATATATGGATTTCATGGATAGACTGTTTGATGGACAAAGAAATAGCTTGCAGGATTGAGTTCAGAGGGCTTTAGTTGATCAGAGTTGATGGCTCTGCGTCTGGATTCAGATCACTGCTGAGTGATGTCTCCCAGTGCTCAGTACTGGGGCCAGTACTTATCTTCATCAATGACATTGCCAGTGAGGTCAACTGCGCCCTCAGCAAGTTTGCTGGTGACAAATGCTGTGGGGTGCAGTTGACACAGCAGAGGGACGAGATGCCATCCAGAGGGACCTAGACAGGCTTGAGCAGTGGGTCCAGGAGAACCTCATGAAATTCAACAAATCCAAATGCAAATATCCCTTGAAGGCAGCCTTGTGGAGAAGGACTTGGTGATGAACTAGAAGCTGGACATGAGACAGTGTGCACTTGCAGCCTGGAAGGCCAACTAAATTCTGGGCCGCATTAAAAAAGGGGTAGTCAGCAGGGACAGGAAGGACAGTCCCATCTGGAGTACTGTGTCCAGGCATGGGGCTCCCAGCACAAGACAGATGTAGATCTCTTGGAACAGGTCCAGACGAGGGGCACTAAGATGATCAGAGGGCTGGAGCACCTCTCCTATGAGGAAAAGTTGAAGGAACTGGGCTTGTTTCGCTCGGAGAAAAGAAGGCTCAGGGAAGACCTCATTGTGGCCTTCCAATTCTTAAAAGGGAGCATATAAATGGGAGTGGGAATGGCTGTTTACATGGAAGGGGGAATGGTTTTAAACTAAGACAGGGGATATTTAGATTAGATATTAGGAGGAAGTTTTGCACACAGAAAGTGATGACACACTGGAACAGGTTGCCCAAGGAGGTTGTGGATGCCCCATCCCTGGAGGCATTCAAGGCCAGGCTGGATGTGGCTCTGGGCAGCCTGGTCTGGTGGTTGGTGACCCTGCCTATGGCAGGGGGGTTGAAACTAGATGATCTTTGAGATCCTTTTCAACCCAGGCCATTCTATGATTCTGTGATTTGTTAGGTCTTTGTTTAATCCCTTGTGAACATATCTAAATCTGAAGGTAAATATCTCACTGGCATGCTAGGGTTTTCAAGTTTAAATAACGTCATCTAATATCAACTGAAAATAGTGTTTTTGAAATATATTACTTGCATTTTCTTCTGCATATATTTGCATTGCCAATATTCAGACTTTTTATATACATATATTGTGAAACCAAAATCACCAGATCTTCGTATTCAGGTATTATTCTTCTATTAGGTCAAATTCACTCATGCTTTTTAGTAGCAGAATACATAGGAAATACAGATTAAATTCATAGACAGATTTGAACATCCTAAATAAGCTAACTAATTAATTATCTGTTGTAATCATAGAATCACAGAACAGCTTAGGTTGGAAGAGAGCTCAAAGCCCACCCAGACCCAATCTGGGTGATGGATCTGACCCTGCAATGGGCAGGGCTGCCCCCCACCAGCTCAGGCTGCCCAGGGCCCCATCCAACCCGGCCTTGAGCGCCTCCAGGGATGGGGCACCACAGCTTCTCTGGGCAGCTGTGCCAGCGCCTCACCACCTTCTCAGCGAAGAATTTCTTGTGAATACCTAATCTAACCCCATTTTCAATTTAAAGCCCACTCTGACTTTTCTGTAGCCCCTACAGCTACAGAAAAGTGACAATTACCTCCCTTGCCTGCACATCTGCCCCTTTTTTGTTGCAGTCCAGGGTATGGTGGTATGGTAGGCTTTCTGGCCTGTGAGCACATGCTGCTGACTCGTGTTGGACTTTTCATCTGCTAGTACCCCAAGTTCTTCAACACAGGGCAATTTAAAATACTGTATCCTTTTGCCTAGAACAAAGCAAGGAGGCTGAAATTTGCCCTGCTCACTGTATTACTGGGATGAAGGCAGGATTTGCAATTAGCCATTGCTATCAAGTGACTGGACTAAGGGCTGCACCCCTGGAGAATATTAGATGTTGAGCTCCTAAAATGGGCACCAGAACTTGGTTTGAATGATGACCTTTGTGCAAATGGCAGGAATCCATACAGAGGAGACTGACAAACAGCCTGCTGAGCCAGACTGTCCTCTGCCTGAGAAAAGTGCCCTTCTCTGGGGACTCCTTGGACAAAACTCCTGAAAGTATGTGTCTGTGCTCAATTTTATTCTAAATAGAGCAAGAGGTCATGCCTGTATGATGCCATCAGAGGAAGTCTCTTTCCTCTTCCCTAGTGATAAACTCAGTGCAGTCATCTGCGACGTGATGGACAGAAGTTCAGTCCCCTCTCCTCCCTGCTGCAATTCAATGCCATGTCTTCCATCTTTAAGCACCCGCCAAGTATAGCATATGCCAGTCCATGCTGCAGAACCACTTCGTTCCTCTTGTACAAAAACTGTTTATAATGATAACAAAATGTACCCAAGAAGTTTCAAAAAGGAGCAGATAAATCCCGGAGATGTTTAAGGCCAGGCTGGATAGTAAGCTGATCAAATGCTTGATCTGGTGGCAGTCTGATCCAGTACTTGTTCTAGTGGTCGGCAGCCCTACCTGTGGCAGGGGGGTTAGAACTTGGTGATCCTTGAGGTCCTCCCAAACCAAGGAGTTCTGTGATTCTATGAAAACCGTCCGTTTTCTGGAATGGCTTCTAGGATTATGATGGATAAGGAATGAGTGTCTGAAGCTGTTAATGTCACTGTGTAAAATTTTATTTTTTCCATATCCTGGATATACATTCTCTTTCCTGGGAAAAAGCTTAAGGGAATTTGTATGGTCTCTACACAGTGCATCACAAATTCTGGTGTGTTTCTATTGATCAAATCCATCAGAGACAGAGGAAGAAGGAACTCCAAAGAACGTAGGAAATATCCTACTGGGATTGACAGGTGTCAGTGCATCCAAGGACTTGTGCTGTGAGTCTGGTTTCCTCCAGACACCACACTTCAGACTCCTGGGCATCTGGGACAGCTGTGTTAGAGGTGTTAGAGGGTAGTCATACTTTTAGGGTACACTTCTGGGCCTGCAGTCCTTGAATTATTTTTATTTCTTTGGAACCTGCTAATAGTATCTACCTCTAACATGCTTTGTTGTGGCAGACCTTGAAGAAGTCTTCTACCATCCATGTTATTCGGATTTCCCAAATTCAGGCCGGGGTTATGCACATGCTTTGGAGGTGTCCTGCCTGGCTGTGACAAGCCACTGTACCTGTGAGCCCATGCGGGCACGGAGACGCTGGGCTCCCAGGGGCTTTCATTTCAGCAGGTAAAGCATGGATAGATGGCTGCTATCAGTAAGGTGAAATGACAGCCTTGAGATTGTAGCTGGGATTGCAATTTTGCTTCTAGGATTCTAATTTTTACCTTGGAATTTGATCTCTCTCCAAGTTTCTCCCTGTTCCCATTACTCTCTCTCTAAAGGTGATGCCTTGTTTCCAATTATTCTTTCAACAGGTAGTCAATTAAAGATTCCAACCTCAGCCAATCTGTAGAGCGCTAAGACTGTACAGTGTGGACCATCACAGGAAAGAAAGAGAACAAGAAACAGTTATAACCAATAGGTTGCTAATTAGGCCTGGCTTGATCCTGCAACTGTTTCACACTGCCCTCTATTCCTATGGGCAGTGGAAAGTAAAAGGGAGAATTTCATTTAAAGATTTGATTAATTCAGTATTCCTTTATTTTTGATGGAAACAGGGTCAGCATGCAAATGCCATTTGGTATTTTATTTTCTACACTGACAGCATAGCTACACAAAAATATTATGACCTGCTGCTGCCAAATGCAACTGAATGAATTATTCTGAAGCACTTCTGAGCCTGTCTTTGTCACAGTCCCCTATTTCAGTCCCTGTCATGCACTGTGCCTATCACTCATTATAGTTGATGGGCTGAGGGCAGAAAAGTGTCTCTTGTCTTGTTCTCTGGAGAATTTCATCTTGGCTGTCTCACCTTCAATCACTGCTAATAGCTTTGCTGGCACAAATTCAGAGAGGAGCTGTGAGGAGACAATGAAAATATTTCACAGGGCATTTTATATTTTAATAGCTAGTTTTAAAAAATGAATTTGCTGGAGCAGACGAAAATGAAGATTGCTAGGAGAAATTTTTCTTACAAGCATTTTAACAATTTTTTTTATTGTTATTAATCTTTAAGCCTCTGCATCCTTTTTACTTTTTCTCCTATGTACTGCTATAGGGATTGGGTTCTACTCTGATCAACTAATAACCATTTATCTGACAAATTTATTAGGATGGTTTACTGTTCAATAGTACTATGCGGGAGGAAAGAACAAAATAGCACTGGCACTTTATCGTGTTTCTATAGGGTGCTTACTCAGATTTTAGCCTGCTGCCTCCACCTGTCTTTACAATGCCATAGTGGCTGTGTTTGTGGTAGGAATCCTGTTGCAGCTCTGATGCAAAGGTCATAGAAGAAGAGTGCACTGAAGCTCACCATTTTGGCAGAAGCACAGCGGATAATCCAAGTGAGAGTAAAATTGTTGTATGGCCTTCAGTTTTTTTACATTTTATTTACTATAGTTTTCTTTGGTATATGAGGACTCCCAGTCTGGGTTTTTGATCTCTTATCGGCAGACAGAACTGGTAATCTAGTTCAGCTGGTGGATAAATAAAATATCATAGTCATACATAGTTCAGTAAGTATTTTTCCAGACAATGGCAATTAAGTGCATGCAGTTACAGAGACATTTGGTCATCCTTAGGCAAACAGTGTCAGAAGGCACAATGAAAATAAAATCTGCATGAAATGAAAATGAAATGAAAATGACAATGAAAAAACAAATCTGTACATATTGTCCAGAGTGGTATATAACATTTAAATATGGATTGATGAAGCTTCTGTTCAATCATTAGTTGCTAAAGATGATTTTTAAGATGATACTGATGACCTAATGATCTATTTCATTAATTGCTGTGTTTTCTTACTACCTATTTAATTGATTCAAAGAAAATTATATGTTGTATGTTGAAGCATTTTTAAACTCTCTAATTGAAGTGTTAGCTTTTCGATCTTCATTTCCCCTACCTGGATTACAAGATTAGGATTCATCTCGGAAGAAAATAGGGCATTTTAATGCTAGAGTTGGTGAAATCATTGTCTGCAACTGTCAAGACAAAAATGACTCAAAGACAGATCATCTTGTTATAGAAGACTTGCTCCAGCAGTCTGGAACTTACAATCAATTTAGTTATGTCAAGACATTAAAGTTCCTTTTCAGTCAAGACGAGCTATGAAGTAGTAAAATAGATGTGTTTTATCCAATTTTAATGATCACCAATTTTTAATTAGTTGCAGAAATGAACAGCAAAGAAATTATGTTAAATGTTTTAGCTGAGAAGTTTAGGGATTGAAATACTGACTTCATGACTCATGGAAATGTCACCAGCTGTGCTCCAGGGGCACACCTGGTGAGTTCTGGCTGCTCATGGGCATTTGGGAACAGCATCTGCAGCAGCTCAAAGCAACTCCTTGACCTGCATAAAGTGTGAGCACAGGTTCTTCGGTACTCAGTTTATAACTCCACTGCTCCACCATGCTGTTAGCTGATGCAGAGCCCTGCCTGTATAGCAACATATGCTAGACAGTCTGACTTTCTGCTCACTGTGTGTTATCCCAGCACATGAATTGGTAACTGACACTTTACCACATGTGGTATGTACTGTTTTTGTTATGGTTTCCTTGGGGTACTTGCCAATAAGAAGGCAGAAAAGAGTTGTGGAATGAAATTTGCCTGTCATGTATGAAACTAAAGAACACAAGAAAGCATACTTGATGAAGGTTAGTTAGCATAACAGATATACTAGCAAGTTTTTTTTTTTTTTTTGAAAGACAGAGCAGTAATTTTTTTCCTTAAAAAAAATACTGATCTGTGAATATCTATTTAGACAAAGATTTCAAGAAACCATGAATATATAGGCAACTCTTCTAAATAAAAGTGTTCCAACAAGGAGCAGAATACAATTCTTTCATTAGTTATGCTCAGCGATGCCCCTATCTTGTTCTGCCCAGCTGCCAGAAAAAACAAGCCCACTCTTTCACTAGTACAGGAAAATGTGGCATCTGTCTGTATTCATTAATAAAAAAAAATAAAAAATCTATGTTTTTCTGAACTTAGTTGGCATGATTTTTTTATTTCCTCACATGAACTCATCTAAGAAAATTTCAGTCTGAGTGAGATAGGCAGAGGTTGTACTCTCTGGGAAGACCATCAATTTTAGTAACTTCCACGCCCCTTGCCCACATTTCTAATCTCACTAATGGTATCGTGACCATTTCAGTGCTGACGGACCTCCTAACTGGAATAGCTTGAAGAGAGACAAATTCATTCTTTCAGGCACGAGCAATGCTACTTCTATTTTGGCTCCACTGGAAGGAGCTCAAAATGAGTTATACTTGTCCTTTTCCATTAAGCATTCCTCTGCTTAGTAGCATAAATGTAATTAACATTGTGGGCCTCATGACTCTTTTTAACTGGATTAGATCTCATGACTCACTTGGGCATTATCTGAAGAAAGTCTCCCTGTACAAAATGACTCAATCACTAAAATTGCTATCTGGCTACATGCCAAGTTATTAGGATCCAAAGAGGTAGCACTTAATCTGATTCAGAAACCTCTTTCATATTTTTTAAACATATGCACAAACCTATTCCAAAGCTCTTCCCCTCCAAAAAAAGAAGTCAAGATTTTATTTTAGGTACCATCTATACTCTGAGACGTCTTACAACGTTATTGATCCTTTTAAAGTAATTGCATTTAATTCTGAAACCACTGCAAAATTTCAGATGAAGAAATAATGCAAACAAATCAGGAAAAAGTTGAGGGCCATGAGAAGGTCACCGAGCACTGGGAGTGGAGACTGACGGTTTCATTGGTTTAGGCATTTGCCCATTTATCCTCTCATGATCTCAGGCTTGAGTAAAAGAATTGGGTCAGGCTAAACTTCCTTTGTCTTATCTCCTCCATTATATTCCATAGCTAGTACTTGGGGTAATGTGATGGGAAACAGCAACGTTTCCTGTAGTATGGTCATGCATATTCTGAGCATAGGCAGTAGTGGGTTGTTTTGTCCTGAATGTTGCTTATGTTTAGAACATAGAAGCATATCTCTTGGTTTGAAACCTCCCATCTGAATATTTAATGAGCTTTTTTTTGTTGCAAGAAATAGAAAATAATTGCTTGCTCTTCAGTTTTCCATGTTTTTCATGACTTCTTGGCCTCTCTGATCCATCTTCTTCCCAGAGATCCATTTTTCAGTATAAAGACCCACAGCTTATCTAGTCTATCTCTGAAGAGTGAATGGCCAGCATGTCATCTAGTCTGCAGCACTAGGCTATAGCTGCTTCAGAAACCTTGGGGCAGTGCAGACAAAAACTTGTCTTCCAGTGAGAGGAGAAAATAATATATTCCTAAAACAAGTCATTAATATCTGTCCTGAGATGATTATATTAAAAAATCCATTGTTTTTTAATGTAGAAAGCTCAAGTTTCTGTCTTGCTGAATTACTTAAAGCCAATGGAGTAAAGAGAAAGTGTAGGTATTTCTTTCACCTCTGCAGAGCTTTCTGATATGCCTGTATTCAGATATAGATATCCAGAATTAGAAACATTGACCGAGAACTTGAAGATGTTTTTCCTGTTAAAATTATTATTATAATTTATTATTTCTCTGCTGATTGCCCGAGAGCTGATATTTCTCTGTAAAAGGAAGAGGCAATAATTAATAATTAAAGTAGCACAACGAATCATTATGAAAATGGTTTTTATCAGCTGTAAAATAACTTTCAGCAATAAATGTTGAGCAGTGTCATTCTTCATGCTTGTCCTTGCCTGACAAAAAAAAAATCTTGTCTTTATTTCCGATAAATCATGAAACATTATACATTGTTAAAATTGGAACTGTGAACTTTCATTTGTCCAAAATGAAGTTGTGTGACATGACATAGAATTTTATGAAACCTCAGTGGATATGAAAGTATATAATAATACCTATCCAGTGGTTGTGTAATATCCTCTTCATTGCTGTAAGAGTTTTGCCATGCTTTGGTACTGAAATGGCTTCATAGCCTTGAAAGACTTTAAATGTTTAGCAGAATGTTCTAGAAAATTTGTTTTCTAAGAGATTAATGTAAGAGGCCTAACTTAGCCACTTGTCATCAAAAATACAAAGAGTCAGTTGTCCAACACACTTTTTATTTACTTTTACCTTTTATCAGTCTGCAAAATACTCACTGATAACTTTAAATACAGCAGTAATCTGAACCCACTGAAAGACTGATGAGTGAACAGTTTAAATGATTACTAATGCACTAACAATGCTTTTGACGTCAATCTATGCTTAGATTTGACTCCAGCAACAGCATTCATATGGACATTTTAAAGAGTGTTTAATTTTTTGAACCTACCTGGTTTACTTGAGATCAGAATCTTGATTAATGAGGAGGTAAGTACATGGGAGCAGGCATCTTTCTGTAGACGTTAGACTCAACTTTCAGCATTGTACCCTGCCAAATGTGTGGAAGATGGAAAAGGTCAAAATCCTGCTATTCTCTCTCAGCAGATGAAGATGGCAGGCAGGAAGGAAAGGCCAGTCTTGTAGGCCAAGTTAATACGTTTTCCAATGCTTGAAGACCCTCCTAAGTGCTGCATTCTTAACACAGTTTCCCATTCCCTACTGTTTATTTGCTGCTGCAAAAGAAAGCATTCAAAATACATTATAATACATGTAGAAAAGAATCAACGTTCTCTTCAAATGTGTATATATACCTGCATGTACTTGTGTTTATATAAATACACATATGCACATATTTTTTATGTATCTACACAAATACATGCATAAATATGTGTGTTTAAACATAAACATACCTTACAATATCCTTCTCTCTGAATTGGAGAGGTATAGATTTGGGTAGACTGTTCAGTAGAAAAAGAACTGGCTGCATTATGGCGTCCTGAGTGTGGCGATCAATGGCTCCATGACTGGATGGAGGTAAGTGACAAGTAGTGTCCTCCAGGGGTTGTGCTGGGGCTGATAATCTTTAATATCTTCATCAGTGACACTGACAGTGGGGTCAAGTGCTCTCTCAGCAAGTTTGCTGATGATGCCAAGCTGTAGGGTGCATTGTACACACCATAGGGACAGGATGCCAGCCAGAGGGACCTAGACAGGCTTGAACAGTGGGCCCAGGAGAATCTCATCAAGTTCAACAAACCCAAGAGCAAGATCTTGCACCTGGGTCGAGGCAATTCTCACTACCAATACAAGCTAGGGGATGAGAGGACTGAGAACAGCACTGCTGAAAAAGATCTAGGAGTACTCGTGGATGGCAAGCTGGACATGAGCCAACAGTCTGCCCTTGCAGCCCAGAAAGCTAACCATATACTGGGCTACATCAAAAGCAGCATGACCAGCAGGTCAAGGGAGGTGATCCTGCCCCTCTATTCAGCACTGATGAGGCCTCACCTGTAGTACTGTATCCAGATGTGGAGTCCTCAGTACAGGAGACACATGGACCTGTTGGAGCACATCCAGAGAAGGGCCACAAAAATGATCCAGGGAATGGAACACCTTTCCCTGTGAGGACAGGCTGAGAAAACTGGGGCTGTTCAGCCTGGAGAAGAGAAGGATGAGAGGTGACATAATGGTGGCTATTCAGTATCCAAAGGGGAGCTGCAGGAAAGAAGGGGACAGACTCTTCAGCAGGGTCTATGGTTATAGAACAAGGAGAAATGGTTTCAAGCTCAAAGATGGTAGATTTAGGTTAGATATTAAGAAAAAATCTTTTACAGTGAGGGTGGTGAGGCACTGGAACAGGTTGCCCAGAGTTCTTCTTGATGGCCCATTCCTGGAGACTTTCAAGGTGAGACTGTATAAGGCCCTGGACAACTTGATCTAGCTGTGCATGTCCCTGTTCATTGCTGGGGAATTGGATTAGATAGCCTTCAGAAGTCCCTTCCAACTATAAGGATTCTATGATTCTATATATGGACCATTATTCATTTCTCAGTGGCACTGCTAGGCTTTGTGTGCTTCCGGGTAAGTGGAAGAAAATAAATTAGAGAAAAAAAAAAAGTGAAGGAAAGGAAATATACTCTTCAATTACCAGGACAAATTCCTTTCTTAAAAAATACGATACAAGATCAGGTCCCCTCATTGTAACCTTCACCCACATCTGTTCTCTAATTCTGACTTCCTGAATCATTTATGAATCTTACCTTTTTTCTTGAAGAAAGTAGTTCTAATGCCTCTCCAAAAGCCGAACTTTCCTTATCTGAACACTGTCTGTTCAATCGAACAGATACACCATTCCTTATTAAATTACTTAAAGACACTGCCAAAGCCCATAACTATGAATCTTTATCTTAAGGAGCTCACTTGTAATTCATACAATGGCTTCCACTACATTACCACAGAGAAAGGATAAAGTGAAAAGCCTCTGTGTGCAAGCTAGATTGTGCACAGCAAAAAAAAAATCAATAAAAGCAACAGGAAATCTGCTGCTCTTCTTTAGCTATTTGCTCATGGAGTGAGGGCATTTTTATCAGTAAGTTAACTGGGTTCCAGAGGCAGGCTTTGTTTCATACTGAGTTTTCCCTTTCAAGGAAGAGTCATTTCATTCTGAAAGTGAAATTTGCTTTAACATTAAAAAGACATAGCAGGTTTGCAAATATGATGATAAATCCTTGTGTTTTATCTTGTCTTCTTCATAAGAGCAGTTCTGAAAGAGAAAGACAATACATGTTGTGCAGCTGTTGATCAGCCAGAAAGCACCTCTTCTTGTATGAGAATTTCAATATGTGCTTTTTCTCAGGGCACCTGTATATTCCATCCTGCAGAGACAGAAAGCTAGAAATGTCATTGTAGTTACTGAAGGTCATTTAAGGCAGGAAATTTTTTGAAACATTACATAAGATCTGTGACTGTGCAGTCATAGAGTGCTTCTGGCTAGAAGACTCCTCAGGAAGTCTCTAGGTCAACCTGCTGCTCAAAAAAGGATTGATACCAAATTCAGGCAGAGCTGCTAAGAACTTTCAGCTCTCTGAAGCCACCAACACTTAAAATTCCAATTTCTCATTGGGTAAACAATTCCAATGCTTAATCTTCCTCAAAATAAAATCTCACCCATATATCCCATTGAATTCTCTCTGTCTCTGTTTGTGACTATTGTCTACCGCTTTCTCAACATTAACCTCAGTAAAGAGCCTGGTTCTGGCTTATCAATCACCTTCTCTTAGCTTCTCTCTTAGTTTTAAGTTCCACTCTGACTTCTCTTCTTTAACCAGGGTAGTCACAGATGTAAAATGCATTTGTAATTTGAGACATAATACGCATTTGTTACTCTAGTCCCAAAGAAAATTGTTTGTTTATCACATTGGCATCAAACATCAATAAAAATGAAGTATTCTTCTGCTGGAATAAAATGTCAACATGGAAAATTAAAGAAAATTACTGCAAAAAAAAAAAAAAATCAGTTTCTTTATATAATCAAATTCCGGAAGATGACCGGATAAGAATTGCTTAAGTTGAGGCATAAACATTGAAATGCTTAGTTTCTAGTAAAAATTGTGGTCCTTTTCTTAAATAAATGTAATCGTTATACATACCTGGATGCAGGACTAGAAGCTAAAACTGAAATAAATTATCTGTAAATTTGTATTAACTTGAGTGGGAATTTTTTACTTTTTTTTAATTTTTTTTTTTTTTTAAGACAAAGATCTGCCAAGGTTAAGACATTTACTTCTGCAGCTTTTGGTTTTGTTAGGTTGGTTCACGTATGGAGAACACCTTCAGACTCACCAGATGGGTTTTTTCCTCCTAATTTTAGATGCATAGCATTTATTCAACTTCTTCACTACCTGAGGCAGTTCCAAGTACTGTAAAAGGAAAGATGCATGCATCTTCAGAGAAGACTTCCTTTCATATAAGATGAGTAAATGAAATATATATATTCATATGTAATATTTAATACATATTATATACATATTATATATATATGGTGTATGTATGTATATATATGTATATATATATGATGTACTGATGGACAGTTAGCTGAATATGAGCCAGAGATGTGTCCAGGTGGCATCTTTCTTTCCAAAGAAATATGTATATATTCATGCTCCATCCATGGATTAAAAGAATCTTGTCTCTTCAGTCTTTTCTTTGCTTCCCTCCATTATACCCAGAGCAATTCCTTTACTCTGGAAAGCTTTAAAACTGTTGATATGTGACAGTTGTGGGCTGAGGGGTAGAGTAGAAAGGCAGAGCATTTTCTTAGACCTCTGCTATGGAGAACATTCCAGTTTTGTTGTGCCAGGGTCTTGTGCAAGTGGATATTATCTATAATGCCTTCTTGAAATTATTTGAAGACTTGCTATAATTTGTTTAGACTGGATTTGAAGTATAAGACAGTGTTCAACTGTTGTAATCTCCTACTGCAGATAGTGCCTTAACTAGTGTCAGTATATCAGCAGTTGGTAGAAAAAGTACTTATAAATAAATTGACCCGACTCCAAAATTTGTATGCTAAATGAGCCAGTAGTTGTCTGTGATATGACAATTTCTATTTTTGTACTATGAGAAATACGGAATATTAGGAGATTGAGGTGAATTAGCACATTCCCATCACCTGTGTACTGTCTGCCTCAATACATCCACATGTATTAATATTGTTTATTAAAAGACTTTCACAAAACCAACCAAAAATTATATATACAGTTTGATAAACAGGCATTAATAATTTTGTGCTATTTGTTATGATACACAGGTCAGTATAAATTTTGTTTTTCTACTTTTAACACCATGACAGTACCTCAAAGTCACATGCAGGTTCAAAAGGGCACTCCGTGAACTTGGATACTCTTGTAGTACTGAAGCTATAAAAGACCTTAGTTTGTGGTAAATTATGTTAGAGAATGAGATTAATTTGTTTGATTGCATTTGCCACTGTGGGGCAAGCATGAGCAATTTAGAGGATTAAACTGGAGCTACACAGAAATGTGAGATGTCCATTTAATGCTCTCAAAGTTTGATTACTTTGATAACAGAGTGTCTTGTGCCAAATGAACACTGGATCCAGTAGCTCTTCAACTGCATGCAGCTACTTCATTAGGGTGACCTTGAATGCAGAGTTGTGTCATAGGCTGACTCTTGTTTGTTAATCTCTGTTATTGCATAAAGAATCAAACTTTGCACTTTTTACTTATTCCTTCCCTATGCAAAGCTCCCTTGATCGTCTAAAGCAGGTAGGGTTTTATTCACAACAGGTTTGGGGAAATATACTCATGGAGTATTCAAGCAAGTGACCAACATGGCCACATTAAAGGATGAAATGGACCTGTGCTTGTGCATTTTGGATTAGCCTGTAGGACAACGTTATTTTGCTACTCGCACTGGGAAGCGAATACAGCTGCTGTTTCAGATGTTCTACAGCACCCCTGTTTGTCTGCAAAGTATAGGACATTATTAATGCACACCGTGACTGCAGCAGGTTTCTGAGCACACGAGGGCATTTAAGAATTTCTCTTATGTCTGCTAGCTATGCCTCAGTTGTGAGTCATATCCTAAAGTTTTATATTAACAGGAAGATGCCATTGTGTTTAAGTGCCGCTCAAAGAAGAACCTGCAGTTTGCTGTGAGCATACAAATGATGCCATACAGTTTGAGTGGTATATATAGAAGTATTATGTTAAATGCTTAAGGAAGTGTTAAGTTGGAAAAGAAAAAAAAGTGACCACAAACTTGTAATCCATCACCCACTTGTAAGAAATTCTGAAGGAATTATATGGAACATCATAGACAGTGAGATTGCAGCATAGAGAAGATTACCTATGGTCTACGTGCTGTGATGGAAAGATCAGTTTAATAAGCATTTCCCTCTTGGAAGGCTCAATAAGTCAATTATGGAGTGATCATTTGGTTATCTGCTTGACTAAGCAGATCGTCATCCTCTTCTTCACCTAAATGTGAGTTTGACGGAGTCTGAACATGCACCTCTTTATTAATTCAGTGAAATTTACTGCATCAAAAGATGGGGAACTCACGAGACAACGTGATGTCCATAGCTCTCATAGTGCCTCTGAGCATTAGTGACTTCTTCAGGTTTTTTTTTTTTTTTTTTGGTAGGGGAAGAATGATAATCTGTTCTTTAACACTGAAATGAGTGCCATTATCTCTCTTGTCTACCTGAACACATGATAGTTTACCAAAACACCTCTGAAATACTCACTGTTATTCCTGTGGCACAGAAGCCACAGAGTTTGCATTTAATCATAAAAAAGCTGCCTTAGTGAATGCTATTAGGAAGCAGCAGAACAGTTAAATCTACCGTAGTTGCTGCTTTTCTTGGTGATTCTTTTGTTTGAGTGATAAAAAAAATGCACTAGGAAATTGCTATCAGCTTGCACTAGGGAAAGTAAACAATTTTCTTTACTTTTCTAATTATCCTAGAGACTTTTTTTTTTTCTTTTAAGACTATGCTCTCAATATGCCACCCCTCAGTTAATTTTCTGCTTTCAGAGTATGAATTTCAAGGAGAACACCTCATCCATCTTTCCCTGAATCTGCCAGAATGCTGTAGATGACTGTGCTACATAGGGTTTATAGGGCTAGATTGAACCATTGATTTTTCACAAGAAATTCCCCATTGCCCTGAACAAATTGTACAGAGGAAAAGCAAATGGCATAAATATGGCCCTGATAGATGAACTAAACCTTGTTTACCTGTCATTTTGTTTTGTTTTCCAGTCTCTGATTAAAACAATTATTTGTTAGTGTCAAACCTTTGTTGTTTGCAATTACTACAGCACCTCTGAGAAGGAAACTCATGCTACAGCCTGAGCCATTTCAGAGGGAGACCATAAATAGCTGCACTCATATCTCTGTGCAAAAATGAGGTAGGGTACTCTGAATCACTGTTTGTTTGTTTGTTTTCAAAATGAAGGAATATGAGATTGACTGGCTGAATACTATGCTTTATATAGAAACAGGACTCCCACATTTCATGCTCTGATTGTAAAAAAATGAACTCTAGAAGAAAAGATGTGTGCCAAGGGTGAAGCTATGGGTTTTACCTCTAGAGCAGGCTGTGCTCCAGATGACATATCTTTTCTCCTGCTCTGCAGGGTGATGGGTAGTTTTATCCCTCTTTCTCACTTACACCACAGCCATTTTCTACCAGTGTCTGGATGGAGGTGTTTTAGCAGCATAAGACTACTGAAGGCCAAAGTTATCCTGTATCAGAGAGACAAGACTGTGTAAAATGATGCAATAATAATAAAAATATGCAGCTCTCTAACTTTCCACACAGAAAGTAAGTTTTAATAAAGGCCAAAAGGGCGTTAATACAAGTAAAAGAAAATACATATTCAAGATTTATTTTAAATATAGGATTTGAAAATTAAGAGATGTCAAGCATACCTTTTCAACAAACACTTTCAAGTGCTCAGTGAGGGAATGCTCATTCTTTCCCTTGGAAACCAACATTTACAATATTTCCTGATTTCAGAGCTGCTTATTTCAAGAATGTGATAATTTGAGTCCTCATTCAAGCAGAAAGAAATTGAACTTTGGCTCCTTAAGGTTTTGTATCAGAGATTCCAAATTCTGCCTCCACAAAATGGTAGTTGCCTAAAATGAAGGTCAAGGAATGTTTGCTTATTGATCTATAAACAATTTTATTATTAAGTATGCTATTGGATATTCTCCTCACTGTTATATCATAATTATATCCTTCAATTTCTCAGCATTCTAATAGTTTCTGCATAACATCTTCATTCTGGTTTCCCCACCACTTACTGCAAGGATTCTTTCACAATCTTATTTAGTGAAAACATTTCTATAACTTTCCATGTTCTCCCTGAAGCTACTTGTGAATATTTCTGCAAAACTTGGGCAAGGGCAAAGAAAACATTTTGAATACTTTCTGCTCAAGGAAAAGGGAATAAAATGCAGATTCATACTGTTTCTTTTTTTTTTTTTAATGGACGGGATAATTTCAAGTCATGGTTAAGAGTAGCTTACTGTCATTCTGCAGTACAGTACAGAGTGTACTCTTCTCACAGAAAAGTATGTTGTGATTTGTCCCTTGGTGGCACTGAACGCTTCTGGTACTTTCTCCTGTCTTCCCCCCATTTCTCTTTTTGAATGTCCATGAGAGAAGCAGATTTCTTGCTTTACAAGGTTGGAATCTGCTTTTTACCTTCAGGAGGGCAATGTGTTTCTGCATCAACATGCCATCACCATGATGTTTGCTGTAGGTTATTCAGGAGAGCGCAGCACTGTATAGAGGCTGTCCAGACCCATGGAAAAACATGCAGGGTGGTTGACTGAGCATCTTTTCAATGGCTGATCACTTCTGGGAGCATTTGCTAGGCAGCTGTATGAGTCTAGGACTGAAAAGTAGTAATTGCTTGTCCTCTCCTGATCTGAACTATTTATTCTACGCAAGTGGTTTTCAAGATCACTGTGCATAGTAAGAACATGATAAATGCAACAACAAAACTAATGGATTAGTTGTCCTAGAATTTTCTTGAATATTTCCTACTTTAGACCCAAAAAGTCACATCAGGACCTGCCTAGCAATAGAGACATTAAAAGTGCCTCTTTAAGTTAATGCTTTATAAGCACAATTTTGGAAGACTACAATGAAAGAGTGAGAGATTTCAGTGATCTCATCATGAGTGCATTGAAATATCTAGAAGAGTTCCACTGTTCTTAAATAAATGTTTAAAGCTGGCATTTTTTTCTTTGTTTTAAACAAGGAGAAAGAAGTTTATAAATCATAAAGATAAAAAGCTGTTTCTGAATCAGGGACCATTGCAGAGTAGTTATGCATGAAGTGCAGGTAGCGTCAGAAGTGTCTGAATGTGATGTCTATGTAGAGTACAAGCAAAAGTGTGTGCTTTCTCTTCTGTTGGTCCAACCTTTGGTGCACTGAGCATCATGCCACCAGATTTCATTCTCTCTTTCTGCAAGTGATCTTTGTATATGCTCTTTGTTTTAACAAATTTGTCACTCGGCTGTGAGAACAAAATGTCCTAATCAGCCTGTCTCTAGACAAGGCAAATTACATTGTTAACCGATTTTATTTGCAAGCTTGTTCCCAAAATAAGGAATTTTGCATATGATTCCTATTGCTGTTTGGGATAAAGACAGAAAGTCTGGGAAAAACCACTGGAAAAAAATGTTCTGAGGAATGAAAGAGGAAACTCGGAGCAATTTCTATGTTTCTCCTTTGACTAGGATCCAAGACCTTTATCTTGTAGGAGACAGCATATGCATTGTGAGTAAATTAAAACCATTCTTCCACAATATTCTGAATATATAACTACAGTGTATTCTATTGCATGGAAAATAATAATTCTGGTGTTCTTCTGCCATTCTTAATTTTCAGAAGAGTACTGTCTGAAAATCACAAGAAAAACGAAACCTATGCTCACATTCACTGCTTATGTTGTATTTGAAGCAGGGATTTGTTTCAGACATTATTCAGTGCTGTTCAATAAATACATCAATCACCTGTGAGAAAATAGAAAATAATTGCTTTAAAATTAGCAGACCACCTCAAGCTACTGGATAAATAAATTAAGTCAGGAATGGGGTTAGTCATGCAGAGTGAGCTGGATTATTTTGTGGAGTGGGTTGATCTGAGCCACAGGCTTTTGGAGACCATGGAATGCATAGCTGTGGATTTTCAAACAAAGAATATAGGTGGTGCTTATGAAAGAAGACACTGTATCATTGTGTCATTGAAAGGATCTAAGAAGAATGGTATATAAGTAGGAGGATAGGCATTTCCATTGAGATAGCTATCCATTGAACGTAATTCAGCTGAAAAAATTTGAAAAGGATTTAGAAGAGTCCGAGCTGTAGTCTGGAAAACAAGGACAAACCTGAACACATTTATCTTAAACTATCCAAATTGCAGATATCTTAATTGCCTACATGCCTACACCAAGGAAGAGCTTCAGAAAACAAAGATCTCTTTAATACACCATCAGAAAATATAACAAGACTTCAAGACTGGGATCTCTGCTGGGCTAATCAAGACAAAGTGCAGGTATTTTAAATGATGAATATGGCCTATGGCCTGGAGCAATTCAAAGCACATTGCTCTGAAAGTAATGTCTCCTATTTTGTTCCACGAAAACTGTAACAAAGAGTACAATAACACTGGTTCATAGACAAAATTCTCAGTTATAATTTTTCAACTTAGTAATTACCATTTGCGATGCATTTTTGCCAGTGATGAACAGTGATGCCTGCATGCAGCACATGTTGAAAGTCTGTATGGCCATCTGGAATGTGTCTTGTCTTTCATGTTTCTGTTGCCACTACTGAAACACATCATCCACTGCCTCACTGTGCTCACATCCATCTGTTTGGTTTCCATCAATGTTCAGCAAGTGTCATGTCAGTGGATGCCATTCTTTTCCACATGCAGGAATTCAATGACACACGTTTGCTTCATCCACACTTCTGTGTCAGATGCCATTTTGTCAGGCTGCCCTTCTGCTGTCATCTGTCACACCATGGCAACAAAGCACCACCAACATCCACCTTTCATATTGTGGGCCAACGTAATAAAATACAAGGCTTTATTTTCAGAGCAGTCCTCTTAGGTGAGCTCTATTACTATTGCTAGAAGTTTAGGAAACCGGTCTGGATGACTTTCTGAAATACTTGACCCGGATTCATACAAAACTGAGAGCTAATATGATAAGCGTTCATGGAACTCCACTCCTAGGAGTTAAAGATTGAGTATTTCTGGCTCAAAGACTGATGAACTATTAAGAAAGTCCTATGTTATTAAGGCATATTATCAACATTCACTGCATTGAAAGTGATATTACCACAACACTGGTTAGAACTGCAATAATGTCAGATCTTTTAGACAAGGAATTTGTACAGGTTCAGATGCTGTGGCTGGGGAGAGGACCTATCTCCATTTTAAGTTCCAGCCAACCCTCTATCCAATCTGAATGTCAAGAGAGGCCATAGAAACTTCCTAATGGGTGCTTCTCCACAATAGATCAAGATGACAGCAGGACTCCATCCACCTCCATCAGTGGCCTAAGTCAGGGGATATGCTGCATCAGTGCAGCCACACTCACCTACCAATATTGAAGAGTGGTCAGGCATTGGAACGGTCTATCCAGATAGGTGGTGGAGTCATCATCCTTGGAGGTGCTCAGGAAACTTTTAGATGTGATACTTAGGGACATGGCTTAGTGAGGAAATATTGGTGATATGTGGATGGTTGGACTGGATGATCTTGGAGATCTTTTCCAACTTTGATGATTTTATCATTCTATGAATTTATGGTTGTTTACCAGTTCTGCTCTGACGTCTTACTAGGAAGAAAGAAGGCTGCTACCACATGAGGTAGAGAAGGAATAAAGGAGTAAATGGTAACAAAAAGATGGTGCATAGAGCTTAATCCAGTTCTGAGGAGAAGAAAAAAAGAGGAACCGCAGGTGAAGGCATTAGGGGACCAGGCAGTCAATGGTTGGGCAAGCCGGTGCATCACGCCTGGAGCTAGAGTGTAAAACATCTTGTTCAGCACCTTGTGAGTTTGGTATTATCTATTAATCATCATGGTTGATACTGTGCAATAAAAGCATTTTGAACATTTCTAAAGCCTAACAAGACATGTAGGTAGGAGCATGTGCATATAAAGCAGTCCTCCTAGAAGGAAGAAGGCTTTTGATTCAAATCTGAATCTATAGCAGTGCTTTCAAAAAGAGTTTTCTTGGATGCAGTGCTCAAAGCTGCTCTGCTGGGGCACTGAGCAATCTGCCAAACTGAATCAAGACCTTAGATCTGACTTTCACTCAGCTGAGAAGTTCTGAACTGGGACAGAGGCCTAGGATCTTAGCTATCTCAACTATGGGAATAGCTGTACCAGAACAAATGTGGAAGGATTGTAAGGAGATTGACAGTAGTTCAAGCTCATTTGTCCTCAGAAAATAATACCCAGCTCCCATTGTACCCTCGCACAGAGTTGAATAAACTTCCTTTTCCTAGCACTGGTCATCTCAGAGAGAGTGGGAAAGTTGCATCTATCCTGAGATTCACAGAATCCAGAAAGCACATGGAAAAGCTTTTCTGAACTTAGTCCAAACCTGCAAACATCAGAACTCACTTGAGGTTATAGATATATCTCAGTGTAGAGTCTGTATTCCTTGATTCAAAGAGCTTGCCAGAAAAGAAGAACATAACAATTATATCCTTCTCCAGAAAGAAATTATGTACACTCTGTAATTCAATTTTGATGTTAGGTTTTGCAGTTACCTCCTTTGGCTCTGAGTCATTATTTTTAGTGGAAATACTGACACATGTGGTGGCTCATAACAACATATGGAAAGCAGTGCAAAACTTTCCTGTCTTCCCTCAGCTCCTGGTCACCAGGACTCATTCACTCATTATATTTTAGCAGCACAAAACCATTAGACTGCATATAACCACAGCACATTTCTGTGCATCTGAAAAATGTTGAAAAAGTTTATTCATTTAAGTGATGGTGATATTTAGCCAAGCTGAACCTTGTATGTTTGGAGCATCTGAAAAGATATAAGATTTCTGAATATCAAGGCTTATCAATGGTGCTTTCCTGATGTCCTTGTAGTTTTGTTTAAGTTGCTCTGTTCTCTCTTTGAACTCTTCCTTTGCTTTCTACACACTTAATGCAGATCGGCTGACAAGGGCTCTCACTGGAGCTTATATATATTTTTTTCTCTGCAGCCTGAAAACGTGGACAACTATTCCTAATGCATTTTTACAAAATAAGTATGAGGAAAAGAAATGAATTGCATTGAAAAAAATTGAGAATTGCCTTTGATCTTCCTGTTACAAATTAAGCCAATGTCATTATACCACCTCTGAAGGCAGAAGTGGCAACAAACAGCAAATGAGTGCAGACTTGTTCCAAATTTAGAGAAGCTACCTTCCTTTTCTTTCAGACTGGCAGAAACAGAGTTTAAACAATGACTTCTTTCATTTTTGTTTCCAGTTTTCAGCATACAACTGAGCCCAGTTACCTATGTTAAGAATGTAAATCCATATATTATCAGTAATACAATGAGTTTCCAATACTTCATTATAGCAATCTGTACTACAGTTTATTTCACTACTTTCACTTTATTAAATCAAAAGTCAGAGTAAACAGTAAGTAGTGAGGAAGAGGTGAGTTTGGTGAAGGTCAGGTGGAAGAAACTGAGGACCTTGCCTATAAAGTGAGGGAATGCTGTGAAGAGAAGGAAAGGGCCTGTAAATCAGTTGAAAAGTACACACCTGTACCACTGAAAGTATAGGTCCAGCTTCAGCAACACTGATGGTACAGGTCATTTAACCTTGAAGATGTCAGAACTGCATCTGCAGCATGGTACCAGGATTTCTATGAGAAGGTGTAATGTACAAGCTGGTGCTAGAAGGAGTGGGACAAAAAAATTGTGATTGTAGGCTAATGAAGCATGATAGCATTGATGTAAAGAAGTAAAATGAGGAGAGTGAGCTGGCTGTGGCAATTGATGGGAAATCATGAGGGAACAAATCATTGACAGTGAAAGGATGGCCAAAAGGAGGAGTCCAGACACAGTGAATTTAGCAACGTTGGATGGAGGCCAATTCCGGAGAATAGCTTTCAGCTGGAGCACTGAATCTTGATGAAATATAGACTGTGGGAGACATACATAGAAATAGAATTAGAAGAGGGAGTTGAAAATGCTAAGTATTAATAATAGAAACTGTAAAGACAGAAAGAGGGGGAGAGTGAATAGCTGACCTCTAGCTGCTAGGCTGTTGGAGCAGATCTTCTTTTGGAAACACTTCTTTAATTGTCAAGGCTTTTTTTTCTCCCTTCCAGGAATGTTACACTAGAAGTCTTACTTAACACCATAATTATATCATTTTGTGCTCAGTTAGCTTTATAAGCCTCAGAGGAGGATTACGTGCATCTCTTCCACACAACCTTGCATTTCTTGCTTATGAAGAGCCTATAAATTTATATTGATTTTTTCCCCCTCCTTGTAGGATTTGGCCACATTAGTACATGGAACAGATGGGAGTCATTATTGGGAGCCAGCTTAATGCTGACCCCATCAATCTACTCTATTTTTACCTCAAAGAAGGAAGTTTAGCCACAAAGGGTGCAGCTATAATGCACCTGCTCTTGTGTTCGTACCTAGACACACATGAGGAGTTCAGAAGTTAGTCACTGGGGCAGAACAAAACAAAATGGCAAAGTTGTGGAGTGGAGAAAGTGAAGACCTTTTGGTAAGCAGAAAGCATAGCTAAGGCTGAATTTATAGCTGTACTGTAGTTACCCAAGGAAAAACAAGGGTACACAAACAGAGATTCATATGGTCAGGAGTTAGGTCTGTTAGTCTACAAAAACATTAACTGAAATGATGCATACACTGCCTCTTACAAATTTAATCACTTTGGGACAATTAGGGTAATTTTGTGTTTTCCACTTTAGCACTCCTCTGAAAATTCAGCATCTGGATAGCTTTAAGGGCTGATTTGGCTCAGTAAAACAGAAAGAAAATAACATGTATTTCTGTGATTAACACCTTCTTTTCATCAGGATTCCTTCTTCTTTTTTTCCTTTCTTTCTTTACTTCTTTTCTTTCCCCAGTGTTTTCTAAAGGTTAATGTATGAACTAGCCCAGGAAAAATATAACTTGGAGGATTACATAAAATGGGACTGTAACAGGGAAAATAGTAAGGCATTCATTTATTAAATAGATTCAATTTCTGCAATGACAATAGCTTTATTTCTTGCAATTAGTGCCGCGCACAAGATAGCAATACTTATTTTAGCTTAATTTGGGAAATTCTCTCAGAAAGATGGCTGAAATATGTGGCAACGGGATACACTGAACAAAAAAAAATATTGGATTTTGCAATTTTTATTTCAAGTCCATGGACTTGAAGACACTTAAGATGATCTGCGTCTGCTCAATTGAGCAGTGAGTAAAACTTGAACAGTGCTTATGTTATTGTAAGTATAATGGAACACAAATCCACAATGACTGCAGAATAAACTTACTTTTGTTTTAGGAGCTTAAATTTTCTCATGAATGCAGTAAGGAGGAAATGTAGATGCCATCCAGCATAGAAATAGTTATGTTTATAAACTGGTCAAAAGACATATTGTGCCTTTTTCTTCCCATATTTCCGGTTGGTGGGAACAAGATCATAAAACCAGATCTTTTAGTGATTTTATCTTTTCCTATTTCTTATAGTATCATGTGACATCAACATAGTGTCTGTAGCAGCCAATTGCCATATCCTAGCCAGATGTTCCAGCCAGAGAACCGGCCTTTTAGCGACAAGCCATTAATTCTCTTCCAGTAGCTAATCTTGGTGCCTTCAGATACATCTCCAAAACACATTCTCGTTTACTTTTGCTCTCACAAAAAATTGTCATATGATTTCCTGAAAGTTCAGTTTGTTTCCTTTTAAGAAAACTTTCAAGGAAGACAAATGAGCATAATTCCAGCCTACAGCCTGAAGTAAAGAATTAACTGCTAGATCAGATACATTCCTCTGTTAGTTTTCATAAAGTAAGTAAATGAAGTAAGAAATTGATGCAAATATTTTTAATAGATGGTTGATTAAATAAATCTCTAAATTGGTGGCTTCAGATTTTCTAATTGCTTAGCACACAGGCCTTACAAAATATAGATAAGCATCCTAAACAGATTAGTTCTGGCTCCTTTCAAATCTGAATTGATTAGTAACATATTTCTTTTTCATATTGTTTTCTGTAAAGAAAATAACATAGCAGATGATAAGTGAGGGCATTAGTGACTTAAACGATGGATTTTGTAACTAACCATTTCCAAATCATATGTTTATGTTGCCACAAGGGGGAAAAGACATAGTCAAGTAATGAAACAGAGAGCCTCATTTTTCTTTGTGCTTCATCAGTAACAAAATCATGAATAAAACACAGTATTGTCAATGAGTATTGATTTCAGTATTAAGTTTCATGTTCTGATATTTTAATGGTAAAAAGTGTGATTAACAGTCACACCTGAAAACAATTACAGATTTGTTGAAGTCCAGCATAATCAATCCAGACATTACTATGCATACCTTACAGCTCAGATCACAAACCTGAATCTCAGCCCAAACCTTCATTTCCAGTTTGGTGTTTCCTGCAGCGTGCAGGTAAAGTCTGTAGACCTTTGCCACAGTGGAGGAGTCTTTATTATTCCCAGTTTGTGGTCTTGACCCAAATATTTTACACACGTTTTGGTCAAAAGGATTTTAATAAAATAAAATAAATTAATGTGCATCCAAATATTTAAGTATCAATTTTTTTTTAATGGTGAAATACCATAAATGGTCTGGACTTGTTGCAAATCCAAGATATGACTATTTAATGTAATGTCTTGACATTGGCACTGGGTCATTATCAATACCCAGGATTTCCTCCTTTCTAAACAAATTTCCTTGCACAGTCCTCCCTGGTGCAGTCAGGAGGCTAGACATATTGCTGAGGCACAGCTTCAATATAACACCCTCCTTGTTAGCAACTGACTGAGAGGTGATTTTGAGCCATGTTAGATGAATGAGGGGCTGGAATGAAGGTCCCACATGTGTTAGGACTTACAACATCAGTGACCTCCAGGAAATCTGAATCTTTCAGTGTATGTTAAGTATTTTGTCTCATGGTGGGCCAGTAGGAGGAAGGTGTGAGAGTACTTCAGAGCTGTGTTTTATGTAGACTTAGATCTGAGATCCCTACCAGTTTGCCAAGAGGGGATAAGGTACCCGATCTTGGAAATCAGGGGCCTCTGCAATATAGAAAGTAAGTGTGAATGCAGTTGTGATAGCTGCATGGTAAAAACGTTTCCAATGCTCATAACCAGAGGTTCCAGATGGCACTTCTAGATACAGTTCCTCTATTCCACCTACTCTGAGACAGAGCTCTTTGCTTCATTTGGATCTAAGCAGCCTGAACAAGTTATGTAGAATTTTGGGCCTTAAATAACATATTCCCCAAGAGAAAATTTATTCAAATGTACTAGTTAAAGTAAGCATAACTTTTCAGAACTTCTTCAGAAAACAAGTAAAAAAAAAAGAGAGAGAGAGAAATAAGACTTCTAGCTAAGAAAGGACTGCAGAAGCATGGATCCGAATCAAAAATTAATGGTGACCCTGTCACTATCTTGTGTATGTGTCTTGGGTTACATTAGGTTGGGTTACAGAAAGGATTCCTTTAAGATTTTAGATCGCAGAATCATAGAATCACAGAATTGCAGGGGTTAGAAGGGACTTTTGGAGATAATGGAGTCCAACCCCCTGATAAAGCACGTTCCCAACAGCAGGTTGGGAACAGTAAAGCATCCAGGCAGGTACTGAGTATCCTCAGGTACTCCACAACTCCACAACTGAAGATCATATTTATGGCAATGGAGAATGAGAGACTGAATGGAGAAATTATATTTAGATTTTAGTGAGCTTGATTATCTGCTGATGATTACCTAGTTAGTAAAGAAGAAACATGGATGTGCAGTCATGGTTTTTTTTTGTTTTCAAATGCGATACTCTCATATTAAGGTTGTGGACATCTCTGTGTGAAATGGCTAATGATTCATTGCTGGTGTTTTCCTTGCTGTCTGCAGTCTGGGGATAAATAATTATATTGTCAAACCTGTCAGTTCATTACCTGTCACAAGCAATAGATTATACTTGCCTGTTTGTTCATCCTTTGCAAATCTAACGTCTGGACTCCCCTTCCTGAAACATACACAGTATTCCTTCAGGCTTTGTTGTCCTTACAAATGAAACAGCTAAAGTCTTAATGGTTTTTGCATCCTTTTTCTTTGTGTCTTAGTTCCATGGCTGGGTTTGGCAGTTCTAGCAATTGAATTAAAACTTTATGTAACTATTCTACGCTCCCTCAAACAAAACAAAACAAAACAAAATAAAACAAACAAACAAAAAAACAATCAAAAAGCCCCCAAACCTCCTCTGTGAACAATTTTGAAAAGAGGGACAGTTTAAATCAGCCCAGAGCCTTTCTGTTTGGACATTAATCACAGATTCAGGACAGATGTGGATTAGCACATTTTTTGCCATTTAAGAACTTGATGTTTCAGTGGTGGTAAAACTTAGTGTTTCAGTAATTTCTTACTCTGTAACTAAGATGTAAGCACTAAAAATAATCATGTGTTCTTTGCAATTTTTCGTTCTTTCCTAAATGGATTAGAATCTAGTGTACAAATGCACGTTTTCTAACCGATAGCCATTACAGATCAGACCTGGGCTGCTCTGGATTCCTATTCATCATTATGTGTGGAAAAAGGCAAAGAGGATTTGATTAGGACAAGGTGTTCCCCCAGTATAAGAAAGACAGAGAGCTGTTGGAGAGGGTCCAGAGGAGGGCCACAAAGATGATAAGGGGACTGGAGCACTTCCCTTACAAAGAAAGGTTGAGGGAGCTGGGCTTGTTCAGGCTGAAGAAAAGAAGGCTGCGGGGTGACCTCATTGCAGCCTTTCAGTTCCTAGAGGGAGCCTACAAACAGGAGGGGAATCAACTCTTTGAAAGGGTAGATAATTGCAGGACAAGGCGAAATGGTTTTAAGTTGAGGGAGGGAAGATTTAGGTTGGGTGTCAGGAGGAAATTCATTACAGAGAGAGTGGTGAGGTGCTGGAACAGGCTGCCCAGAGAAGTTGAGGATGCCCCGTCCCTGGAGGTGTTCAGGGCCAGGTTGGATGGGGCGCTGGGCAGTCTGGTCTAGTATGAAATGTGGAGGTTGGTGGCCCTGCGTGTGGTAGGGGGTTGGAGATTCGTGATCCTTGAGGTCCCTTCCAACCCTGGCCATTCTGTGATTCTGTGATTCTGT
Source organism: Perdix hodgsoniae (assembly GCA_035772895.1). NCBI lineage: Eukaryota > Metazoa > Chordata > Aves > Galliformes > Phasianidae > Perdix > Perdix hodgsoniae. Next base: position 8,457,786 of record JAPSGF010000027.1, on the reverse strand, counting down.
GTAACTGCCCTCCAGAATAGCTGGAAGGCACAATGGAAACATTTTGCATATTTTCAATGGAACATTCTGCAAAACTTATCCTAAAGGAATGTGGTGATAAGAGTAAGAATGACCACAATGAGAGTTGCACATAAGCATCCTTATGTAAAGGTCCTTGCACAAATCTTCCAGGATTTATGAAGGACAGAGGGCCTTGTGTTCATGGAAAAAGTTTTTCAGTGTGTTTGCAAGTGCATCCTGAAGTGCTCAGCGCTATGGGAGAGATGCACTCTGCCTAACTTCAGGAAGTCTGCATCCTAAAATAGGATGACGTCTGACATCCAAAGGTCATCTGGATCCCACCCAGGAGGTCTGCATCACATCTGCAAAGCACCTGATGTCAGTCTGTTTAGTGGTGGCCTTGGCCAAGCAGTCCTTATTAAATTTCCACACAACTCTTAGGGAACTTGACTTTTCCTCTGATTTAGTATCCCCTCCCAAGAGTAAGACCACAAATGTCTGGCCCAACTCCACAGACGTCCCATTAACATCTGAGTTCCATTCCACTGTTCTGTTCATTTTTTCTGTCTCATTTCCCTCTCTAGTGAAAAAAATAACCTAAACAAGAGGAGAGAGCACTGTGAAACTTGTGAAAAGTTTTCCAGTCCCTGAAGTGGCTTCATTATTGCTTTTGTTTTGGTTATAAAAGACATTTGTTAGATGACCTTGTCATCAAGGTGACCTTCCCTGCCAGACAAATATTTACTTCAATAGGAAGTAACGTGTTGTCTAGGTTCATTACTTTCAAACAGTGCAGGATTTCATTCAAGAGCCTACTCTGAGACATCTCGTACTCATGTGTGTGAAGGTGCTGCGGAGAAGGCCATGAGTTCAGTAAAAATAGTAAAAGCTAGACATCCAAAACATGCCTGGTAGCTAGGGAAAAGTACAACAAGGAGTTTTTAATTAATTCTGATATATCTTGTAAATTGGAGAGAGATTCCCCAATAGTTTGCACTTTGATGATGTATATAGGGCCTTTAAATTCCTACTGCGAAAATGATTTTAGTCTTTTATGGGGGAAATTAAGAGCATATCTGCTGTTACGTATATACGTGATGTTTTTCTGTGGTCTTCCTCAAGCAGAAGAGAATGAGCTCTGCCCATCTCCTGACCCCGCCAGACACCGTGCACGCATATTCACTCAGCACCAAGGCTGAGTCAATTTACCAGTTCTTTTAATAGTAGTATATGACTTCTTGCTTATGCTAAACATCTTCTCACTCACTGAATATTCCAGGACCTCCAGTGACTCAAATGGTGAGTTCAAACTGTTCTGAAGCCATATTGTGGAAGGAGGGTATCATGGGAAGTAAAGAAAAGGGAACTTTGTATTTTTCAATAAAAACTCTATAAAATAAATAAATATATATAAAATAAATAACAGTTTAAAATTCTTACAGATATATTAGTGACACTAAGCACTACATTATTCTACTATTGCAGAGGATGTGTTTTTACTACTCCCATCTTTAACCAGACTTTCTAAGCTATGGAAGATATTAAATCCTGTGTACACTGTCTATCAGTACATCTACTTAACCATCTTTTAAATAAAGCCTTCTTTTAAGTCCCAAACTGATTGTTAGCTCTTCCTAATTGACATGAGGCACAAATCACAACCATGCCATCAATATGCATTAAGGATGCCACTAATGATAGCTATAAGACATTAGTCAAACTGCTGAAAAATGCAGCCATCTCAAAACATTAGCCATTGATTAAAAAAGCCAGGTCAGATCTTGCATTGAGTAACAGCTATCTTGTTTTTGCAACCAGAAATTCAGATGGTAATCACCAGTTAAAGTCACAAGACTGTATTTCTGGTTTGGATAAAAGCAGATATATTCAGAATACAGAGCAGCTATAAAATGAAAATAACTATCAAAGACATTCACATCAAAACTTAATTGAAAAATAGACCAGAATGTTTTTCTGGCAAGCACAGTGAGATGTTTAGCCAGCATATATCAGCATAGCTCTTCAGGAGTGATTTATACCAACCGAAGATCTTACCTAGTATTTTTTTAAAAAGTTTCCTTTGAATCCAGCCTTTTCAGGTACACAATCGTGTTAAGTAGTCTCATGTGTGACACTTCTATTAGTCTATTTAAAGGTAAACTTTGTGTATTACCTAACCTCAGTTTCTCTTGTGCGTTCGTAGCTTACCAGTAATTAAAAGGATTAGGATTTTCTGCACTGGTCAAGATTAGCTGTCATTTGCTACATAGATTGGCCTTTATGGAGCATCTAAAGGTTCCTGCCCCAGGCACTCTGCATTTAGCTCAAAAAGGAGAAAATTATGCTGTGAGTGCGAAGACCCTGAGTTAGATTCCCATCTTCGCCCACAGAGGAAGAAGAGTTTTCAAGAACTGTTTCAAAAGCACAGTATGCTTCATGGCTCCCTAGGAATATAAATCCTGGCTCTGGAGTTGCTTACTGCTTAATTCCTCGTTTCTTGACTCCCTACTGTGCTGGCCATTGGAGAGAGGAGATAGCAAACGGTCAGCAACAAACCAGATTTTCACGGAAGTCACTCTCAAGTCTGTTGGACGTTTTGTCAAAACATTCCCTAGAATATTTCAGTTCTGATAAGTCTGGCATTTCTGTCAGAAAAATGAAAACTCTAGAAAAACTTCTGCTGCATCAGCTGCATTTTTCACTACATGTCTATTTACATTGAAGCTTTTTCTTTGACTCACTGTTGCTTTTCAGTTGGAATTAATTGAGATCACTGAAAAAATCTGCTTAGAAGAAGCAACCCTGAAAGGCACATGTGTTTATGCTAACCATAATAGAAAGGTTTGGGTGGTGGTGGAGGCATTATACAAAGTTGTCATTGAATTGGTGCTAGACGACGGACAGGAGAGCTTGTTAGTCCTGATGGCTGGTTACAGTTTTGCAAAGAAGGACTGTCATATTCATCTGCTGCCTAGAACAAAAAGAATTTTGTGGTGGCAGTGGTCACATAAAGAGCAAAGTTCCACAATGAGTATGGCGCTTGAGCAGTAAAGGAGTTGGTGTGTACAGATCATTTAAGTTGGTTTACTTCTTTATAAAATGCACTGTACGATGGCTGATGTGCAAACAGAAGAGGCAGCTTAGGTATGAGCTATGTTACTTGGGTTTCTCCAGAGAAAATTGGTTTATCTTCCACTGGCCCATAAATTTAATTTGCCTCTTCGACTTCCTGTATTGATACAAATGGAGTAAATCAGAAGATGGCTTAAGCAGGCATGTTGAGGTAAGCGTTTTTCATTCCCTTTTCTCAATTAAACGAGCTGCAATTGCATTACGGACTACTCTACTCCTACAGCTCATAAATATTCCTAATGCATTCTGTCTAGCTAAACCTATGGTGACGCAAACAACTGCCCCCTGACCCATCCTTTCCATTCTTTGACATATGTTTTGGAGAGCTACATTTTTATTTGGATATTACTAGCTGGGATATGGAAATGTCGAGAGTTCTTTGTGTATCCATTTTCTTTCATATGTGAGTACAGACTGTCTGATTGTCAGATAGCCATTAGACATCAACAAATTGTAGCTCGAAGCAGGATTTTATAGTACAGCTTGCTTTTAAGAGCCATTCTGGTACTGGTTGAAAATTAACATTCAAAACATTTTATAGGCCATTTTCTTGCCTTAGAGAAGAGTGCAGCTGGAATGAAGAGGGGGGTTTAAGGAGTGGAGATGCATTTTGCAAAGACATACAGAAAAAAAAAAAAGAAAAAAATCTCCTGAATGATACTGCTCTACATATGCTTAGTACACAGATAGAAAAAAAAATGAACACTGCAAAGAAGAGGTATATAAAAAAGCACCAGCATTTTTGTGATTTTGATTTCACAGAAACTCATATTTATTATGAAAAATGCTTTTCTACTAATCTCTGTAGGAGTACTTTAACATACATTCAGCAGCCTACCCATGAACCAGTTATTCACTGCATTACAAACAAAGAGAACATCAGCTCTTTCAGCAGTGATGTGCTTTGTTTCTCTTTTCTTTTTTTAAAGTGCTTTGTCTGTATGTTTACAAAAGGACGATATTCTTTTTAAAGAGTAAAGATTCTGGGTTGCTGAAATGCTCTGGTACTGCTTACTAAAAGAATGCAACATTCTGAACTTCTTTGGGCTCCCTCATCTCTATGGACAGACTTACTTTTAGAAGCAGAAAACTGCTAATGTGACAGCATGACTTGTTGGAACTAGGTTTAACAGGGGCTAGAGAGCTCTGCAGTGAATACCAGAGTTGCTCTTTAACTGAATATGGTAGTCAATATCCATAATGTGATTTGAGAAAACTAGAAGTATTTTGTTATCTGATTTCACTAAGATATGGCCCAACTGCAGGAGAATGTGTATCCTTCCACTGGAAAATTCTAGAAATTATCTGCTGAGTTGATCTGATAGATCATTGCTCTCTTCTGAAGCCTGCATGGAACAATATTGGAATACTCATTCTTAATTTATATTTATTCTAATAATTTTGAGAATACTTTTTGTATGTGGAACATTTTTTAAACATTAAAAAAACCCAACATAGATATTACCTAATTCTTAACCTCAATTCTAATTCTAACTCTACCAATAAGCCTTTTTTTTCTTCAAAATTAAGTTTATATGAATGCATTACATGTATTTCAGATAACTATATTGAAAGAAAACAATGAATTATATGAAGTCTGACAGATAAATGAATAGAAGGCTCCCAGAAAGCAATACATGAATTATACTTGAAATTCTAGTTTGTCTCAGATTATTCACAGCCCCACTTAATATCAGAGTAGAAGTTAGCTCAATTTTTTCCTAATGGATCTGACTGGGGGTAGAGAGGGCTTATGTTCCTCATTCTTATCAGAAGAGTGGCACATCTCACAGAGTTAATATTTCTGCTTTTGTCCTGCACATTTTCCTATTCTTCTGTCTGCACGCCAAAAATAATAAAGCACTTAAGCTGACAATGTGAACTGCTTAAGACCTCAGCGTGAGTTATGCTGCTGTGACAAGAAGCACGGAGCGGTGTGAGGTCTTCTCCAGCTCTCTGCCCCCACAGGGCACCAGAAGAGCTTACTAGTTTTAAACAGTCGAAGTAAACATCTGTCTTTGCGTGAATTTGGTGGAACTGTGTAGTTGACCTGTGAGGATTAAGGGTGGCACTGAGCCTCCTCAGTGCGGACTGCATCCTTCTCAGATTCCAGCAGACAGCAAATGCTCCTTGCAGTTTAAAGGATGTAAATATCTCAGTGCTACTCATGTTAACACTGAGAGGCAGTAAGAGTTTTTGAAAGTCATCATAGTGATTTTGGGTATCTCACTTTGGTATGGCAGCTGTCATTCGCTGTCAGCAACAGCTGTCGTGCACTGATGATAGGAAGCAGAGTCCTTCATTAAGGACTGTACAAAGAGTAAGAAATTGTAAGAAATTCAAATTCTTGAGGTTTTTTTGTTTGTTTGTTTGTTTGTTTGTTTTTGTGGCTTTCCATCTTTCCTATTCCCGTCTTTATGGCACTAAATGATTCCAGCCTGTAGCAATGCACTTCAGCTTTCTTGCATCTGTCACTATCAGTGGACACATATCAAAATATAATTACCTGCACATTAAACCCAGATCTACTCCTTCTTCTGAAAGTTACAGAGCCAGTGGTTGGGTGGTTTTTTAGCCTTACTATTAAGAAGAAATTCTTGTAGAAAGAATCCCAGAGTCCCTACTTCAATTCCATTAGTGCAATCAGCAAAGTACTCAAGGTTGTGTCTGAAATTCTGGGCACTTCAACTATTCTTTTCATCTGCATAATCTGTTTAGAATATTTTAATTGTCTGAGGCAACAAGCCATGCTCTTATCTGTGCCCATTCTGTGGGCACAGATCCTTTCCAACAAAAGGCATTCTATGATCCTATGGTAAACACATCCTTACTTTGCATAAGAAGTATGAGTAAATACAGTCCGTCAATGGCCAGATTCTAGATCATGATCCAGTTAGACAAAAGTTTAGTACTATTGTAGAAGATCCTAGTTTAGTTTTGTAAGTGTTGTTTGAGTCTGCAAAAATAGTCATCTGATTGCTGTGACTTTCACTTCATCAGATGCATGGGGATCAATTAATTCTTTCTTTATCATATAGTATTTGGACATTGCAGCAAACAAGATGATGAGATTTACTTGGATCAAATGGCATTTAACTAAACACAAAAAAAATTACCTTAGACTGGTGTAGCATGGAGCAGCTCTCTTGATTTATATCCCCCTCTCTGTTGGCTTATTTACAAGATTCATTATTCATTCTTGGTGCAGCTAATGGCTTTATCCATAATATTTCTGCATATCTAACTGCAAAAGGCATTAATAAATGCGCTTACTAAATCAAGATCATTAAGGAACCACACATCATATGTTCTGTAGGTTCACTAATTATCAGTTAGGAATCTCCAGAACCTATTTCAAGAAGTTTGGTATGCAGGAAGATTAATCAGATGGCTATAAAGCTCAAATGGTGAATGAAAATGTTCAGTAAAGAAATTAAATCCCTCTAGGCAAACCATACCCTGTTCCCACGATCGTCACTCACCTATTTGTTTATTTAAGAGAGTAAATTACCATTCCTGCTTCACCATAGCTTGCTTACTTGAAGATGAAAGAACCCCAGCCATCTCTACCCTCAGGCAGCACAGCAAAATGCTGGCACAGAGCTTGGGTTCAAATAAAATGTGTTCAAGAGAGCATTTACTTTTTTTTTTTTTTTTTTTTCACTGTGAAAGGAATAAAAACTGCATGTGACATAAAGGACCCGGTGGGTTTAAAGGCTGTAAGAATCTTATGTTTCACTTGGTAATGTTTTTTTTTTCTCATTTCTGTGTTGATTTCCATTGGCATGTGGAGGAAAAAAGTGTGCAGTAGACAGTGAAGTACGCTACCAGAAATAGCACGAAAGCAGCTTTGCAGAGAAGGACTTGGGTGTTCCAGAGGGCAATGGAATTGACTGTGAGCCAGCAATATGCCCCTGTGGCATAGAAAACCAGTGGCATAGTAGGCTGCATTAGGAGGAGTGCTGCCAACAATTTAAGATATGTCTCACCAGTACTGGGTAGAGGAATGTTGCCTTCTACTCAATACTGGTGAGGCATATCTTGAGTACCAGGCTCCTCAGCATTAGAGAGGCCTGGACATGCTGAACTGGTTCCAGTGAGGAGCCCCAAAGAAGATGATTATGGTCCTGAAGTCTCTGGCATATAAAGAGAGGCTGAGAGATCTGGAACTGGAGAAGAGGGAGTTGAGGTGGATCTTATCCATGTATGTAAATACCTAATTTGTCAGTAGGGAGGTGAAGTAAAGAAGGTGAAGCCAAGCTCTTCTCGGTGGTATCCAGCAACAAGACAAAAGGTGATGGGGACAAACTGAAACATAAGAAATTCCATTTAAATTCAAGTAAAACATTTTTACAGTGGAAGAGGTCAAACACTGGACCAGTTACCCAGAGGAGTGGTGGAATCTTCATTCTTGGAGACATCCAAATTCCAGATGGACTTGATCCTGGGCAACCTCCTCCAGCTGACTGTGATTGAGCTGGGTCTTGGAGTAGGCAATCCCTAGACATGCCTTCCAACCTCAGTGGCCGGTTCCTCCTGGCCAGCATGACATTTCCTTTAATACACACCTCTTTGCAGATCGTTGCATGCATTTCAGAAGACAGAGAGAGAAGAAGCACCATAGAGGATGTAGGGTTTTCCAATCTGATAAAAATTACATATTCAGAACAGGAGGAAGCCTCTCTGATTATGACTGTCAGCTTGTGTTAAGCAGCAGAATATATTTTATAATTTTGTTAGGCAACTATATAACTGATAACAGAAAAAAATTCATGACTAATGACTTAGATTGTGTAATATGGCAAAATTAAACACACGGTCGTGTTAGCAAAAGACATTTTTCTCCTCTTCTTCTAATGTTTATGACAAATGCCTCTGTGTCTAGCTGTAAATAAATAATGACTAATCCACTAAATTAACTGTAGTAATTTAAGATGGATTACAGCAACATCAATCAAGCAGCAGATATGCTTGTAAACAAACAAACAAAAAATCATAGTGAGTTCATTTCTCCTCTATATTTTAATGTTTTACAGAGGATCGTATCTCCTGTAATCTCCCTAGGATTTCTTTCAATAAACTCATGTCCTTAAGCCCCTATATAAGCAAGAGCTATTGTAGAAAAAGTCAGGGCATCTGGACTCTGTCTGGCCTAATGCAATTTTCTTTTCCTTCAAAAGGTCAGTTGAGTTCACTGCAAAAACCCAGCCCAGCTATTAGCCATTGGGAAGATTACCTTTTGAAATCTATTCTTTCAGGAAGGCATGAAACCAGATGTCAGTTTCTGGAAATGCAGTGGGTTAAAATTTAGTAACAGCCTTTTCTTCTTCTCACTTTTTATAAAATAATAGAGCTTATGAGCAAATAAAGCATTACATTCTCAGTGAGGAAGAAGCACAGTCGTATTTGTCATGTCAGTGTTCTCAGAAATGTGCAGCTTCCAATAAATTTCATGTGCTGTCAGTGTGGAGGATAATGTGTCCCTGAAAGAGCAGGTATTGTAGAGCTGAAGAGCTTCTCCTCTGAGAAGCACAGAAAAACACTTTCAGTTCAAGATAATGTAAAGCTGTGTTTTCAAATGTACATGTTATCTTGAGGGAATTATTAAGCAGCAGAAGAAAAGTGCCTTTAGTACTATTTTTCAACTTACTGAAATGCAGAATTCCCTGGGGGTTATGACTGGTGGCTTTGGCAAACTTAGCTTTATAGGCAAATCCAAAGAGACATTAAAGAGAGAGCTAGCAAAGATGAATGACTATCACTAATGTCCCTTTAAGACAGTAGATACATTTTTAGCACTAGATAGCATTAGTTAGACTTAGGAGGTGTGCTCCCTTTATCACAGAGGGCTGTATGCAAAATTGTCTGAATTTTCTTGTTATTTATAGAGCAAAACAAAGCAAAACTCTTTCCAAACCAACTCAAAGGATCACTTTTTGAAGGGATGGATCTAGATTCAACCTGACATAGTGGGAATAGACAAGAAAAGATTGTACATTTAGGAATCTCCATGGTTTGTGGTAAAAACTAGTGAGAATTGTCATGACATAGTATCCTTATTCCGGACTGACTCAGAGTAAGATGTTAACCCGTGGTCCTTGCCTTGCAACCGTATCTTCTTTCTTGTGATCCTCTTGGTATGGGTCAGGCTTCTGTGTCTATGCTTGTATAATGGATAATTTGAACCGGTGACTGATTCTTTACACATGCCATTGAAAGCCATAGGCGAGTATTTATTAAACTGTGTAAGACAACGTCAATCACTACGCAACATGACCAAAGAGTACAAAGCTCTACGCATTTCTATACATGGAAGCTTACACGCAAGTAAGCTAGCAAACAGAGGCAATGTATAAGCTTTCAAATTAAATATGATTTCTCCTTGGTTGTAAATAAAAACCATGGAGACAGCACTGTATCAGCTGGTCTGTACAGTTTTTACAGAAATATATTAACTTTCTAATAAAAAGAGGCTGAGAAGCACGGTAACGGGTGATATTTTGGCAATCAGGATGAGTAAATTATTTCTCCATGCAATTTGTACTGTTAGTTAATAAGATTGCCTGTGAACTGCCTTTAGTGTGTTTTTAAGATGCATCATTTGCTCTTGCTGTAAAATGCTTCCCAGCTGGTAAAGCTGTGAGTGGAAAGGAAAGCAATGGGAACACATAGTGTGACTGGATGAAAAGGCTGTATTTTTGGGGACATGTGAGGATTCTAGATTCAGAGCAAGATCTAGTGCATTTTGATTATTTTACAAGAATTACTACAGTGCAAAATAAAGCAATAGCCATCAGTACTGTGAGAGAACACTGGCTACGGAGAGTTCAATAGATTTGTTCAAGTATTTTTCTGTTCAGCATGAATGAGTTTGCATGCCCTGAGGCATCAGTTTCCAAGCCAGCAGGTGATTATGAATCCTCTGAAACACTTGTGGCTCACTGATGGAGAATCATAGAATCATTAAGGTTGGAAAAGACCTCTGAGATCATCTGGTCCAACCACCCACCTACCATAACACAATAGAATATACCTTACACATATTATTGGTAGTCCTTGAACTACCTGTCATCCTCTGACTGCAGTATAACCACCTCCACACATCACTTCCAGTAGAAAGTTTAGGAAGATTTTAAGTGAAATGGATGTCTTGAATGTTTCACATACATAGCTTAAAGGAGATGTGATAACAGGAGGTATAGGTATCTGCATTATAACTTTCACACTTACGGTACAGGAACTGCATTTCTAGGCTGTATGTACCTGATGGTAGTCACAAAACTAGGTGAGTTACTGAGGTGCTTGGTACATTTGAAAGGATGGGAACATGCCCTAACTTTTACATGTGTTTGTTTTCAGAAAAGAGATGTTTATCTTATTAAGATTAGCTTCAGGGTTTTTTTTTTATTCTTAACAAACAAACAAACAAACAAAACAAAACAAAACCTAGACACACAAAAATTATGAAGTTAATAAAAGAATTTCTTATGTGAAGATTAACAATCAAAAAATAACATTGCAAATACAGAAAAATTGTTCACATCATCAGGCATGTAATTTCCTCAAAAAAAAAGTCTAAACTAGCGTGGATATAAATCATAGATTGCTACAGATACCTTGATGACCAATCAATAACTATTTTTTACAGGAAGCAAAATCTTCAGAGGAAAAAAAATCATTAAATTCTGCTGTTATTATCATCATTATCATCACAAACCATATTTCAGCTGAAGAACTGGAAAGCAGAATAGAGAAGAAATAGAAGACAGAAAAACAGAGATCACTCCAGAAATCAGACCTAAGGAATGGAGAGGGAGAAATTGAGGAAAGTGAACAGTTGTCGTATTATTTTGGTCAATATATTATGGGAAATTCTGGTGCAACTATGAACCAGATGTGGAAAAGAAGTAGGCATTGTGCTTCTTAGGGATGTAGGAGAACAAGAATTAAGGCAAGTCACAAATCCAGGCACATGTATATTTCCCTTAGGTACATCTAACTTCTGTGTATGTACACCAGAAGTGTCCATAAAAAATGGCTCCGAAACACAGGAAGCCAAATCAGATAAACATTTAGCCATATACATGAGTCAGGTAACATTAACATCCACACATGTATGCCTACAGACATATGCATACTGAGGTGAATGTGAAGATTTACTTGCTTGGTCTGGGTGTATTTATTCCCACCAAGTATAAAGTAGGTGTAAAGCAGTACAGGAGAGAAAACGTGCACTTTCACTTGCTGGTCAGCCCAATGTACACTTACTAAAGTATACCTAAGAACAGCAATGACCAATACAGAAAATATGGAGACCCAAGACTGCGAGAAGCAGCTTGCTGCTGGTGCAAATCAGGGAATCATAGAATCATTAAAGGTGAATTAAGAATCATTAGGTGAACTAAGATCGCCTAGTCCAACCGGCATCCCATCCTCAAAATGCCCACTGACCATGTCCCTCCAGTGTCACATCCACATAGCTCTTGAACACCTCCAGGGACAGTGACTCCCCCACCTCCTTGTGCAGCCTGTGCCACTGCCTCAACACTCCTTCTGAGAACAAATTTTTTCCTAATATCCAACTTGAACCTTCCCTGGTGCAATTTGAGGCCATTCCCTCTCATCCTGTTGCTATTATCTGGAAGAAGAGGCTGACTCTGCAAGTCATCACAGCCTCTTTTCAGGTCATTGTAGAGAGTGATACAGTCTCCCCTGAGCCTTCTCTTCTCCAGACTAAGTGACTATACTGGAAAAAAATTCAGCTGATCTGCTAGTCTGAAATTGGCACAGTGTGCAAAACATTCTCTATAGTACTACAAAAATGAGGACTGTATTAAATGTGTGGAAAACCGCTTCTTGATGCTTGATATCTTGATAAGATAGAGTGGTGAGGCAGTGGCACAGGCTGCCCAGGGAGGCAGTGAGTCACCATCTTTAGAGATGTTCAAGAAACATGTAGATGTAGTACCAAGGCACACAGTGTGGTGGACAACACTGGCAGTACGTAGGTGGTTGGACTAGATAATCTTGGTGGTGTTTTCTAGCCTAAATGACCATATGATTCTAAGATAGACTAGTATGATTAGAATAGGAGAAGAAAGTATTACAGATAGCTGTGGGACTGAAGCCAGAGCCAGTACTCAAAGGAACTCTCTTCAGCTCCCAGCTGTGATAAGGCTTAGGAAGACTGCCTAAGATTTTGCCTACTGTGTAGTTCCTCATCATATCACCTTGTACTGCCCACAGTCATATACAGCAGAACACTCCCTGTGCTGACAGTTCTGAAGGTTTTAATGTTCAGTGGAAGCCTCAGATATCAACAGCAGTAAATACCCAGCTAAAGGAAAAATGTTTCTGATTCTTGATGTTCAGACCTTGGTCAGTCTATCCACTGATCAAGAGACTTGCTTTTTTTGTCTCACAGTAGACTGCCTTCTTCATGGGAGCCAAAGACTTTCGTCCTCTTGTCCACTGGGGTCACATGTACATGAAACTCTGCAATGGGTTTATGTTATACAACCAGGGGACAACAGCTGTCATCACAGACAAGAATCTAGAATTTAAGTTAAAGAAGAAGGCCTTCTAGAAGCACAGGGCTTCTGCTAAAGATCATTAGCTCTAATGAAAATGCACATTTTTCATTAGGCTCTAATAGCCTGCTGCAAAGTAGGGCAACTGCTGTGCAGTCTTTGTAGAAACAAATTGCTAATCAGTCAATAAAGACCTTTACCGTGCACTCCACTACAGCCAGCTTTTAAGCATTTTCAGTTACATTGAATTATTTTAACTCATTGAATTGTTAATCAGTGAAAATGAAAATATGTTTAATTTATGGAGTATTCAACATGGTAATGCATTGTGAATTTTGCATCTTTAGTCCATTTTCTTAATGTTTATACAGGTTACTTATTATGACTTTTATTAGCTTTATGGCTAAGGTTTGAAAAGTTTTTCTTTTATGCTGAAAGATGGTAATGAATAGATTCAATCATTCTTTTATAAATAGATATTATAATTCCATTACAAGTACCCCCCACACCATAAATCTTAATGACAGAAGCTGCTGCTATTGAAGCACAGAATGCTGCTGATCAGTGTCAAGTGAATTATTCACATACAAAAGTTCTCAGGATTAGAATCACCACACATGTACGAGTGTGTATATGTACATATCTATATATCTAACCACACAGATGTTTTTTGTGTTGTTTGCTACCAGTAAAAATATTTTACTTCCTACTGAAGGTCTGACTCATCTGATTCACTCATGTTAATATTACCAGGCACAGAAAACAGAATCACAGAATCACAGAATCACAGAATGGCCAGGGTTGGAAGGGACCTGAAGGCTCATGAATCTCCAATCCCCTGCCACGTGTAGGGCCAACAACCTCCACATTTCATACTAGACCAGGCTGCCCAGGGCCCCATCCAATCTGATCTTGACCACCTCCAGGGACTGAGCATCCTCAACCTCTCTGGGCAGCCTGTTCCAGTACCTCACCACTCTCTCTCTAAAGAATTTCCCCCTGACATCCAACCAAAATTTTCCTTCCCTCAACTTAAACCATTTCCCCTTGTCCTGCAGTTATCTACCCTTTCAAATAGTTGATTCCTCTCCTCTTTTTAGGCTCCCTTTAAGAACTGAAAGGCTGCAATGAGGTCAACCTGCAGCCTTCTCTTCTCCAGGCTGAACAACATCTGGATGGCATTTTTCCTGTCTAGAATATGCAATAGTTCCACATACATTTTTTTGGAGGAGGATAGTACAGTATGAGTCCTTAATGAGTATGAATCAATGATGAATGGAAATATGGCATACTATATATCTGTGTTTTTTGTGAATGGAATATGAAGGAATACTTTATAGTTAATGATAATCTTAAACACCACTGTGCCTTTCTAAAGAAGTGAGGTCTCTAGTGCTGAATTTGAGGCAAAGGTAGAATTAAATGTCTGTGGCTGGGAAACTAAAGCTGAATCCTGGAGAAATGTGTTAATTGTCTACAGATACTTGAATGTTTTCAGGATAAAGAATTAGTTTTATTTTACATTTTTGGCCTTCAGATAGGCTTACATGAGAGACAAATTATGTAAAACATGGCAAAAAACACTGAATATGAAGAATACCACAGAAAGAAATCTTAGAACTTTGTATTTTCAAGGAAAGCTCTGAGCTGGGTCAGATACATTTGATACTAAGGAAGAAGAAAAGCCACACGTATATTTGGGATAAATTGATATAATAATTATATCATTATGTCTACATAGAAACCTGATTTTTACCATGATGAGCTTGAGAAATATTTGATTCTCCATGTTATGATCATGTTGTATGTTGTTATTTTGTATTGGATTAGACTATTTATTACAAAGACTTGTCGTACATGGTTCTCTGTAAAAGAGGGTATAAACCATAGAATAAACCAGATGGAGACCAAATTGCACAAGCTTAAGGGAAAATACTTTTAACTTTTTCTCTGTGAAACGTGACTGTATTTTGAAGTACTTGGGGAGCTTTTATTATAGCATGATGAATGGCATTATTATACTGGCTGGATGAATGCTATCAAATAAGTGTATCCAATAAATATTTTCCACTCAGTCCAGCAGAGCTATGGGATACATATAAACCCCATTTCATTAAAGGTGGCTCCTATGACAGGCTTTTGGAAAAGAGTCTGACTTCTGAACACTGACAATGAAGTTAACCCTACCCTTCTGAGAAGCACACATGCCATAAGGAATATTGAATTATGCCCTCGGTTTTGAAGTGAATGGTAAAAGCAGACTACTTAATGCTTCAGGAGCTCTACATGAGTTTAAAACTACAGGGTAGCAAGGTAAGATAAAGGGAAAGCCTTGTACTTCCTGCTTCATTGTTTTAAGGAGTCTGGAAAAGATTTACTAAATAAACTAACTCCCTTTACTCTCCTTCATCTTACACAAATTCAAGAGCAGCCTCACCAAAAGAAAATCAGTCCAAGAAGAAACAAGCCAAAGATTACTTAGACTCTTGCTGAGACCCATTTAATGTATTTAAGAACAGTATCTGCTTTAAATGATCCTTGGACCTCTCAGATCCATATTCTTTCAGTCAGCTTTGAGTGTCTATGGCAGTGACTTTGTCCATTAGTACTGTAAATAAATTTAGCTTGATGAACTACAAAAACCACATGTGAGGGTGACAGTAACCTATCAAACTGTTAAACTAATATAAGCACACTTGTTCCAATATAAATATTTCCACTGACTGATCAGCTGTAATTGAATCTTTGTCTTTTCCGAAATATGTTTACTAAAATTTAAACATGAGCTCAGTTTTATCATAATGATCTGTTCATACGGACTGGTTTTTTCACTTTAACTTTTCATCCCCTGAGGGATTTTTTTTCTGAGCTCTTGATCCTGAGGAGGTAGCACTATGTCTGTGCAATGAGTGATGTATTGTGTACAACAGAATGGATCAGTGAGAGAATAACATGATAAGAAACATTTGGAGTTCCCTTGGAGATACGAGACTTAATGTGTTCAAGTTAATTCTTACCTTATAGAAACAACTTCTCCCTCAGCTGAATGTGAAAGACCTGAGGAACCTGACTGATAGCTCTACATCTTATGTCTCAATACTGCAGAGAGACACTTTGAGCTCCCATGAGGCATTTTCTGCCTGCTGGACACATTGAAGGTCTATGGTTCTCCCCAACCATCTTGAATTCCGCATCTCACTCTTTCTTCACGGATTTGTGTTCTCCTGCCTAATCACACTCGTGCTTCTTGGGTAACAAGTCTTGCTAGCTCTAGGCACAACAATAGGATTATTAATTTACAGGTCAATGACTGCTGAAAACAACTTTATCCAACAAGTGACATCTTGGAAGTGTGCTCTCTGGGATTGCTCTATGGATTGCTTCTGTTGCCACACTCATTTGTTCAGGCTATAAGAAGTATCTCAAAATATCACCATATCATTCAAAATAGGCTTATTCAAAGAAGTAGGCACTGGTGAAGCTGTGCCAGAGCTCTAAATGCACGTGATCCCATCTCCCGACAATACTGTATGAACAAAGAGCTACTACTTAGACACCCCCTTGAAATTGATGCTAGCACTTTAGATGAAAAGTCAAATACTGCCTGGGAATATAATTCTGTTTGTTTATTTGAGTCAGATACAAAAAAAAAAAGTTGCAATGTTTTATTTGCTCACAGAAACATGACAAGCATAAATTCAAGCATAGAAATGCATGTACTAGAAGATAGCAACCTTTCTGTACCTCATTCTTCTCAGTTGTCTCACCTGATGAAGCTACACTGAAGGGTCCGTGCTTTCCTCAGAGTTGATTGTATTACTTCCTGGGAGCTGAGGCAAAACACGTACTTGCTTTAATGGTGCTACTCTTCTTTGGAGACCCGTGGTCAGTGCAGCATCGAACATTTTTTTCTGGGTGTCTTGGATGGATTATTAGGATTCTCATCTCTATCGGCTCTGCATCTTCTTCCACACGATCTCATGCTCACTCCTTCACTCCCAGGGCAGCAATAAGATTATAACGCTACAGAAGTTGTGCTTCTCTGGATTTTGGGAGTACAGGCACCCAAAACCCCAACCATCTGCTTCCCCTCAGGTGTCTTCTCTCTTCTGTGGGACAGGCAGTGTGGACAATAAACTAATGTCCTTTGAGGAGCTCTGTAGATTTCTAAAACAGCCTATTTAATCACAAAAGTTGTCAGTGACAACCGGCAGAGAAGATGTCCACTTCTGCTAAGAGGTACTGCAGTGTGGTAAAGCACCAGCCCTGTCAGTCCCACATGCCTAACAGAAAGCAGAGCTGCGCACCGTAATCACATCCAAATCACACCTGACAATTTCACACAGGAAAATGCTTGAAAGTGGGCACAGTTTCAGATGTCAGGAAAGGTATTTGAGCATGCCATGAGCTTTCACATACATCTGTGAAATGCACAGATAAACTGCATAACAAATTAGTGAGCATACCATAGAAAGCATTAGTCTCTTGTGCAAGTGTGTGTTTAGAAACAAGAGTTTGTACTGGTAACTTTCGATACCAGCTTCTGGGCAGTTGCATCTCCCTGAATAACTTGAACACCAATAGGCCACACTTCTTGCTGAGTGCCTGGATAGTTGGAAAGCCAAGGAATGTTCTGGTGTGGAATGAAGCTCGTGGCTGAGATAGTTACAGAACCATGCCTGGCAGAGGCACAAGACGAACAGATGCAGTGTTAATTCATTCTCTAATTTGTCCAGAAGGGTTTTGCTAAAACCTAAGACTAAGGTTACTGGAGATACTTTCAACTTCAGTAAGAAGAAATAAATTGAAGAAGATGGAAGGCCTGGCAGACCACCAGCTGGCTTTCAAAAAGCTTGGGAGAGCTTAAAGCCAAATCTCCTAACCTTTAAAGGACACGTTGAAAACATGCTGTTTGGACTAAAATGAACATCCCATTTCTCCCATGGCTATTCACTGAAGTACATCCCAAGGCATGAGGTCAGCTGACTGGAATGGGACACAGACGAGTGTATAACACAGCTCTTGCCTACCTAGAGCAATCTGTTTTTCTTTCTGTGAAAACCCATGCATGGTGGAGAGAAAGAAGACTGCGTGTCTGTGTCTTGTTCTTATAGGTAGGCAACACTCAATAAGGGCACAGATAGCAGAGTGAAGATGCTTGGAAGCATTCCCAAGCCTATCTGCTTAGAGATAGCCAGT
This sequence comes from Perdix hodgsoniae, assembly GCA_035772895.1. NCBI lineage: Eukaryota > Metazoa > Chordata > Aves > Galliformes > Phasianidae > Perdix > Perdix hodgsoniae. Next base: position 8,439,925 of record JAPSGF010000027.1, on the reverse strand, counting down.
GGAAACAGAAGCTTAGATAATAACAATAACATACTTTAATGGCTTATTAAACTATTAGTTAGTCATAGCAAAACATGAAACAAAGGAACTAAATGAAAGATACAACATTTTATGATGAATATTATTTACAGGAATAAAGAGAAGTAACTATGAACAAGGTAAAATAACACTATCCAGATGCTGCCTTCCTAAGCACAGTAGTGAGCTCATAGCTGGACTTCTATTGGAAATACACATGCATGCTTTCCTCCCAGGAGACCATCTAAACCAATGGAAATAAAGATTATTGCTTCTCTCCTTTCCCATTTTTATTTTTATTTTTACTATTTTGAGCAATAAAGACAGTGTTGTTTCTTTGGCTCTTTCAGCCTGACCTTGGCTTTGAGAGACAGTAAAATTTTAGGTGATAGTTTATGCATTTCTCTTCCCAGTAAGCATGTCATCAAAACTACTGTCTCCCATACAATTTACTGCTGAAATATTATTTTTTTCCTGCCAGACTATGCAGCATAATATCAGACCTCCTTCATTTAACTCAGTAACAAGAAGAACTGAAGTGATTCACTGCAAGAAAACACTCTACATGTGTCAGGCAGTGATATCTGTCTCAACAGATAGATAGACTGGTATTCTTTTTTTTTTTCTTTTTTTCTTCCCAGTATCAGAGGTATCTGAAGTCCTGCAGGTCCAATTTATATGTGCTTTCCCCCTTTCCTACTCTTATATTAGCCAAAGATCAATGTACACCACATCTAACTGTTTGTAGTTGGATGCAGTCACAGTTTCAGTCTCACTGCTTGCTTGATCTTCCAGCTTCTCAGGAAGTGAGAGATCTCTGAACTATTAAACAAACTCTATCCCATGTGATTCCCTCTGGTGAAAGGGAAGAAGGGGTGGGCAAACTGAGAACAGAGTTCAGCAGGTGAATGTAATGGATTGATGAAAATAAGAGGCTTAGATATTTGGGACTCATTCATTGAGTCATGCTCTTTCATTATGGGTTTGCTTTACAAATTCAGAAAAGAGATGAAGAAAGTCTGAAGGATGTTACACCGTATGGAGAGAAGATACCATGATTTATTAAACTTTTAGGAAAAATAAACATTTGAGAAAGCCCTGTGGCAATGCCTTCAAGAAGGCAGGGGCACCAGACTTTGCTGACTAATTTTGCCTGAAATTAAATTTTTCCATGCGAAACTTCTGCACTGCGCTTTATTGCTCAAGGAGCAACAGAAATTGATGGGCAGAAGCAGAGGGGCTAGTATGTGCTTGTTTTATAGTTATCAAGGCAAGATCTCAGTCCCCTGTGTGATCTGAAACTGTGGAGCCATGAGAAAATGATGTGTGACATATATTTGTATTTAACGGAACCTGAAAGATGGAGTACTTGGAAAAGCTAAGTTATCCCACAGTCCAAGGAAAAAGAAGAAGAAAGCACAAGGAAATTATGTGAAGAATGAGACCAGGATCCATTTGAGTTTTTAGACCTAAATTTTGAGGTGAGAGCATTATTGCCATTTCAACCTCCAGTACTGGTGTTAGGAGTGCTCTCTCAGATTCTTTGTGCTCCCCAAGGCGAAGGAGAATTTAATCTTCAGGTCTCATACCAAGCTCTCTAGAAGATCTTGTATTGCTTTTTCAACAGTGTTTCTCTTCTTCTAGACTAAAATACTTACAGATACTTGTAAGTAAGTTGGTCAGAAAGCAATGTCTCCTATTTGTTTCTATGGAAACTACAACAGTTATGAAGAACACAGTAATGCTATTTGATTCTCAGCACAAAACGATCTTTTGCAACACAGTCACCACCGTTTGGCCTCCATAATTGTTCAGCAAGCGCTGATGAATGTCCATGGGTGCCATTTTTTCCACATGGAGAAATTCACTGACACACCTTCACTTCATCTGCACTTCTATATAAGGCTCCCTTTTTTGTCACAGTTCCCCTCTGCTGCCATCTGTCACACAGCAACAACATGTGATGGAATATTGATGGGAGCCTTTACTGCCATATCACCATCATCTGCCTCTGTCATTGAGGGCCAACATCTTAACATAGGAGGCATAATTTTAATAGCAGCCTGCGTATACATATACAGACACAGAAACATGGACAAAGTATTTAAACGTAGATCCATTTCTGCAGTGGCGAGCAGCAGACTGTGATCTGTATTGAGATGAAAGAGACGTTGTATAGCGATCCTTCCCCTGCTGTAACCTGTCAACACTGCAGTTGGTGGTATAGGGATTTTCTGAAAAGGAGACTGCATTCAGGCTTCTTTTTTTTCTTATTTTCCCTTCATGCCCTTCTTAGGATTAGTGAGTTCCTACCTTACCATCAGCCTGTGCAAGCATCGTTTGAGCTGTGTACACTGATGACTTACAGCAGTAAGCAACACTGTCATTCTTCTGCCTGTTTGCCCCAGGTCCATTTTAGAAACTAGTTTAAGGCAGGCTGTCTTGAACAGTTAATTAAATTCAGGAGGCTGTGCAATTTGACCAGCAATATTTTAGGAAGGTCTGTTAACACTGGCTGTTGAAGGAATGGGCATTTTTATAGAACATAAAGCAGGGATGAAGTCAGAACTAATTCAAGGTCCCTGGTGCATTATAATGTGGTATATTGGATCGGCTAACGGATATCAATAACTCAGTCTGCAAAAGGTGGGTGGGTCTGCAAAGGTAACGGTCACATTTTTCTCAAAAAAAAAGAAGTGAGAGAGAAGGATATATACCTTTCCCGAAGTAACAAAACTATCACCCCTGTAACAGAACTGCAAAGTAGGAAGGAATGAGGGCAGCCTTAGGGTTCATTTCATGAACCAGTTTGAGAAGCTGAGATTTCTGTCCCACCATCAAGCTGAGAATTTCTTTACCTCAGCATCAGCTTAATATCCTTATGCAGAATAGCAGAAAAGAAAAGGAATCATTTTCTTCTCAGAGAGTTATCTGCTGCTTGTGCTTCTCATACACCTTCTTACTATGGAAATTACCTGAAATGTGCAGACTGATGGGGGCTATCAGTAGCAGCAGAGGGCTCCTCACACAGGGAGGCCTTGTGTTTGTGACAGCTATGATGTCTCTGTCTCTGCAGACAGGATTCTGCCTTCAGAGGGGCACTTTGACAGAAGGCTGGGGAAGATCTTCACGTACAACCTGGTTGTCCAGAATTTTCAAAACTGGTGAGGAGTTTCTGTTCTGGTGTAGAGAAGATCTTCCTTACAGCAGTGAGCTGATGAATGAGGTACCTTCAAAACAAAAACTTTAAATAAAAAAAATATAAGCTAATGCTGCACTCCCAGTAACATTTTTCCCTAACAGTTTTGATGCATGCACTTCAGTTTTTACATGGCATACTTGGAGTCTGTAGCAGTAGTGTTCCACCATGATTTTAGAACTATCATTAAAGAAAATTTCAATAAATGCTATAAAAATTGCCAGATATACCTAGGTACCAAATTAACCAAAATAAACGCAAAAAAGAAAACTAAACTGTTCTGGAAAGAATAATAAAAAAAATCCAAATATTTTTTCACAGCTGAATAAGAAAAATATTTAACTGGATGAAGCCAGAAGAAAGTACCACATCAGTTTGCAGAATGCAGATTACTTGATTCCAAGAAGGTTTCCTCTACAGCACAATAAATCAGTCTTTATCCTGCATATACTATTTTGTTTAATGTTTCCATTACTGGAATTTATTCTATGTTATGGATTATCCAGCACCGGTATGCTTAGTATCCATCCACATCTTGAGAAATTTTATCTTTGGGTACAGACAAGAAAAGAGAGAGATAATGGGGGGCTATCCTCTAGCTTTCTTAGATCTCACTTGCAAGAATATGAAGGTATGACAAAATGTATTGTCAAACCAGGTTTGATACTTGGATATTCTAGTGTTACAACCTTGATAACATGGCAGAAATACTCATATTTCTTTAGGCTCTGAGTTTATGTGCTAGATTTAAACACCTGGACTTGAAGGATTTAATTGTTGAAATGAACATAAGTGATCTGAAATATATTATTTAAGCAGTTACCATAGGAAGTAGCATGACAGAATCATAGAATCATTAAGGTTAGAAACCGTTAAGAAGGTAGTCAGGGCATCCTTGCATTTTATTGGTATTCAACAAAATAAGCTACACGTATGTATTTTTGTAAGTCCTATTCCATCACCAGAAAAACAAAGCAGACATTATGAAAAAATGGCCCTGAACATTTGCTTGAATAGCCAGGTATGAACACTGATAGCTCTGTGTCCATAGTGCTTTTCTGTACTTCTCTTTTATCTTCATTGATATTGGTGTTAAATGGGTGGTTTGGGGGAGTCAAAACTGCAGAGCTGATTCATTACAGTGATTTCATACCTCAGGCAGCAATAGCTTGAATTTAAAGGCAATCTCCCCTCCTCCAAAGAATAACGAATACATGAAGACAGATCAATGTCCACCTCTTCCATTTGCAATAATTCATTTAGTTACATTAATAAGAGCTATCTGTTCTATTTGTCAAATTGCATTACAGAACCCATTGAGGCTGAGGGAATTATCTTGTCTCCTACCCTAGTGCCTGGCTGCCAGATCAGTGGGGTGGAGGTTAAGATCAATTTTGCCATGGCTCATTTACTCCGGCTGTGCTGTTTTATTCCATTTAGTCCTAACTAGGATGAAGGGACACAAGCTGCAGCCAACCTGCTCTGTACTAGAATACAGCCTTCAGCCCTCTAAGAGCTGGAGGTACAAGTAGCAGAGCCACGGATCATGAAATATGGCCAAATGATTGCTTCTGAGTTGCTGGCTAGACTTCTGTACATGAAATCAGCTCCTGAAGTGTCTTTCGTAGCTCACACCTCCGACATATAATTGAAATGGTCATAAATGAAATAGGAAAAGTAAGAGTGTAGGTTTAAAAAAAGCCCAGAACTTATTTCTGTGCAGCCTTGCTAGAAATCTAAGCAGGCATAAAAAAAATCAGCTGGTGGATGAGAGACTACAGCACTATTAGAAGTATTTTTGGTCTCTTCTTGTTTTTTCTCTTTGAAATACATGTGTATGCAAACAGTGATACTGACATGCTCACTTGGTGTTGATTGCTCTCTCCCCTGCATTCTGTTGTTTTGTTTGTTTGTTTGAACTGATCTGACTTGTTTCTCTTCTTAGACAGAGCCTAATTAGAAATAATATCATGCAAATGATGGCAAGATTGTGAAAAGCACAGCATGTTTTAGTTCTCTTCATGTCACTTTACCGTAACTACAGATTACAGCCTAACCACCTATACAGGTGTTAGCATTCCGTAGCACGAAGCTGGGAACCAGACAGAAAGGTTGTTGTCAAATATATTGTATATATGTATATGTATATACAGCCAAATGTCCTGTGCAATCACATTTCTTTCATTCTTTCCCTTGGCCTATAGGCTATGCACAACTGGTGCTATGCACTGTAGGCCCAACACCATCCCCTGTTTTCTGCAGAAGACAGTTTTCTCTTTCCTAGCTTCAGTTATTAGAATAAAAGGTTCCTTCCCCCATGTCTCAGTTTAACAGTTACCCAGGTTTCCCATACTGTCCCACACATCTCATGGAGCAACTGACTCATAGAATGCTTGGGTTGATGAGAAGAAATTCAAAAAGAAAAGAGAAAAAATAGCTCATGTCACTGGGACCCTTGGAGGAAGTTCTCTTCGGGTCTTTGAAAAACGTTCAGCAGGATGTTCACAAAACAAGCCTTGAAACACATCACATATGTGGAGATAACCTGACTTGCAAGGAGAACAAGGAGACTCAGAGCTTCTCAGATTAAAGCATAGAATCAGGAATATTTTAAACTGGAAGGAACCCACAAAGATCATTGAGTCCAACCCCTAAAACTGTGTCACAGTTGTCACAGCTTTTGGTGAGTTGCTTAACAGGGAGATGTCCCAGCATATTTTCAGCTTTATCTGTCTAAAGGTTTATATTTCCTAGAAAACAATAAGAAAAATAAAATATTTCTGTCTGATATGTTTTTTTCCACAAGAAGAACCAAAATGGTAGTACCGTGCATTTACAGTGTGTGAGACCTGACACCAGGCTGTGGTTTATCAGATACTGTATTTCTGTGTAGGAGTAGCTAAATTTTTCACATCAAACACTATCCACTTACACAGATCCTGCTGAAGCATGCAAGGTTCCTGAAAGCCATGTTTGTGGTTAAAGACTGAACAGAACAACAATCTGTAAAACTTTCCTTGTTTGAAGAGTTTGCATGACTACAGGAATGACTAGAAAACAAAATGTCACACTGGGTTAATATAATCTCTGTCTTGCTCAGCCTTACTTTGGTGAGTTCTACTCTGTGTGGCAGCAATCATGGTATGAGATTTGTTGGATGTTAACCCTGAAGAGAAACATAGCCATGTGATTCCTCTGCCATCCACATTGCCTGCCCCCAGGCAGGTATTCAGGTTTTGTAAGCGATGAGCTCGTTAAGATTTCTGTTTCTTAAAAGCCCTTCAGGGAGACATTTGTCTGTTTGTCATTCAGTATTTAAAGTCTGCACCTGCAGAAATTGTTGCAATGTCCTCATTCAGTGTAGTATCAACAGCTTGGATTTATATATGACGCACACACACCATCCTATGGATGTTTAACAATGAATCAGCTTTGGCAATCAAACAAATAATTATGAGGAATCTTTTAAGAGCAGAAGCACTTTTGATTGCATAAAGGTTTATCTGCTTTGACAACATTACTCTTTCAGTTGTGGTTTTGTGAAGTTTGGTGCAAGCCAGAGGCATGCTGAGTCCAGTGTCTGCATGAGCAGTTCATCCAAGAATAGTGGTTGTAAGGGGAGGAGACTTACAAGAATGAGCCCATGAGAATAAAGCAAGTAACCTCAGAAACCAGCAAGGAGAATGTCTGCAATAATGTCTTCAGCAAGAAATTATTTTTAGGAGAAAACTAAAATAGCTTTTGGCTGGACCGAAGTTCTGGACACAGTTCTGCAATCAATTCAAACTACTGCACAGGACATGCAAATGCCAAGTGTATCTGTCTCTCTGTATTACATTTTAATATCTAAATTGCCTGATTAGCGCAGTATTCCATCCCAGATGATACTTCCAGATGAAGAATACTAATTTTTCTAAGAAACATGGACAGAAATCTAGTTTAAACAAACAGACAATAAAACCCTGCCAAACCAAAAAAAACTCCAGAACCTCTTTATGCAAAGAGGATTCAATTTTCCTTTTATTATAATGTAGCATGTGTTCAGGACTTGCTACGTTGCCTGAAAGTACTTTGTGAACTGGTAAGCTGTACTGTGCACAGCATCACATTGCAGTCTTAGAACAGGACAGCTGCTTAAAGTGACTAATAAATCCAGTCTCGTGGAATGCCAGAAAAGGCAAATATAGGGTCTAGTGATAAAGATGTTTGTGAGAGCACAACTTTCCTCTTGATGTGAGTGAAGAACTCAACTGGCCTTAAAATGGCCATATGTGTTGCTTCCCTTTGTCATGTTGAAAGGACTGGCCTGTAGGAAGGTACATCTCATGACATCCGCTGATAAGGAAATGTAGCCTGCAGGAGCCTGTCAGAGCAGAAAAGAAAGGCCTGGTGTGTGTACCACAAATAACAAGTTTTTATGCAACACGGTGACACACATCTTGGAACTGAGGGCCTGATACAAGGCATTCTGAATATTGTGTTTTGCAGTTCTGCAGATGCACTTCAGAGGATTGCCTTCATTCTGATTTCTAACTACTTACTTTTTCCACTGCCTGTAGTAAGATGGTTGAATCATTCCTTCCTATTTTGCATAAATAGTAGGTCTTTTGAAGCAAGGCTTTACTGTTCATATTGCTCTCTAATTTTATTGACACTTTCAGAATTTTAGGTTTTGATATGTGATGTAGATCAGCGTGAGCTAAATTGCAGAGTATGGAACATAGGAAAGACCTATGAACTGATTTATTTCTTTTATATGCTGATACCTGAGCACTGTATAAGCAACTCTGAGGGTCTTCCTGGTGCTTTAAATAAATCAGAGATTAAATATTACCCTATTTCATCTAACAGTCCATTTCTGATGCCTGCAGAGACGTTGTCATAGCTTTGGATATCTTTGATTAACTAGCCTGGAAAAAGAAGGAAAAAAAAACAACCAGAAGTATTAAATGATTTTTCTTTTGACAACGTAATAAAAAGGATTTGAACGTATGCTTGAAGGTTTAGATTGGGAAAAGCTCATGAGGCTGTGGCAAATATGTTTTGTTCCGTCTTGACTTAGTTCTACTTTGTTACCTGAATGTGATGTCAGCATATGCGTCTTGCCATCTATATAAATACTGACAACTGAGTGCTTTTAGAACACAGACCTGTGAGGGAACAGGTTACTGTGATGCCAGGACTTTGTGCTGAAAGCATCCAGGCCTCTTTGTCCACTCAAGACAGTGCAGCTACTGAGTAGTACCTTATCTACCTTTATTCAGTGCTTTACTCAAGCAGATATCCCAATCTTCGTTAAACATAAGATGACTGAAGTGTTTTAATTTCTTTCTGATCTATTTCAAATACCACTGATTTGCTCAGGATTATTTTCAAATTGTTTTGCAAAAACAAGCTTAACTTAAACCTGCCTGAGATATTAGATTCAGGTAGAGCTGGTTAATGTCAGAGTGGTCAGGCAAAAGTCTGGCTAAAATTAAAGCAGCATACCCCCAAATCCTTCAAGAGCTGCTGGTGGCAGCAGTGTAATAATGCCAGTTCTGTCAAGGCATAATAGGAAGAAAATAATATGCACCAAATTTTATTTATTTGAAGTGAGACCTTCAGCATCTGAGGTTTCTCATTTCCACTTGCACTGACCTTGCATTTGAGATTTTAAATGCAGCAAGCTCAGAATTGAAGGTGGTGATTTACACTCTACTCTCCCTCTTGATTTTACTTTGATGTCCATACAGAATGATTGTCCTGCAAAGTAGTTCTTCTTCAGATGGGTCTTTGAAATGGAAAAAGAAAAACCATGGAGTTTTTGCTCTAAGAAAAATATCTTCATATTATCCATACCATTTTGGAAGAAGATATTTCAACTATGAAACAAAATCATAGAATCATAGAGATGTAGAAAGTCTTGGGTTGGAAGGGACCTCAAGGATCATCAAGTTCTAACCCCTGTCACAGGCAGGGTTACCAGCTGCTAGATCAAGTACTAGATCAGATTGCCCAGGACCCCATCCAACCTGACCTTAAACACTTCCAGGGACGGGGCATTCACAGCCTCTCTGGGCAAACTGTTCCAGCACCTCACCGCTTTCTCAGTGAAAAACTTCCCCCAACATCTAACCTAAATCTCCCTTCCTTTAGTTTAAAACAATTCCCCCTTGTCCCGTCGCTATCTACCCATGTAAATAGTTCATTTCCCTCCTGTTTATAAACTCTGTTTAAATATCGGAAGGCCATAATGAGGTTTTCCTGCAGCCTTCCATTTTCAGTGCTGAACAAACCTGGTTCCTTCAGCCTTTCTTCACAGAGGTGCTTTAGCCCTTGGATCACTTCATGGCCGTTCTCTGGATCCTCTCCAGAAGCTCCACATCTTTCCTGTGCTCGGAGTCCCAGACTTGGTCACAGTAATTGTATGTGTATTTGCCTACAGTTTATTTACTATGGAATTCCTGATAGTTATTTTAAATATGCCTTTGGAATTTCACTTATGGATATTGATACTTAGATAATTTAAAAAATCTACAAGCATATGGCACTGAGGTATGGACTGAGAAAGCTATGAATGAAATATTTTTGTTCTGTTATTATGTCAATGTATTTCAAAGATGACACATTTCAGCTCCTTCTAAAAAGACTTAAAATGTTCTAATTGAGTTATTGCTCTGTATATGCAGTTATATGTACTTACAAGCTTATGTGTATGTATACAATTAATTAACCACTTTTTCTGCATGGCTATTAGAACTGCTTCAGTGTTTTTGATATTACATTGCCAGTCATCTGCAAAACTCGGGCCAAGGTTTACAAAAAGAACATTATGTTTTAGCCACTTACGTAGCTAAACTTGGGAATCATGTGAAAAATGCTTCTGCACTTAGCTACTTTTTTTTGGTAAAAATATTTGGCCCAGAGCAGAGGACAAGTGTATATGAAAGTCTTGGCTTAAAGAGTTTACAATTTAAAGCCCTTCAGAAAATTAATTACATGCATATGAAAAATCCAATTAAAATTACAGTTATGCACTGTAAAATCCAAGAAATGGACATTTTCTAGCACAGGATTAGTATTAATATATGATACATGAAGCATATGTTTGACAAACTGTTGAAGTGATGTTGTTACTTGGGGATTCTTTAGTAATTGGCTTCAAAAAGACATTACAGTATTTGAAAGAGAATAGTTCTGAATGTGCCAGCAATAGAACTCAAGTAGCTATGAGATTAGGTGTACATAGTAAACACTGAGATTTAGATAACAAAAACACAAATAAATTATAAAACCAATAACCCAGCTCTTAAAAACAGCCTGGAGAAATGATCAACTGCAAAGTTCATTGCTGGCTAATCCTACAGGATTCACATTTAATTAGAGAGAAGAACATTTCTGGCACAGACTCGTAGCACTGAATGTATGAGATTCTAAGATGCTCATGGCTTCCCTATCATAGACAGGAATTCTGGAAAAGGGAAGGCAGCTTATGTGAAATGAGATAGGGTATTAAACAAAGTATTATATAAAATTAGCAATTATTATTTTAGTGCCAAATACAGTGTTTGACTCAAAGGGGAGGGTCTTTGTACAGCAACATGACGGTTTTATAAATACTCTACTACAGGAAATTCTTCTGCACATCTAATTGTTAACACCACATGGTATTCACAAGGTTATGTAAAAGCTGCCAGACATTATTCACAACGTGTAGGAGCCAAAGGACACTTAGCATTTGAGCTACTATTTCTAATAGTGTTGTACCAGAGAAATGTCTGACAAAGCAGAGGTCTAGGGGTGGATTTCTCGTTTCCATCATTATTTATATTATGAGAGTGTGCAGGCATTCCAGACAAATGTAGGCCTCTGTAGGCACACTGCAGTCAGATATGAAGAGATGTTGTCTGTGAGAGATTAAGTCTGAACAAGATGGATGAAATGAGGAAAAGAAGGGACAAAGAGAGGTATACTGCCTTCCTTCTGGTTCAGCAGCAGGTGAAGGACAGGCCGTTGAGTCAAGCCCATTCCCCTTGCCTTCTGCAGGACCAATTGAGGCCAGCTGTTCTAGCTGCCTAGAACTAGAACTGTGGCATCAAACACCTTCTTTGCAAAGGTGTCCATGATGTAAACAGTCAGGAAGTGAATTTTGGATAAATCTGCCAGATTTCCAGTCCTTTGTTACTGCAGGCATTGATACTGCCTCCCTGGTCCCACTACTTCTGTCAGGTATATGAGACAGGATACTTGGGAGGCATTTAGCCTAATCTGGAATGTATTATTTTATTTCTATAAGCTGAAGCTCAGGAGTTGTGTGCTTAGCTAGCTTGCCCTGGTCCTACCATTTTATCTGCCATAGCTTCACACATATTCTCTTCTCTGGCTGTATGTGAATAAGTCTCCAGAAGAAGGACTATATCTCCCTTCATGTTTATGGTGCTCTTCAGCACAGTGAAGAGGAAGAATATGGACCTAGCAATAGTTGTAAAAATCAACATATAAGCACAGTGAGAAGTTGTGAAGTTGTATAAATATAGAAATGGGACTAAATGCACTTGTATAGTGGTCAAATGCAAATGTTTGTTATGCTAGAACAAATCACACAGAATCACACAGAATCACACAGAATCACAGAATCACAGAATGGCCAGGGTTGGAAGGGACCTCAAGGATCATGAATCTCCAACCCCTGCCACATGCAGGGCCACCAACCTCCCCATTTAATACTAGACCAGGCTGCCCAGGGCCCCATCCAGTCTGGCCTTGAACACTTCCAGGGACGGGGCATCCATAAGCTCTATAAGCAGCCTGTTCCAGCACCTCACCACTCTCACAGTGGTAAATAAATATGCATGATCAAAATCCTTCAATTTTCTGTCCTTAGAACAGCTTGAGTGGACAAACCTGAGACAGAAATTGTGTGTAAACTTGAAAGAAGCAACTTTCTTCCAAGGCTGTTGCAGCTCTCTCTAATGCTTCTTCTGATGCAATGCAAAGCTATGCCAGTCCTGTTACAGATCCTCAGTTCCAATCACATCACATACATACACCTGGTGGAACTGCATTTAGGAAATCAATTTCTTTATATCTTAATGACTGTGAGTTGCAAAACTCCACTACCTACTTCAAGTTGCATCTCTACCCATACAAAATATTTACATACAGGCCACTTCTATCTACCACATAGGAGGGAAGAGTTGCAGTACAAGCACAGCAGATATATCAACTACTGTCTTCATCTGTTGGAAGACTTTTGTTTTAGGAACCAAAGTTTAGTTTGGTGTTAGTGCTTGTCATTATTCCCACCTGGCTCAAAGACTTTAGATACATAATGTTTTGTAAGACACAACATTGTTTTCTGTGTGTGTGTGATAGTTGTTGTTTTATACTTGTTGTTGTTATTTGTTTTTTTGATACAGGCATTTATTACCCTCTGTTCACTGTGATTAAGAACCATCCCAGCCCGTGTATTTCAAATAGGTGAAAAATCAAATACTCTGCACTGATAACATTTGTCACAATGGCTCACTGTGTGATTAATAGTAATCTATCACTAATGTGACTTTTATTTCTGAATATTCAATTGTAGTTTGTATTTTTTAACTGCATACCCACTATTTGTATTCAGGACTGCTTTGGTGTACAGTGACAGCAGAGATAGGACCATTAGCCTCAATTAATTAACTGGGTAATGGAGACACTCAGCATTGTTCTGTTAATGCCATTTAATGTCATGCTGTCAAATTCCTATTTTCCCTGCCATTTCTGTTCATAACTGCAGACACTGTAATTGCTATGGGACTTCTGCATTTTTTGTGCTCTTATTTCAAATTACAATGCTATGAAATATGTCTGTTTACTGTTAGTTCCATCAGCCTCATAGAAAACCTTTTCAGGATTCCTTACATTGTAGTAGAGCAACATAAATACAGGAGATGATACACTGAGTGGGAAATGGGTGAGAGGTACAGCTTGAAATGCTTTACTAGTTTAGGTAGAAGAGAATGACATAAGAAATCCCTTAGACAAAGCCTTTCTTTTAGAACATAAGAGCTACAAAACTTATCTCATTTTTGTTTGTGCCTTGCCAATGATGCGTTGTGTATCCGAATAGAAACTGTTTATGAATGAAAATTAGAGTTTAAATAGGGATTGCTAGCCACCCCAAATTTTGAAGCAAGCATTCATACAAGATGAGTTAAGTGTCCATTTTAGTCAGTTCACTAGGCATAGGGCTGAACTGCTTGAGCAGCCCAGATTTTCTTAAGTTTATATATCATATCTACTTTCAAGTAGCTTAAATAGATTTAATATTCAAGTAGCTAACATTCAACAACCTCTGAAAAATGAGTTGTCTGAAAATGAGTCAGTATTGAAATTCTGTGAGAAGTCCTGCTCAGGAATGAAGGTTCCATCTGTGCCCGTTAGTAGCAACATAAGCTTCTTATGAAAATCTATCTTATTTATTTTCATATTCAAACATTAAATTATGCTGTTAAAAAGACATTCCCATGATATTATAAGCAATTTTGATTAGTGAAATGCTTGAGGATAGTTCAAAAAAAGCAGAAAGACATATTTTAGATATATGGAAAATATAAAGTTGTTTTTCAAATCCAAAATTTGGATGATAATGCTTGCTCCTCAACTTGGAGTCATTACATGGATGCCTGCTGTACTGAGTGCATGAACAAATATCAGACAGTGTGCAAATATCCTAATTTATGTGGAATTTAGAGAAAAATCAGTCAACCCTTGGTAGTAACCACTCCTGGATGATTAGGTCACTGAATGGATCACTGGATGACTATACTTTTAACTTCTCAGGTCTGAATATTTCCTTTCCTTCCATAATAAGTGACTCTACAAAATCTGCCCCCACATGTGCGAATGACCCTGCCCACCAGCATGTTTCTTGTGTGATGGCTACAGTCCAAAGGCTCTATTAGATGATTTTTCAGATTTTTTATTGGCAGAAGTCTTGACAATGCTTGGGTTAAAATAATATCCCATTAGAACCAGGATTCGTATCTTATTTTTCCTGTTAGTGTGAACCTAGTGCTCTGCACAGATTGAATAATTCATTTCAATAGACTACCTTAAAACATAGGACATAGTAGCTGACCTCTTGAGGTTGTCTGCTTGCATCTAGTTGCTGAAGTTTATCACCAATCTGCAGTTACTATTGTTTAGAGAGTATAATTAAAGTGCACATTTAACAATATCCTGCAGAGCAGACAATAGATATAAAAGTACATCAACTCTTCAAATATTAGTTTCCTCATGGGCAGTATACAGAAATGAAGCAGAAGAACTTATTAGTTTCTTGTTTTGCTGGAAAATCATATTTTTTCAAAGTCACACAGAATAATAAGGTTTACATAGCTCTCTGGAATTCTAGCTCAGGCCAATTATTTTATTTCTGGCACTCACTTTGCCTCTCTATCATATTTCTGTCAAATCTACTCTATGTGGAAGAATACAAACTGTGCAGGCTTTAGATAGATTTCTATCTTTTTTATTGCTAACTACCTATATGCTGAACAATTCAGCTTGCGCTTCCTGTGATGACAACAGTAACAGTAGATCAGTTCTGAGGCAAAAACATCATTGTGGAAGAAGGCAAATTAAGATACTCTGGCATCCTTCGAGGACGCTAGCATACAGGAGGAAATAAAAACAATCTTGAAATTTGTTACAATAATATCATGTAGAACTGCTCAATACTGTGTACAACTTAACCCAATACTATTATTTAACCCTACATATATATATATTTGCTATTTTGTGAGATGACATGATCTTATAAAGACAGCTCTCTCTCTGACCATACAGCCTGCTTCGTGCAAGCTCACACTAAGAACACCCACTGTGGTGCTGAGTACAGACTAAATCACTATATTACTACACAGCCATAATCCAGAACAGCACAAGCATCACAGATAAGACAGAGGGAAGACCTAGAGACTAGTGGACAGCAGGCACTGTTTAATTCCTTTCATCATGTCCACACTCCTGCCTACCTTCAGAGGAGAAGACTTTTGCAGTCATGACTCTGTTGCACTTACTGGCATAGCTAATACAAAGCAGACACCCTTGTTGTCAAATATCATCAAAGATAATCTGTGTTTTACATAATCATGCTGAAATCATAGGAAACTAGGTGACCGAAGTCGCCTCACTCTGTGAATGATACGCCTGCAGTAATCCAGAATTTTGGGGAGGATCTTTCCCTTTAAATCCTCTGAAAACTGTGTCCAACATTTTGATGGATGTGAACAGCTGAGTAACACAAAGTGCAGTGCAGCACTCCACTAGGTTATTAATATGCAGATAATAATTACATTCCATTAGTAAATTGGCTGGATGTATTCAAATCCAATATTTGTGATTAAATTTATTACTAGCTTGGCAAAATATGCCTCGTCCATTTCCAAATTAGTAAGTGAATTTTAGTGCTTCAGTCACAACCACAGAAAACTCTGGGAAGAATTAACAAGTGGCTAAAATTGACTTGCTACTGCCATTCACAGTGAAGGATAGTTACCAATATCATCAGTAATTTACACTTGAAGTTTGCTTAGACTCCCAGTATGATGCATGATAGGATCATGAGCAACATGGGATGTAGCCCTACAGTATGTACAAAACCAGACTATCGCTGCATAGGATTTGTTTTGTTAGCACTACTGCTTTCAATCTACAATATTCCAATGGGGAGACTGTTTCAGAAAGGCAATCATTAGATGAGGAATTTGCTCCTAATTTCCATTCCAGGTTCATTCTTTGCTATTGTATACTCATTTGAATTAATATATTTTAGCGTAAATATATGCTCTGCTCTTTGTATATAAGGATAATCTAATCACTCTCAGCTATCAGTACAAGCTTTTTCTGTCATCAAATCTTTCACAATGTTGTATGTATGCATTAATGCATACATTAATGCATATAATTAATGCATTAACTCAGAGATGAAATAGCGCCTCTTCTTGTCTGTACATTGATTGAAGAAGAAATCTATTATCCTTAGGGCCCAAAGCACTTTGTTTCCTGCCATTGTAACAGCCTTTTTTTCACCAGTCTCCAGCAGAGTTCAAATATTTGCATGATCATGCAGTTTGAAGTAGCATTTTATTCACTAATAGTATAAAAAGGGTTTCCATCCACATTCAAGTTGAATTCCTTAGGCCTATATAACCCAGCACATAAATTCAGCAAAAGCTCTTTAAAAATCTCTTTTCATCTTGAGAACTACTCTATCATTCTTCCCTTAGTTTGTATGAGAGATCATCACATCTTGCTTCAGTTGTTTTAGTTCTTCCACCTCATTACCTAGGTTTCCTGCATTAGTCCAGAAACAGCTTCATTGCTTCCTTTTGACCTCATGATATTTCCTAAATCAATTAAATATAGCCAACGTGATCAATTCTCTCATCCATACCAAAACTTTCTTTTTTTTCCCCTCTGCTGTCTATTACCTTATTGTCTATTAATGCCTTACTTCTGACCACAGCCTCATGTACATTGTGTTTCACCTGTTATTTATTAACATCAATTTAGGAGGTAGGGTAAATTTCTCCCAACCACAAAAAACCCTTGCAACCCAGATGGATGTTTCCCATATCTATTTTTCTAATCTTGGTTGCAGAAAGTCAGTGCACCAGGCAGAAAGGTGTAGAACCTCCCCTGGGAATTATATTCTTTCTGTGAGAACTTCCTAAGTTCTAAATACCCCCAAAGTCCTCTTCCTCACACCTGTTCCTGAACCACCTGTTTGCTGTGATTGTATTCATGGCTTCAACCTCCTTCTTGAGGATCAAGGAGCAAGAATTAGTGGCCACATCTCACCAACATTCAGATATCTGTATGGTCATTTCTAGGATGTGATCCATCTCAAGAACTTGGGTGAGATTAGTCATGTTTTGTAAGTTTCAGCTTCTCCCTTTGACAGCCAAGTAAAACCAAAAAGCTCATCTCACAAGTGAAGAACTGCTTGGTTTCTCTCTGAGGCTGTACACACACCACCAAATTGAAAGTGCTCAGGCATGCTCTTGAGCAGTTTAGCCCTTGAGCCATGCTTGGAGGCCTGAATGGGAGAATGATGCTGGTCTTGAGAAAAAAGGCAGGCTTGAGACCACCTAATGCCTGGAGACAGTTCTAAGTGTTGTTTCATGTATTAACATTGCCTTCTTTAAGCCTCTTTTAAGTTTATCCTCCACCTAGTCTAATTCTTCAGCCTTTCCAAAGAAGAAATACCATCCCAGATAGAAGGAATTAATGGCATTTTGATACACCCAGGTTCATTCTTTTCAAGTGGAAAACTAATCAGTATTTATAGTCTTTTCAGTTCCTTTTGTGGGTTTTAAACTACACTTGGCAACTAAATATGATCTAAGGAGGTGGAAATCATATACTCCTTGCTTGATGTAATTGCTTGGTGTTAACTGTGGTTAGTCCTTGAGTGGCTGTGGTGGAAAGTGACTGGTTCAATATTCCTTGATAAAAAATGCTTACATTAATGGGCTTAATTTCTTTCTTTGCTTGTTTGCTTTTTCATTGCTTGTTTTTGTGCCCCTCTCCTTTTGTGAATTTGACAGAAATGTATGGAATAATCATATCTTTTTTCACAAGACATATACTTTTTTTTTTTTTTCCCCCTTCTCCTTTTATGTTTCCAATGGTTGCTAAATAGTCTCTTTAGCAGGGTTTTGATGTGGTTCTGGCCACAGCTGGCCTGCACATGCCACATTTACTTACTTTGTCAGGTGCTGAAGCATTAACGCTTCTAAAGAAATCATCACTGTGCCCTTACTTTAAGGTTCTTCTTGACTTTTTGACTCAGCAGAATTATGGAGTTGCTTTCACTCTGAGATACAAATTAAAGAATATCAGTGTGCTTGTCTTAAAATGTGATCTAGTTTTTGAAGGTGCAAGTGTGGATCCAAATCAAGAATTGCAAGGGAGACCAGAGCTCTTAATTCTCAAAGGAACCTCTGAGCTGTGTTTCACTGAAAATCCCATGCTGTGTTTTGCTTCATGAGTGAGTGCCTCTGCCTCCTTTGCTCATCCAGGAGTGGATAGCATTGCCTACATGTTTTTATAACGCAGCTAGTGGATAAATACACTGCATCTCTGGCATGTGCTGTTATAGCAACATTTGCAATAGATGCCCATTTGTGTCTTTGGATATTAAATTAAGCTCTTAGTAGGATAAAAGCAGAGCTTTCATTTTCGATCAGTCAAAATTCTGATTTCTAAATAACAGCGTTCATAACAAATTTAATGCCAAGGATGACTTTATGTTCCTCTACAGAGGGCTTGTCTTCTGTATGAAGAACTGCTAAGCCCTTGCTCTAGTCCATGCCCACGAGTAGTAAAACCCAGATGCAGTTCTAGGCACGCATTCCTGCTCCTTTACCAGGAATTCCTGCTTCCTGCGCTCATCACCAACCCTGCAGCCCAAGCCACAGCTCCTATTCAGGACCTATCCTCCCATACTCCAGAATAATACCTGCGAATCAAAGAGATCTATGGGAGGGAGTCCTGTTGGACTCCAGCCGCATTTGTGGATTTCCCCTGGGCTCCAGGTTCTCTACTCTACTTTGTGGCTGTGAGAGTGAGGTAGAGATGACTGAGATAAGAACTCTATTTCCAACATGAGGACCAGGCTTTGGGGAAGGGCTACAGGGATGCCTCCCTACAGCCGCAATGATCCCCCACGTGAGGGTCACCTCACTTCTGTCTCTGTGACACAAAACCTCATACGATGCTCAGTGATAATAAAATAAACGTCTTTATTTTTAATAGATGGACAAAACAGACCCAAAACTAGACAATATTTTCCCGAATTGCATGGGCACTATTGGAGACAATACAAATGAAGTTAAAACATACATATATCCATATTATGCTTCCTATCTGTTTTGTTAGTAGTAGTTTTAATATATCATTTCTGACACAGACAAAAATATATTTTTTTTTTTCAACAACAGCCACAAATACTGCTCTGATTAATAGCAGACTTACAATAACGTACTGTCTAATTGCACATGGTACTTGATCAAAGATGCTTGAAGGGCGTAAGGAAAAATGAGTAACGGTTTTTTTTTCCCCCCTATGATACTTATATTTGAAATACTAAATTATTGTACTATGAAAATAAAAGACTAAATCTGACTTTTACTTTATTTAATTAACTTAATGTTTACATTCAGTTCAAGTTCACAAAAGCATGTGTTATTTATAATACATATACCATCCTATATAGACAAATATAGATGAAATTGTAACTCTTCTGACGTATCAGCTATGTATTAACCTTGATTTTATGAATACATCTCATGCAAAGGAGGTAAAAAACCCTGTTGAATAAGTGTTATTCACAAATGTGAAGAATCAGAAAGTGAAATGCACAAACATGATATAAATATTTTATTCAGAAATTATTGGCTCGGAAACAATAACCTCTGTGTTTGAAGATGAGTTCTTTGCTCCACTGATTGTAGATCCAATTTAGTGCACACTATGACTACCTACAAACTGCAAAAGTGGAGAAGGAACGTTTGATGATTCACATGAAAATAAAGCTTATTTGCAGAATTATATTGTTGGCATTTATCTTGTGGAAACAACTTGGTTGCATTCTGTTATCTTTTTTTATCTGCAGCTGTCAATCACACATATGGCTTTGGTTATATGATCTGCTTCATATAAATCCAATGGCAGGGTAGTTGAACTAAGGCAAGAAAACCAGTGAATGGACATTGCATGGGGTTGTCTTGGTTTGGCTTACAGAATCATCCAATCCACAGGAAAGCTCACCACTGCAGCCACTGAAGCTGTTGCTGGGTTCACACAAAGAAATGCAGAGACTTTACAAGTAGAAAGCAGAGTTAATGTCACACTATGAACAGTCTTCCATGTTTCTTCTCTCCTTTGCATGATAAAGCTTCTATGATGTGCTACTTGAAACAGTGCAATAACCTCTACATTTTCTCAGAGAGGAATGGAAAACTGTTGGAACAATTTTCTGCCAGAAAAAGTTCCAGCAAAACAGGAAAACTGCAGATATTTCACAAAAATATTGAATAAGATGATCAATATAAAATATTCTGGTAATACTGAAAGCATCTGGGTTGAAGTTTTTTGGAGTAACATATTTTGATTTTTCATTTAAGTTTTCTCTGAGCATTTTAAAGGCCTTATGTTTTTATGGCAATGAGGGGATACAAGGGAATCAAAATACTTTAAAAGAGCCCAGCTGAATCTTTTTTGCCTATTTCCTTCCTCCACCACTGGAAATTCTGAAATATGCAATGTCGAAATGCTGCTGGCCAATATGCAGCTTCTCACAGTGAAATTCTCTCAACTCTTAGCCAAGACACAAGTAAGAAAGTTTTCAGGAATATTTACTTGGTAGATAAACTTGGATCCCCTAACTTAATTTGGAACTGCTGTATGGATGTGGATAAAACTGTGGCTTGGTATTGTCTCATAGAAACAGATTCAGGCTGGTGGATTTGGGACAGACATGGATAATAATGGAGCAGTGGCTCCATTCTCCCCTCTCTCTCTTCCATATGATCGCTTTCCACCTCTCTTTTCCATGGTTCAAGGAAAGACTACGGTGGGCTTCTGTCCAGTTTGTAAGGTGCTGAGCACTCTGAAGTTAAGTCATCAGCAGATTGTTCCCTCACCCCACAGAACTTTCTCTTCTTTTCTTTTCTGTATTGACTCTTAGCAGATTTGGGGCTGATCCTGATCCTGATTCCCTTCACCCAGTGCACACTCAATGCCTGTTCATGCAGCAGTACTGCAGTCCACAATGCATATCTGGAACTCAGATGTAATATTATTTCTAATGCAGTGTGTGGAGAAAAAAAATAACATCTCTAAAATTAATTTTATCTACATATAGTATATATATGCCATTAAAACTCCACAAAAGGAGCAAAGCTATCTAAGAATTCAACCTTGTGAAAGTTTATGTCAACATTGAATGTACACATTGATGGCTTCTTCCTTTAGCAGCAAAACCTACTCTTACACTTCACAACCTCCAGTATAGCTCCTCCTGCTGTAAATGTAAAAGAAGTAATTTTCACCAGTGATCAGCAACAGGAGAGTATCTGGATTTCAGCTGAATGTTCTGTGACGTGTAGATATTAAAAAGAATTACTGGAGCATAACTCTAAGTAGCATAGAAATCTAGCTATTAGATCTCCCTCTGTGAAAGGCACGTACCAACGAAGACAGACATAATCATCTTGGCTGTGGGCAAAATGAAACCAAATTGAATGTCCAGGCCATAGTTACAAGAAGCTTAATCTTCCCTGCTTTGCTTCTAGCCAGCATTATCATTTATGAATGGTCTCACTCAAGCCTAGATAGTGCTGGTGCCCCACAGGCACCATGCTGACCCATGAGAGTAGCTGTCAACGAAGGAGTCCAGCACTTAGCTGAAGACACTGCTATACATTTTGGTACAGTTGTGGGTTCAACTTTCCTTTCAGGTTTCCTCCAAGCTGCTGCCACTTACGGAGGTAAATACAGGCATGGAAAGCTCTTGACCAAGCTTCTTTTCTCATGGGAAATCAAATTTTTCAGAAAATGTGATTCTCCATGGAAAATCTACCCTTTCTTTCAGAGTAATCTCAGTAAGTCCAAGCCAAAAGACTTTTTGTTGCCTTTGAGAATATATTTTCTTAGTAAGTGAAATCTGGGTATTTTCCCCATCTGTTTTTTTCAAGCAGCCTTCTTGAGTCTCTGATTTTTTAATATTTCCTCCATTGTTATGGTTGCCTGTTGTCAGACTGCTTTGCTTAGTGTTCATTTTTTTTGTGATAAATCAAAATAAGGCTTCCTTCCATAACACTGCAAAGTTCTTTTTACTTTATAAAAGTTCATTTTTTTTTTCACAAGTTGAGTTTCTCAACTCCAATTATTGCTTTAAAACTTTTATCCTCCTCCATTGGTGACAGCCACACAGAAAAGAAGAAAATCTACAGTAACATACTTTGCTTAGAGGTCATCTTGCATTAGCATACCATCACTTTAACTGCTGATTTCATTTTAATTTCTTCTAAGAGTATAACATGTTCAGCACATCTAAAAAGAATTTGTTACTATTTGCACATTTTGCTGTCTTATGCAAATAATAATAATATACTAGATTTGCACTCTTTGAAATCCTTTATGAGGAAAAAAATTCTAGAACAAAAACCTAGGGAAGTAATCCATCTGTCTTTGTGAAGGCATTTAGTTCTTTAGAAAAAAATCACAGCTGTGACAATATACTTGTACTTAATGCCAATAAAGTGTTGGCTAGTAATACTTCAGATTGACTGTATTATAATCTTTTCATACGATGTCCTACCTAAATAGCTGTTGCACTTTCCTGCTACATATATTTTCAATCGTAAACATATATATTTTTAATTTCATAGTTTATAGTTGTGGGTGAAAAGAATGGGATCTAAGTGCATCTTTCGATAAACACTCTGTGATCTAATCCAACATGTTAGATAATAACAGGAAAGAGTTCTGCCCATGGATGCTCCTGCTTGTAGAACCAATTAGAGATTGTGCAGTGGCATTTCATTCCTAAGTTTTGCTTTTCTTTCCATAAAATGCCTCTTACTATTATTCGTAGAATATTGTGTTTTGCGTTTCTTCATCTGTGGGTGCCACGCTTTTTAATTATCTTCAGTGTTGGACAGATCTGGACTTGAATCAACATAATTAAAGGCTTCCTTGTTTGTGAAAGTCGAGCTCAAAGTTAGACTGTGTCGCGGATTCACAGGTGCAAGTTCGTTTAATACAATATTGTCACTCTTTACAAGTGTTGCTTTGTCCATATGTTCTCTACTGTACCTCGCAACCACAGCATCAAGGAAATCCAGCTTTGGTGGCAAAGTCCCACTCTCAAATAAGTATTTGGCTAAGTAGGAGACTATAATGTTAGTAAAGAAGGAGGTAAGCATTGCAAGTGTTTTAAATGGGAATCTCTGGACATAGATGTTATTTTCATCAGGATAGCAGCCAGGATAGTAGATCAAGGGCTGAAGGTAGAGGTATGGTTCTCCTCCAGTTATTCTGAGAACAAGGCCAAATAAATATCCTGCAATGGCACCATAGGTGTTGGTTCCTTTAATAAACAGCACACACAAGAGCTGAGGGAATATGATGATATAAACAAGATCAGAACTGAGGTACCACAGGCCGTACACTGATGATGCCAGCAGTGCCATTGCTGTCGCTGATGCTCCAAAGAGAAAAACAGTGATTCTCATGACCCATACGATTTCCCTGTCTGAGGCCTGCAAAAAAAAGTGCAGTGTTATGGTAGTATGTGTACGCTTTCATTTATGAATACAGTCTGTATAAGGCATGACATTGTAAAAGGGAATTATGCATGACATTCAGCAATATTCACAAGCTAATAACTCTATCTCAAGCATAGGAGAAAAAAACAAGGGCTATGGTTTCCATTCAAAAAGTCATTAACCTCTGTGCATATGGAAAAATTTGATAGAGTCAGAGAAAAAGCAACAGTTGCAGAAATAACTTTTGAAAATAAACACAACATAGATCAATCAGAAAAAAACTTTCAGTGTCCAATTTTTTTCTCCTCCATTTCCTAAGAAAAACTATGACCACAAGCCCCCTCTGCATCTTTCTTGAGTGCCATGTGATTTCCTAATAAACCAGTAAGTCAGAAAGATGCCACAATTCATTAAGGATTTAAGTAAAACTTATGATTGCAACAATAATTAGGAGCAATTTAGAATAAACTGCAATGACATGGAAACACTTGAAATCTGCCTCCCATGATTCAACTGTTTCATCAGTCACAACCATGAACACTTTAAACCTTCAGTTTACTCAATACACTGTTAGCAAAGAAATGCTGTACTTTTTCTAGTCATAGGCAGGAATATGGAGTAACTGTTTCACTAAGAAATGGCAGTCTATGCTTTACCTAGTAAAGGTCTCTCGCCTAAAATTTTCTCTAAAAGTAAAAATGGAAATATAATCTCACATTTTGCCGAAATGAGAGCTGGTAAATATTCCGAGCAAACATAGAACTTGCTGATAAAATTGAAGAGTCAGCTGATGACATGACAGCAGCAGATACAGCACCGAGGCCAAAGAATGATATGTAGACTGGGCAAAGATACTGGAGCACAATTGGTAAAATCATATCCGCTTCTTTATTAGCAATGGGGTCAGGAACACCATATTCAGTCTGGTTCCAGGCTGAAATATAGACATAAGTGTGTTGTGAGTAACATTATTAGTCACTCATTAACATCAGTAACATTAGGAGGTGCTTTTAGCTTGCTTTTAGTTCTCACTGCTCTAGTCTACTATCAATAGGCAATAAATCATATTAGTCTCCCAGTACTGAATTCATTCTGCCTGTGGTGGTAGCTGGTGGGTGATCTCTCTGCCCTTGTCTCAAACTATATACTTTTTTCTCTTTTATTTTCTGCTCCTGTTATTTGAGGGTCGAGAGTGAGAGAGCAATGTAGTGGAGCTTAGCTGTCCTTTGTTGCTGAACCACCACAATGGAGCAACCTCCCTTGGGAAAAACATACTCTAAAAGTATTTTTCAGTGCAGTCTCCTGTTGATGAAATCATGGGTTGATTAACGATGTCTCCTGTCTAATGCAAGATTTTCACACATTTATTATTTTACTCATTTTTTTAATAATATACCTGTGGATGCTCCAATCGCGCCGATGAGTACTGCAGGAATAGCCATCACAAGGCAGCCAAAAGCAGCCAGAAATGACAAAACTTGAGCATATGTGGCAGAAGATGAGGAAAGAACTCGCTGGAAATATGCTTGCCATGGGATACCTCCGAACGTCTGCAAACACAATAAGCAGTGTTCCATTACTGGGAGCTGACACCAGATTTCTTTGCTATCACCATATAGAGAACACATAGAAGCATCACTTGAATGCCGTATTGCTGCTCTTTCGTTTATGGCTTGTCAGTCAGTTAGTGACAGCTGTAACCTCCATTCTCCCAAGTAATGATAGATCTTTGTAAGTCCACTTAAATCCCACTCTTTTAGTGAACATAATTCTCTGTATAGTTAGAAACATTGTTACATAGTTTCTGTAATCCTAAAGCATTGTGAGCTCCGTAAATATTTGATTAATACCTTACAAAAAGTTATAAAAATACTATTGACATATCTCATACTTGCAGAATTTGACCGCCAGCACCCTTTTCCCCCCAGAATTACATTAATTAGGATTGGAAAGCAAGATTTTATCTCCTTCCATGAATGCATATAACTATCTAAACAAGCAACTAGTTCTGTACGTATTCAACATAAGAATATGAAAAATGTTCCTCCTACTGTCTTACCCAATTATGATACCAATATAAGTTATGGACGAAGTAGTAAAAGAATGTGCTTTGTTGTTGTTTTGATTCTTTTCTTTTATGGTGGCAACCCTTCTCTTGTTTTGTGGATGTAACAGTGAAGATGAGACTTAAAATTACACCCACAAAATACAACATAAAATACTATGATCAAAGGCTGAAAAAACATGCTAAACTCCTCTCTTCAGAGCAGGATTTGAGTAGGCTCCACTAAGTAAATAAATGCCTATGACTAAGCACTGTGGAAAGAAAACAAAGCAAACTGCTCACTAAAAGTGCACAGTCCAGTTTAACATGATAAACGAGGCAGGAGGTGTTTATTCCTAAGCATGTGTGTACAGGTGTTTCATATATGCTTCAAGCACACAAGGGACCAAATGAATGCTTCACAAGTAACTCAGATTTTGGCATACTATTTATGACTGCTTTCCTTTACAGCCTTAATAATGTTATTTTAACAAAGTTTTCCAAGCACGTGTAAATTTCTTAAAATGTAACGAAACAAACAGGATGAAAAGGAAATGCGTCACAATTTGGCAGCATCAGAGCTTTCCTTTGGTCATCATCAGAAAGGAAACCTTCAGCCTTACGGCACAGAATTCAGCCACGCGTGCTAGTGTCATATTTTGACTCTCTAAGAATCTCTAAGCAACCTATGCTGGATAAAATGTTGCATTTTATTAGCTGTATTGTCAGAAAACTCTGAGGATTTTTGGCTGAGGTTATTTAGAAAAAAAAATTAAAGAAATTCCAAACTAGAATATGATAATAAAAACGTTATAAAGTTGCTCAGGGACACTGAGAATGGAAAATGTTAGCATGTGTTGCTAGACCGTCTAATATAAAGCACTTAATAACCACCAATCCCATGTGTAATAAATGAATATTAAATAATGAAAACCCTCAGTTCATTCTGGCATGGATGAATTCATCCATCCATCTCTGCAAAGCTCTTTCTACATCACCTACACCTAAGACATATTTAATCATTTGTATAATGTATTTATTGCCTTTCTTTGCCAAGAATGATATCACTTACGTGTTAGCCACACGCTTTTAATTAATTTTAGCATAAGGCAAATCTTTCAGTCTGACGATATTTAAGCAGTCTTCCTGACAATGCTGATATTGACAGCTGTGCTACAGTACTCTACTGATATTTCTCTGAAATCAATCAAATGTTCAGAAATAAAAGGAAAAAATGGAAGGAAAGGAAAAAGGAAAAAATGGCACCCACTGACATTCATCGACACTTGCATTTACAGAGAACAAACCATGGATATGAGCAGTGATGCAGTGGGTGGTGTGTTTCAGCAGTGATGACAGTGACAGTGAGTCGGTTCCACTGGTGCAGATTTTTACAAGTGCAGAAAGCAGGCTCTTGTTCACAGCTGGTGAAAATGCATAGCTGATGGTGGTGACTGTGTTGAAAAAGAGTGTTTTGCAGCTGGGAATTTGTTCTATCAAATAGTGTCATTGTGCTCTTTGTATCTGTTGTAGTTTCCGTGGAAATAAATAGGATGCATTATTTTCAGAGTGATCTACATAACATCTACTTAACAGGAATGAAGAAGATGGAAGTTTTCACGTTACTGGAAACTCTTAACTAGACTCTGCTTTTTTCTAGCTGTTACAATAACACAGTGCTGAGGTGCTTCAGTCCTTAATATAAGCCATCACTTACCAGCAAAAGGAAATTGTCCAGCCAGGTGTAAATGTTAAGTGAGCCAATAGTTCCGAGCCAAGGAGCTTGGTGCACTTCGTGCACAGCTGTGAAACCAATGTCTGTCACTGCAGGATTGGACAACGCAAAGGGTACGCTGATCCACTGTAACCAAAGAATAATAGTATGTTCAAGTCTAATGAAGGCATGATAAACCTGTAAGTGCTAGTCTGTTTCTCTTCTTGCATGCTGCAGATCAAATGTCATGCTGACTTGCAGAATAGCTAGAAAATATGCCAGAACACCTCCAAAATCCAGAGAGTACTGGATATTTTACCTTTTTCCTGGAAAGTGTGAGTGTGAGGACAAAATTTATCAGAGGAAGTCATATCATCAGCAGGAGAAGCGTATTTGTACATATTCACTATATTTCCCCTAAACTCCACACATAGTCTTTACACGCTTTCTTGGACCACGTTGCAGAGAAACATCTACACATAAACCTGCGTGCAAAAGCAACAGGATTTGTGAGTATACAGGCACAAGGCATCAAACCTGGAAGCTTGGGAATTTCATTTGAAATCAAGAAAATGTAGAATTTATGCTTCTAATGGGAAAAGAGGGCTGTGAGGCACTGGCACAGCTGCCTAGAGAAGCTCCGGAGCTTCATTCCTGGGCAGCTGAGCTGGTGGAGGGCAGCCCTGCCCAAAACAGGGGGGTTGGAATTCAATGATCTTTAAGTTCTCTTCCAATCTAAGCCATTCCATGATTCTGTGATTCTGTGAAAACTGTATGTACCTATGTATCATGGCAAGAGAGAGATGCTGCTGGAGCATCTCTCTTGCTCCAGAATACTCCAGTGTATTACAATACCCAGTGTATTACAGCAATTTTCTACCTCGAGAATAATTTTACTCTGAGCTCTTGGCTGTTTTGATCTGAGCCAAAAAATCAATTGTGAAACAGTTTCTGCCAGAGGATGGATTTTCTTCATCAGCACTCTTTTTGTGTATTTGTCATCCAGTTCATTTTTCAACTCATTAACTCCCTGTGAGGAGGACCTTGGCACTTCCTACTAAGAAGAAAACCAGGCTTAGTAATCTACGGAATAGACAACTGCAAGCACAGCACCCTGAAGCCTTTAGTGACAGCCAAATATATGCAGATTACCATAGTCCAAATGAACATGTTTAAGTGCACAGAGGTGCAAGGAGGTGAAACTTCAAATATCTTCCTCTATCTTGTTGCACGATTACTGTATTAATGAGTGAAGAATACATGGATTATTTCTGTGTTTTTGCAGGAAGTTGCTTATCAAGTTGTTTATCAAATAGTTTCTCAGTTACATATTAAACTTTTCCAATTTAAGCACCTGGGAAGAAAATTTCCCATTTCAGTGTTTGCTTAGGCTTTTCTGGAAAATATCATCAAAACATTTCAGTCATTCAGTCATCTCCAAGAGATTTTGAAGGAAAGACAAATATTGCCAAAATGACAGGATGCTAATACTCTTCTAATTTATTTATTTATTTATTTATTTATTTTAAATTTGCAGAGAAGAATGATGTGGATTTTTCATTCTTCTTTGTGAATCTCAAATCTCAAACATGTCAAAGTGATGAGTTTACGAAGAGCTGCAGTTTTCACATACTCAGCTGAGATTTTCAGTAGGGAAAATTTCTAAAGGTCCATCTGCAAGTCTTCAAGACACAGCCCAGGATTTAATAGGGACTAAATTGCAAACACATTACTAGCTTTTGTAATCCATTCCAGCTCCTGTCAGCAGTACAGGTCTTTGTGATCTCAAAGACTACCACTATATTAGTAAACAGAACAAGTCAAGACATTTTCTCTGATTCTGCAGATCACTGGTATGTCCATACATCTAGACTTCCTTTTCCTGTCAAACAGAACAGCTTTGACCTGATCCAGGGAATTATCTGGGAAAGTACTAGCTGGCATGGGCCAAAACAGTGCCTTGACTGTATCAACAATAAATTAGAACAGACGATCTTTTATTTTTACCTCGGCACTGTACAACTTGCTAACATGGACACAGTCTCGAATTCTCTTCTACTGTCCTCTCTGAGCTGTTAATAATTGGAGTTCGGAAATTTACTGTTTTGAACGGAGCAAAAATAAAACAATGGCTTGTGGGAGTGAAACAGATTTTGGGCCTTATGCTGTGAGTAGTTCTGGGAAGAAGAGTTATTAGAAGGATCTGGAACTCATGGGATTGGAAACCAGAAAAAAAAAGTACTCCTATACGACAGCAAAGATTTTAGAATGGAGAACTAATAGTACAGATGAGATGAAGAGACAAATAATCGGGGAGAGAGTAAAGAATCAGGCAAAGAATGACTGGGCAAAATAAAGACAGAGATTGGAGCTGAGAGTTGCAACTGTGGGTAGAGGAGAAGAGGGAAAAAAGGAAACCATCTGGGGTTGGAAGGAGAAAACCAGGGAAGTATGTGGTTACCTAGACCAGGATAGGGTTTATGAAGACATGAGATTGTGTCTGAAATGAAAAGCCAATAGAGGGTAAGGAAGAGACATTAAGAGGAGTGGGCAGCAATATTCTGTGCCAGTGGTTACACAAACTGCTCCAAAGTCTGGAGGGGAAGCTGGGACACCAAGCCTGTCACATCTTCTGCTGTGGCACTTGCTCTGAAAGTTCTATCTCATCTAAAATCCCTCATCTACAGCACGCCTGTTTAAGTGTTATCTGAAGCTTCTCATGACTCTTAAGGTTATGAATACAGTTCTTTCTACATGACAGCAATATTGTTTACTTTAAAAGGGAAATTACATAAAGAGCCCAACCTGGATTAAAAGAACAATATTAAAACTATAGATCCAACCATTTAGAAGACTGCTATACCACCTTTATTCGTCTTCCCCTCCCTGTTCACGGCGACTTTAATCATGGGATCATGTTGTTATTCCCATAAAATGAGGGTCTGTAGTAGTGCATGAGTGATTTACTTTATTTGGGGAATTTCTGTAATGCACACCATCTGTGGAAACTGAATGGTTCACAAATGCTAACATGCACCTTAGGGATGAAGACAGCATTTACCCCACTGTGCAGATGAAGAAAAGAAGTGTGAGAAAAATTGTTCTGGAATAACTTCTCATTTGAGGTGACCAGGTGGAACTTGCATTTGCTTTTTCAGAGTATTTAGCGCAATTCCCATGAAGTCAGTTACAAATGGGAATGCTTAGCACTTCTGCAAATAAGGTTGCAGGCCTCACAGTACGACACCACAGAGTGAGGACTCACACAAGGTTGGTTAGTAGCCATCTGTTCAAGCTCTGGCAGAAGCAATTTCCCTAGGGCTGCATGAGAACTCTGGTGAAAGCAGAGAATCCACTCAGAGTCCCCAAGGTGTCATTCAGCTCCAACACCTTGAGCCACCCCTTCTATTTCAGCCTGTCTCAGATCTCTGCACACCTGTGATAATCTATTACTAGCACTGGCAAGCAAAAACAAGCAGCTTCTTTGCCTGCACCCTTGTGATCTGACTCCTGCTGCACTGATGTTTTTCTGAGTAGATTCAAGGAATAGCAGTAAGCAGGGGAAAGGCAACCCACTGTCATATCACTGATAACTGATGGGTGAATCCTAACACCATATTCAAACAGCACGGTCATCTTGTAAGACTCCCCAGTCTCCAAGGTTAGTGGAGGAAAATGGAGGAAAAAACCCAGATGATGATTTACAGCAGAAGGTTAACTAAGCTGCATAGGTGACAGCTATAGGAAGGAGAAACTGGAGAATACTGGCTGTACAGGTCCAGTTCCAGTGTTTCTGGATTGCTTTACTGACTGCTCTCTGCATCTGATGCCTCCTTCCAGTGCTTTTGCTACAGCCTTATGGACAGACAGTCAATCTTCTCCAGTCCTGTTCTAAATTAGAGACACACTCAGAATGAAAAGTAAAAGAGTAGGAAAAAAGCCAAGAATTGTGCCTCATGTCAGCAGTATTGCCAAAGCATGAGCAAATGCAATGCTGATGCAAATGCAGCCTTTAAAGCCACTGGTCTGTGAGTGGAGATATCCCTTCACCTCACTTTCAGAAAAGCCACAGTTCCAGAACTTCAGCTGGGCAATAGGTCTCTGCATTTGTCATTTGTCATAAAACTCAAGGCAAAATTGTCAAGAAAGTGGAAAAAAAGCCAAACTTACCAGCCCAAGGAAGATGCAGAACAACTGAACTACATCAGTGTAGGCCACAGAATAAAGCCCACCCACAAGAGTGTACAGAGTTGCAATCAGGGCAGAAATAATGACTGAAAGATTGATATTAATGTCAATGATCACACTTATTGTGGCACCTATGGAAAAAAAAAATCAAAAAACACAGAAACAACACTATGTTAGTGTACGTCACACAATGATGAGAAGGAACTGGATCCCATTGTCCAAGTCATTAATTAAGTTGTTACACAACATAAGACTCAGTATTGACCCCCAGAGTACTCTGGTGGATGACTGGCCACCAGCTGGACTCCACGTTCTGGTCACAGCCCTCTGTGCCCAGCAGCTTGCAAAGTTTTCATCTTCCCTACTGCTCATCTTAGTTTGTCTGTGTGCATATTATGGGAGCCAGCAACAAAAGGCTTGGTTGGCCTACACATTAATTTAGTTTGTGTACCTGTAGGGACAACTCTTGTTGCCCTTTATGGCCAGATTCAAATCCAAGTAGTCTTTGGCTATTCAGACCCCATCCTAGTATATTCAGACAGCGTCTCCATATTCCTTCCAGGTCCCCTGCTCCTTCTTCTACCTCTTGAAAGCTTCCTTTTTATATATGTGTATAGACAGCAGCTTCTTTTTCATCCCTGCAGGCCTTCTGACACTTTCTCATTTTCATGATTGTCAGAGTGGACTGTTTTGAAGCTCAGAGGAGGTAATCCCTGAATATCAACCAGTTCTCCTGAATCTCACTGTCATCTTCCAAGGGATTCCTCCAAGCAGATCCCAGAAGGGACCAAACTCTACTCTCCTGGAATCTGCTGCTGTGGTCCTGCTTTTTGCCTTGCTCCTTCCTCTCAGGTCTCTAAACCCTATCATCTTCTGAACACTACAGCCAAGGTTGCCTCTGGCTTTTACATCCCTAACTAATTAATTCTTCAGCGTTTGCATGTATTAGGCTCAGAAGAGCAACTCTCTTCATCATCTCCCTTAATTGGTCATGCAATTAGTCAGAGCACTCTAGAAACATCCCAAATTGCTTATGTTCTGTATTGTGCCTCCAACAGCTCTCAAGGTGTTTGTATACTTCCCATAGATATACTAGTTATTTCAGATGACTGTAGTATTTTAACACATTGTTTTAAAAATTCATCTCCTTCCAATTAGGACAATTTAGATGAAATATCTTAGAATAGCTTTTAGTCCTTGCAGGTACAGCAGGTGGATATTCTTGAACACATGGGTGGAAAGTATCTGCCAGTACCACCCAGAATAACATGTAGTATGTTAGAGATGCAGAGAGCTGATAGGTAGCTTTTTGTTGTACAATGAGCCCTCAACATTCTGGTATTTCAGAATTATAGGCTCAAAAATCTTGCAGAAGTTGGAAGTCCTGTCTTTCCCTTCTACAGCCCTGCCAAGCCAGGAATCATGAGAAGATCAGCAAATAAAGAATGCATCAGTGAAGATAGGTGCGCAAATCAGGAGTTGTAATACAAGTGTGTCTATTCACAGTACAGTTAAAATTATGACTCTCTGTGACCTTTATAGTCTTTAGCCATTAGTGGTTAATATGAAGCTACAAGAAAGGCATTCACACCATTTGCTTTGAAATATCACATATTAGCTTGTCCTCAATCAAAAAGAAAGTATATTTTAAATACTCAGAGAGTTCTTCAAGCTATTCAACTCCTATCACCTCAGCGTGTAGTTTGTTCTTAGTCCTTTAAGGGTTTTGTGATGAAATTGTGGTAAACAAGCTCCCCATTGCTTTGCAGTTCATCAGAGCACAGTTGGAGAGTACCTTCAAAGTTTATTTTCTGTTTAAAATAGCTGTGCTAGAAAGCATTGCCACATGCATGTGCACTATGAGTATGATTAGCTGGTAAAAGTCAACTACTGGTGCTTCAGCTCAAGGACTTTCTCAGTTCTTGAGGGGATTGCTAAATTCAAAACTGAAATATAATTAAAAACCCTGGAAACTGACTTATTTTTTCAGGACTGGATGAGTAGTTGGGTGATTTTCTATTGAGTCATATTTCCACTAATTCTCTGCATCTTTTCTTGAATCCTAAGTATTTTCTTTATTTTGTCAAGAAGAAAGCCATGTCAAATTGAATAATACTTAAATGCATTTATCTGAACCTTGTTTTACTTCTATTATTTGTGCTATGGAAAGCTGTGTTTATTTAGACCCTCTTTATGTAAAGGATTATTTTGTTCAGGTGCATTGGCAATGATGTTTCATGTATTTCACAAAATTGTGGCTGTCCCCTGTGATCTCAGTGGTGCAGAAGAGAAGCTGGGGCAGCCGTGACGCAAAAGGGATACTTGCAATCATTCACCTCATCCTCTCTGTTAAAGTAAATCTGTTGCTCAGTCTTTCCAAGCTGTTTTGACAAGGGACCACTTAAAGGCACATTTTCAAATGTAACAGTTCAAGGAAGAAGTCTGGATTTCTTTTCAAACATCTAGAAATGTCTTTCCATTACCAAAATAATCAATGAGGTACTATTATTGTGTACAACTACTGTTTACCGCAGGTCTGAGACAACTGCCCCACTCTGGGCTGTTTCGCTAAGATAGCTAATATTTGAAGCCATTTTTTATGCATTCCTGATTTTCTTAATCCCTTACACCTATTTCAAGGTAATTTTTAAAATGATAGTTCCTTACCTAAGGCAGAGAAGATGGCAGCAGCCCAAAACATTTCTCCCATTAAAGCTGGAATGAACAGGAGCCCTCCCATTCTTTTTCCATAAAGCTGCTGAAAAGGGTCTAGCATTGTCACATAGCCTTTGGATCGCATGGGTTTTGCAAAAAACAGACCACCTACAAAGAAAAGTAGCACAAGACACCAACTTTAGTGGAGTAATGCACTGACATCAAGGGGTAAAACACTGACTGTCATGTAAAGGTATAAATATATCAGTATTACTGTGTTTGTTTCTTTAAAGAAATAAGAAAAATATTTGCTAGGAACTCTAATTTTACCTCTAACCATAGAGTTACACAAGCAAAATCACATCATTTATGTCTACAGTATAGTAATGGATTTTTATTTTTTTATTTTTTATTATTTTTTTAAGTTTTTTGGTTCAGCTTACTTGATCTTCCATTATGAATGATTTCAGAGTTTTGTCTCGGTTTGGATCAGCCTAAGAGAATGTCTTTCATAACTAACTGTTCATACATAGACTAGAACCCAGCATGAGTATATGCCTTATTTTTCACATAGAGCTACACTAGAAATAAAACAGTTGGGGAATCTGGATCAGAAATATGGATTCACACATGGTATAGAGTGCACTAAGCAGAACTGATCCTTCCAGGAGAATGCAGATTTATAACGCATGCTTAAATGAACCTTACTACATCTGCAGGATAAGTCAAATGCTTTCTGGGCTCTGCAGGTGTCAGGTTCCCTGAACGTTTGTCATACATTTATTTCTGTGCATATTAAGGACATTTGATGTATCACAGTTCTGCCCTGCCTGGCTCACATATGTACTGGGTATGTACGTAACTGTGAAAAGTCCCCACATTCCAACATATTTCTAATATACAGTTGTCAAATTCTTTGTCTGGGGAAAAAAAAAGGATAAATCTCACTAAAGTCAAAATAGACACTCCACAGAAATCTTTGTAGTTGACATCAGATGCCTACAGATAAGAAGACTTCTCTCACAGTAACACTGCTGAAATGCAATCCATAAGCTATACTACACTAGAAAACCAGGGAGACCCTAATAAAATCAACTGTACAGTATTTGGAGATCATTAGGTTCTTCGTCATAGGGAATCTATTTGTTGTATTGTACAGAGGATTTTCCACATCTCTCTGTCGTGCCTGATATTTCTTCAATTCATTAAGTTCCCCGAACAGAAAGCTCTAGCTTACCAATCACAATTTATGCCCTTTATATTATGCTGTCTTTAGACAGGCAGTTTACACGCAGAAGGCCTCCAAAATCTTTTCCTCTGTTTTTCCATTGTTCGTGTCTCCTATACCTATAAACATTCTATTTGTTACATCATCATTACAAAATACGACTAAAGCAGGAAAAAAATAGTCACTGGTAGCAGAATCTATTAGGCTATTCAAACATCTGTCAAAGGCAATAGGAGATATTCTAGCCATTGGAACTTGAAAAATTAGAAAAAATACAGCAGATTGTTGAATTAGTAGGAAGGTTAAATTAATCTTAAATCTTTTCAGCCTGAAGCAATAATATTTCCTTTGTTATTCTGTTCTGGTATTTATATATATTTTTAAAGGACTAACAACACCTCATCCCAAATCTGCATGTACATATCACGCATACAGAAATGCTCTTCTTTCTGTGTTCCAAAGAGGGACGTATGGTCACACAGCACAAAATTTTTTTCTCTGTAGAGGCCAATGTTTATCAGTCTAAGGATAAAGTCTGGATTTCTTTGTAAATACCTGGAAACGAGGGGAGTAACTAACTCAGCCTCTTGTGGGCTATTGATTTGGGACAATTCTACAAAGGCTACAAACCTGCAAGATGCTTATGACTATGATTCTAATGACCACTTAATGACACAGATCGATCATAACCCTTGTGACCTGATAATGACATTAACCGATCTCTAGGCAGATCTACTATTAATGTTTTCTTTAAAGGATTCAGAACTGCTCTCAGGGATGGGATTTACTATTGGAGCTAGAGCTGGCCAGCATATAGCAGGGAGGAGTACGCACAATCTGGAATTGTTCCACTGGGGAACAGAGGAAAATCAGGGCAAGCCATAGTTTCTGAGGGGAAACTGAGTTGTATAGGAAAAAATAAAAGGGGCAAGAAGGCCTGGAAAAGCAACCAAAACAGAAAAAAATTAGCACAGACTAGCTGGGAGGACCAGAAGAAAAAGGGTCAAAATAGACTGAGAGGGCAAGTATTATCAAAAATCTAGTAAAACAACCATATTAATACAAGATGAAAAATACAGGATCATTTCTGGAAACATATCCTTTCTAAGCAGTTGCACCAGCACTTGCCTAAGGGCCATGATCTGTTCAAAACCTGGAAGCATGTATTTGACAGCTTTGTAGAGCATTCATCATAGCTCACAAGACAATATTTCTGTTGAGAGCTGCTCCACGCAGCTGAAACCTGACAAGATATTTTTTATTGCTGTTATTTTAGAGAAAGGTAAGAAGGTCTGATTGAATTTTGGGAATTAGATAACAGAGCATGAAGAATTACAGCACTGTCTGTATTTTACACACTGACCCTGTGCATGGAAGGAATCAGTACTTTCATTTTGACCATGACTTTGAGTTTCGTACTACATATAAAAAGAAGTTTAGTTCAACTTTACAGCAACAAATTGGCTCTCCTCCAGACTTCATACATGAAATTCAGAAATTAGTCTCTCAGTGGAGATTTTTAAAGATTTAAGCAATTCCCTAACCTGCAAGGATATCTGCTGCATTTGAAGTCCATGATTTAGACACTATCAGAGAACCCAGTAATATTTTGCAGACTATATAGGCTCTTAAAAACAACACAACAAAACAAAACCCTGAATATATAAAACCTAGTACATACGGTTAAAAATATTTTTAAAATGTGTCCAAAAGAAAATAACAACAAAAGCAACATTTTTTCTTGGTGTCATTTCATCAAACCCACATGATGTCATTGCAGATGATGGCCTTGACATCAGAACTCCAAAATCAGTGAATATCACCTTCATTTCCTTGCTTACCTAAGACCAGACTAAGGGAATATCCGATAGGTGCCTGAGCCCAAGCTAGACCGTAGCCTGGGACATACACAGCTTCTGCTGTCCCATTGATGTAACCTCCTCCAACCCATGTGGCTGAAAAAGAAGAGGTAGAAAAGCCCTTAATGCACTCATAGAACAAAAACCTTCCACACTGAAGAACAAAATTGTCATCACTTATAATACTGCTGTTTTTTATTATGTGTACTCTACAAGTACCAGACATAGCATCCTTTTATAGAAGGTAGTTCTAATCCAAAAAAAATTTACAACTTAAGCATATAAAAGAGAAACCAGATGACTCTCTACAATCAGTGAAAATGTGGGGCCTGAGTTCCCCTTTATACAAAGAATGAAGCATGATAAATCATGAAACATGATCATTTTCTTTGTTTGTTTAAATCAAAGCAAGAGGTAAAGGAGAGGCAAGGAAGAATAACCATATAATGATTAAGTCATCCCAGTTCAGAAAACTCAGAGCACTGAAATTAGATAGTAATTTAATGCAGGTGTGTCCAACCTGCAGCCTGCAGGCCACGTGCAGCCTGGCTCAACCCATCCTGCAGCCAAATCCCCACACCATCAGGGTGGCAGTTCTGCCCTGCCGACTGGCCCAGCCCCATTAATAGGGAAATCATCATATAGGTACGTGATGGTCTCATGCTGCTATTTAAGTTCTAAAAACTGACTCATGTATTTTTGCGTTCCCTGCAGACATATTCTAGAAGAGAATTATAACATCATTAATATTTCTTATCTATATTCATCTATATTCTTCATTAATATTCTTATCTATATAAACAACCAGTATTTCCAGTATACTGAACTCAGACCCTTAATGAATTCTCCACCTTGAAGAAAAATTTCTACATTTGAGAATTTTGGATCTTGAGTGTGTCTGACCAAAAATCTCAAACACAGAATTTTTTTGTGATTGAATCTGTAAAAATGATTATCAATTAGGTAATGAAGTTTATCTCTTTATTTGCAGATTCCATTCAAAAAAGTCTTTCATTTTCTCAGGTGTAAAATAAGTGAATTTTATGAACCTGAGCCTGTAGTTTGAAGAATGGCAGGCAAGTCATTACGTCTTTGCAAAGCCAATTTGATCTGCCACAAAACCTTTGCCTTCTTACATAACATGCTTAGTTCAAACTTCCTGTGTAAAAACGTACAATTGTAAGAAAGTCATTTTCCTTATTCAATACTCAGACTTCTATGTATTAAATAACAAGTGGAGGTGGATAGAAGCAATGGAGATACAATTAAAATTCCTGAAGATCTTCAATGTAAATCTAGATGACTACTACTCTTCCTCTTATACGTGATACCTCTTAACTACAACAAGATGGTATTTTTTAACTTGATGTTACACCACGGCATTAGAATCAAAGATCTCTGGAAACTTGAGCATTGCAATTGTCCCCCATTCTGGATTTTCAAGGACAGGAAAGGACCATTCTGTTGGAAATAATGGAACAGATTTGTACACAGGATGTGCATGCAGAGAATGTCTGCAACAAAAGGAGTGACGCTATATACTCTGATATTAGTAGACTTTTCAGTAATGAGATTTACTGTGCATTACAGAGATGAGTGATGACCACGTGGAAAAGCATGGAGAAGATGGGTTTGACAGGATTCTTGACAGGAAGAACCAGGGATACAGAATGTATATAGAAGATAATCAGACACGTGGGATTTTTTGCCTCTTAATAATGTGAATGTAGTGAAGCAGGTGGAAATATGATACTTTGGTTGCCAGAGTCCCTGTGCACCTGGGATACGTGCTCCTTGTTGTTTCTCAAGCAGTATATACTCAAGGAATGTGTCATGATCACCTGCGTACCGTAGCAAAAGTCACTGAGTAAATATTTAGAAATATATTTGTATATGTCTGTTTCCCCGGAAAAACTAGAAACATGAATTCTGAATGAACGACACCCACTTTCAGGTAGGAAAAATCCCATAGGCGAGGACAGATGTCTAGCAGAACTCCTGCTGTGGTACAAGAAGGCTTTGATGTCTGGCATTGATTTGCCTGGCGTTGACAATAAAGGTGTGTCTGTTCTCCAAGGAGAACTTGGATGCTGTGCCTAGCTCCTTTATTTCTTTCTGGAAGTGACAGGCCACTGCCTTCCCCTGGCCAGGGATGAGAATGATGCCCCATGGACAGGTATTGGAGAATAGGCTAGAATGGAGGCTTCAGCACTCTTTTATAATTTCATTATTTGTTTTCTTGATAGGGAGTTTGAAAATTAGCTGCTGATCAATTTTTGTATGTACACAGCTCCTCTAGAACATCTGCAAGGGACCCCAGAGCTTTAGAAAGGTGTTACACAGCTTTTTGTCAGGGGGTTAAGAGCTACCCTGTCATCAGTAAATACATTTGAAAGAAAATAATGGGATATGGTAGGAAGGGATTTCATCCTTAGATATTAATTTTCTGATCCTTAGTTTTTTAATCCACAATTTAAAGTTAATTTAATTTTTTTTTGTGAAATTCTTTTTTTCTTTTCTTTCCCCCCCCCCCCCAAATCAGACAAAAGGAATATAAAATTTAATAATCTATAGAAACACTTGCGGTAATCCATTTTAATCCTCTCTTTCCCTTCCAACTGAAGGGCCCCAAAATGCTGCAAATAGAAATGTCCATTTAAAGCAAGTGCCCTACAAAAAATACTTAGGATATGGAGTGCGATTTGGATCCTAGTTCATATGAGGAACATAAAAAAATAAAAATACATTTAAAAAATCTTTATATATCTTGATGTATATTACTAAGACAGATTTTCTGATACTTCTTTGTAAATGATCCCTTGTCTAAACACACAAATTATTGAATCAGCTCATCGTGATCTATAAAATGGAATTTCCGATCCAGGGATTACAAAAAAAATTCAGAATACTGATAATATTGATAATACTGGTAATATTTATTTTGTTTTTGTGAAACAATACAAAGCTTCACCCAGGTAAAATTAAAAAAAAAAATGATGTCAATAGATTATGATATTTTTAGTTGCATTTTCAAGCATTTTGATTATGTAATTTCAAATATTTCCTTTGGGGTTCAATCTCAACCACCAAAATCGGGATACGCTCAATTCTGTCACAGGTATCACTTCTTAAAATTGTCACCCCACAAATTAAGGAATATTTATATTTAATTCAACTTTTTACCTATACTCACGAAGAATTAATACATAAATTGAAGTCATGCCTACTGCGGCGCTATGTTAGGAGAGCTGTTGCAATCCATTGAAAATTCAAGATTTTCACTCTTTTTTGATAACTGCAGACACACTCAACCTTCAATAGGCTTCATGTTCAGGCATTCCAGTAACAAGTTACTTAAGCAGTTTGCTCAGGATCACAGTACCAATCCAAGTATGTCCATTATTCATAAGGTGTACACTTATGTTAATACTTTTAAATACATTTCAGAAAGTCAACTAAATACTTACAAATCTTGAAGCTATCCTATGAAGTCATGATGCTTACACTTTCAACTTGATTTTAAATTTACAAGCTAAGTTCTGCCATCCTGCCCACCAAGCAGCCCTAATAAACACGGCCGGTTTTGTAGCTAATACACACAGAACACAGTAGAATTTGTCTCAAGCAAGAAAAACAGAACTGAGCCTTATCTCACAACTGAAAGTATTTCACGTACATATAAATAATATCATTTCTGGGGATATTTTAAAAATCTAGTTGTGCTTAGACAACTCAAGTTGTAAAATACTAAGAGCATGTTTGTATAGCCATCTAGCTCTGGAGATGTTGTCATGTGAAATATGGCCTACGGTTTTTAAAGAACTGTAAAACTATTTTGTAAAAGTTATAGTAGATTTTGATCAGCTTACACTCACAATAGTTTTGTTTTTAAAAAAGGCATATCCCAATCAACTCACTTTTGTCACTGAGACAGAAACTGAATTAGTCCTTGGTTCTATAGTACTGTGAGCGCAACTCCTATCCCTACATGCAAGGCAGTTCATCATAGCCACTTCAGTGGAGAATATCATTTCATCTCCTCTTTTCCAATCTAATGAGTACAGCTTTGTGGCAAGCAGTATGTCCGCAAAATATTCTGATATCAGTGCCCATGAAAACATTTAATTTAGCAGAAAACAGACAAACTAGCTCTTGTCATGAGTAGAGTCTGGTCATATCTGAAGTTTCAGCAGCTGATG
Source organism: Perdix hodgsoniae (assembly GCA_035772895.1). NCBI lineage: Eukaryota > Metazoa > Chordata > Aves > Galliformes > Phasianidae > Perdix > Perdix hodgsoniae. The sequence continues at coordinate 8,398,512 of JAPSGF010000027.1, read as the reverse complement.
AATACATGGCTACTGATGCACCATCATCCGATGTGCTCCAGTATGTTACAGGAAAGTGGTAAAAGTAGAACATATACCTGGATTCAGACTTTTACAAGTGTCCTTTACTCATGATCTAAATATTCAACCTTTCAATGAGCAAAATGAGCCTGCAGGGGGATGGAGAAGAAGACACACTTCCTGGCCCAAATTTTTATGCATCTCCTACATATTACATATTGAGAAACCAGACAGGAGAAAACAAAACAAAAGTCATAACTTGATGAATTCAATTTGGGAACTGAAAGTGCTTTGCTGGAATTTAATTTAGAATATTAAAAAAAATAAAATAAAAAAATGAAGCATGCTTAAATAAAATTATATTGCTTAAATAAAAATGGTGGGCCAATTAACTCTTCTTGTAATGATCTTTTGTTCTGATCCCAGACGTTAGCTTCAAGAGCTGAGATTTTGGACCTTGCTGCAAACCTTTTGTTTACCCACGCAACTTATCAGGTTCGACTGGGGGAGTCAAACAGCACTGCTAAGAAAATTAGTGAGCTTATTCTTCACTGAGGCTTTTCCTTCTGATAGTAATTTTCACAGAAATGTATTATTTTTGTCAAAATGACGCAAAAGGTGTTAAAGAATCCACAAAGTAAGTTTGCAGAAAGGAGTGGGCTTAAGAGTTTAGATTTATGCTAGTTTTGTTTTAGAGATTAATTCTGAACTGATGCTGCCTCCCATCTTTTTTTTACATATAAATCATGCTTTACTCAGACTTGAGCAAAAACAGCTCATGAATTTGGATGGCTTTAACAACAGCAACAGTTATTTTAAAATTAGTTTTCTTATTAATCTTTATGGCTCCTATATTTCTGTTCTAAACATACCTGATCTACAAATGAATATGAAAGCAGTGAATAATATATGGAATATGTTCTTTCTGTACAATTTTTAAAAGTTTGTTGTTTTTATCTAGATGCTACACTTTGTTCACTAAACAATTTCAGCAGCAATTGGGAAACAAAACATCGGTATATCCTCCACTACATATTACTTAGCGTACAGATTATAGTTCTCTTTCGCTGCGATGAAAAACTAACAAGCTATATGCTGGTTAAGGATAAAAAAGAAGTGGAAAAAAGACCTTTTACATACCAGTCATTGTAAATCCACCAACTAGCAAGCCAATGTCTCTTCCGCCGACGATAATAGCTTCGCTGCGATCTCCATCGCTGCCGGTGTTCTTGGTTTTCCAAGCAGCCCATATCCCAACTGCCAGGATAGCCAGGTAAAACACAGCTATGGCCACCAGTCCCTCCACATGGAAAGGCATGTTGGAGTCCCGACTGGTTTTTTGATTGCTATTTCATTAAGGCTGCTGGAGAGAATGCAATAATACGTCTGCTTTTAGCAAACCTAGCAAGATGCTTTTCAGAATCAATCTACGAAGAAAACTCAGATCGTTATTGAAAAGGCTGTTGCGGTGAATTTATTAAGTGAGCATTTCAGATGTAACTGAAATTAAGCTTACATGGCAATTGAAATGCCTGTGGAGCAATGAGCAACAATTGTAACCTGTGATTACAATGGAAAGTGAATGATGTGGCCGAAAGCTATGCGATTCTTATAAAGCAGTTCCTGAATACTGAATTCTTGCAGTCACAGAGTTGCCACTGTTAAAACTCTTTAGACAAGAAATAGCTTGGTACATGGAACAGCAGAAAAGAGCTTGGCCATGTGGTCTGTCACATAAGTCTCTATTTAGTCAGAATATAAAAACTGTAAAGAAGTAACAACAACAAAAGGTATCTTTTGATGTATTGGAATGCTGCATCTTTTTCACCCTCAGCCTGCTCCTGTATTTAAAAATCTCCACTTTCTCTTTAGTGACAGGCTTAATTTCCCAGCATTAAAAGTACCGATCAATTCACGATCGCGCTTTCATCTGGAAAGCGCAAAAGCTGTCGGACGACAGCAAACGCCAGTTCCCCGACCTACAGCCCGGAGCCCCTCTCGGGCGACCCCCCAGCCTTCCCCGCGTCTCTCAGCTCTCACCCCCCCGCTCCGCGCGGAGCTCGCCTCCTCCCAGCAGCTCTGCCAGCAGCCTCCCACCGCCCCGACGGCTCCGCGGGAATCCCGCTCTCCATCCCTCGGAGCCGCCCTACCTGCCGCTCTCCGCGGAGCTCCTCGGGGCTCCGCCCGCCCCTCCCGGCCGCGCACCCTCTCCTCGCCTCCCGCTCCTCTCCCTCCCGCCGCGCCGTCGGGGAGCCGAACCCGCTGCGCTGTGCCCGCCGCCCCACCTGGGATCCGGCGCCGCGCTGCCCTGCAGTGCCCCGGGCACGGCCGTCCATCCCTGGGGCGGTGTCGGGGCTGAGCCCGGGGGCCGTGCCCCCACCCGGGGTCTGTCCGCAGGGGGTGGGGGTGAAGCGCAAAGGCGGCTGTTCCCCCTCTCGGTGCGCCGAGTGGTGAGGTTGCAACGGTGGGCTGGTGGATTAAAAAGAGGAAAATCCCTTTATAAAGGAGGAGGGTTGAGTGGGGTGAGAGGACCGTGTCCGTCAGAGATGGGGGGGGAGGAAGGGGGAAAGACGTCAGAGTGCTAGGGGACGTTGGGGGGAAGTAAGGATGACTCAAGGGAGAGTGATTGTCGTGTCATGGCAGGGAAACAGGGTTAGGAAGTAAAAGTGGGGAGAAAAAAATAAAAGGGAACAAGGGGGAGAAAGGAAGGAACAGGTTCACGTGAGACCAAAGGGAGAGAGAAAGAAAAGAACGAGCTGATCAGAAAAGGTGTGCTGAAAAGAGGGATGGATGAAAGGGAGAGAACAGAAAGAGGAAGAGGCAAGGTATGCTCTGTGCTCTCACTGCCCCCAGCACCCCATCTACATTCCCACAGGCCTGACACCGAGGCTGGGCTTTCCAGGGCCACCTTTCCCCATAGCTCCCTCCATGCTATGCATCCCTCCTGGGCATGCAGCCAGGTTCCCACCCACAGTGCTGCTAATTCTTGTGGCTCTCCCTTTTTGATGTGCCCCTCATAAACTTGACCTGCAGCCCAATAGTAATACCAGCCTTGCTTTAAAAGGTTTCCTACCCTTTCCCTCCAAATGATGCTGGGCAGTGGGCCCCTCAGAGCTGAGAACGGTGTTGCAAATGCAAAAAGGACCCATGCACACCGTTGCCTCAGTTTTTACAGTATAGAAGCATCTTAGAATCGAGAGGAAAACCATGATCTAGGAGGATATAAGGACAGAGAAGGGGGAGGTTGCAGGCCAGCTGAGCTCATCCCCCAGTAAGGAAGGAAACATGGGCTGGCTGAAGTCTGCTATCAGCCAGCTGCCCAGCCTGCAGAGAGCCTCTGCTGCCTACTGGCAGACTGATGAGCCCGGCATGCCAAGCAGCATATCAGCCCAGCCACTTATTATATATATTATGTGCAATCTGTTATTATTGCATATCTGTAAAGTGCATAACAATGCTTTCAAATATCTGGGTTTGGTTGAAGGAGCCCAAATAAAGGTGACCAGTGAATTAAAAGGTATAAAATGTACTATTTTTGTCAGCCAATCTTGTGGATTGTTGAGTGACTCCCAGTGTTTGCCTTGGGAGTCTGCAGTAAAAGCTCTTCCCAGTAAAAGACAACAGAGATGTACTTCATACACAAGGGAGCATTGTAGCACCTTCTCAGCAGCACTCCTATCATAATTAAACATAACGCCAATGATAAGTAGAAGTCATAGACTTCGGAAACAGCATTGAGTGTCCCTGTTAGAAGCAAATAAATGAATTTCAGCAGATAAAACATGTTAGAAAATTATTGGGTGATATAATGGATGTTAAATTAGATTTACAGAAAGAATTAATTACATTTTAGTCTGTTTTTCTCCGGCTCAGTGCAGAGGAACATGTGACAAAACAAAGTATGGAAAATTCTGACGAAAACTGCTATCCAAAAGTCTTAGCACATTAAACTAACTAACTAGCTCGCTAACTAAATCTTAAATTGTGGCTTTAGTCTTCACTGAAGACGTGGCAAAATTCCTTAGTAACCCTAGTTGAACCTGTTCTGGAATGGGGAAACAATATTTTTATTCATTTTCAAAGCTTGAATAATTTAAGTGCATTACATTTGAATGGAATTCATTAAAATGAGTCCTGAAAAAATATTAATTTTTATTTGTTTAACCTCCTGGGATAAGTTCTTTGCGTATTTCATAAGAATGGTTTTCAGCCATCCACACAGTGAAACAACTACACTGACCAAGTTTTACCTTCCACCTGAATCTACTCTATAACAACCACAAATAAGTTAAATCACACATTTTCTCTCTCATGAAACACTCGTCAAAGGTATACATTTCTTAAGCTGATATAGCTTTGGATTTTGAAGCTGCCTTTGGATGTATCTGGAAAAGACTAAGAAATGATTTTAGTGAGGTGTGACCGTTATTTGGTTTAATAATTTAGTATTCCTTCCTTGCTCTTCCACTTCAGGCAGTTTTGTAGTGTTTTGTCTTGGGTAAAGACCTACGGGATTCCTATGTGGATTATGCCAGATGCACTCCATCAGCAACCTTCAACCACAATAGGTGGCACGGAGGGCAGGTTGTAAACTGAGACAGGAGAGGTTTAAGTTAGATATTAGGAAAAATGTTTTTCACACAGAGGGTGGTGACGCACTGGAACAGGTTGCCCAAGGAGGCTGTGGATGCCCTATCTCTGAAGGCATTCAAGGCCAGGCTGGATGTGGCTCGGCAGCCTGGTCTGGTGGTTGGTGACCCTGCACATAGGGGGGTTGAAACTTGATGATCATTGTGGTCCTTCTCAACTCAGGCCATTCTATGATTCTATGATTCTATGATTCTATGATTCTATGATTCTAT
>JAPSGF010000027.1:8299588-8393640 GCA_035772895.1 Perdix hodgsoniae | reverse complement strand
TCTATGATTCTATGATTCTATGATTCTATGATTCTATGATTCTATGAACCACAGCCATATGCAATGTTCATGTCTTAGGGTGTGCATAAATGGGTTCCAGTAAATTTTACAGCTTTTGCAAAAATATGTACCATGGTGCCAGAGTTACTTATTGCAGCTCCAGTTACTTATTGCAGCCACACTAGACCTGACCACATTTCCAAAAAGATTTCTGTGCACTATAGAAGGGCTGAATTTGTGTTTTATGGGAAAGAGGATCAGACAATCCACTGACAGTTTGCTGCATTTAAGATAATCATTCTTCACTTGGACATTATTTTCTCTTTTTCTTTTTAAAGAACATAGCTTGAAAATGCACTTTTTATTTAAAAAAAAATATTGAAATTTTCATTAAGAAATAAAGAAGAAATAATAAATAAGAAATTTGATCCCATTTACTCACCTTGAATCACATTCAAGTTTATTTATGTGTTGGTTGGTGGATTCCCATCGCCGTAACCTGCCTCTGCTCAAAGGGAAAGCCCTGCCTTGAACAGTGACAACACTGGACTTGATAACCCTGTAGAGCAGGGCAGTCCAAGGTCCAAGAGGATGGGATGGCAGAAGAACACATACTGCTCTTTCATTTTGGTTAAGTTAGCTGAATGAATGTGCAGCACTAAAGAGTAACCCGATAAGTGGTGGTAAGATTTTTTGTGTTGGCTTTTTTCCTCCCCCCAATAAGTCCAGCCTGCTGCAAGCTTCCAAGGTCTCATTCTGCACTGGGCTATCGATTCTACCTTATGTGTCTTGTGAAATGTGGATAAAGGGCCAGGTTTTACTTTAAAGAAACACAGCACAAACCTGGAGCTATTCTATCTAAATTGCTTTAATGCACTTGAAATTTACTTCACTAACAGAAACTGGCCTCAAATCTCATTTGTGTGTGTGTGTGTTTGTGTGTGTGGCAATTTTTTGTAGTAAAATGAATGTTTATTTCAGTGACAGTCAAATTCTTTGCTTTTTTTTGTGTGTGTATGAATAGTGTGTACAGAGGCATGGTACCTATCAAGGAGCAGAAGGCTAAAGGTACAGATCCCTGCAGGTTGTCTCAGAATTTCATCTCAGATTAGATGGCTTTTGCTTTCACTTTTTAAGCCAGCTGTGTCTCGTATGCTATTCTCCTTCATTTCTTTACACAGCTATTAGGGAATAATCTTAGAAAACAACAGAAGTTAGCTTTCATGTACACAGTCGTTTTTGAAGCAAGGATATTATAACATTTCCACAGATTTCCTGAGCCTGTGTATACTTATTTGAACTCACTCTTGCTAACAGTAAAGATTTTTTGGTTTTCAGACCTATGTCCATCACTGGGACCTAGTTCAGAGAAAGATGCATTTGATCAATATAAAACCATCTGGTTAAAGCAAGGAAGGCTTCTTTTTCTTAGTGCTTCTTGTTTTCTTTCAGAGAAATCTGAGCACTAGGAAACTTGAGCGACAGAAACCAAAGTGTAACTAGAGTGAACACTTCTTATAAGGAGTGCATGAAAAAATCATGACATAGAACCTTTACAGAACAAATACTTTCTGGTTACATACACTTTTGAGGAAAAACTCTGCTTTCTGACGTATTTCTGTGTTTAATGCCTACAGGTCTATGGGGCCAGATGATAACCATCCCAGGGTCCTAAGGGATCTGGCTGATGTGGTTGCTGAACCACTCTCCATCATATTTGAAAAGTCATGACTGTCAGATGGAGTCCCCAGAGGCTGGAAAAAAGGAAGCATCACTCCCATTATAAGACAGGGAGGAAGGAGGACTCAGGGAACTACAGGTTGGTTAGCCTCACCTCTGGGAGGTGGGAACAGATCCTCCAGGAAGACATGTTAAAGCACATGTGGGACAAGCAGGTAATTCCAGACAGCCAGTGTGGCTTTACCAAGAGAAGGTAGTGACTAACCAGTCTGGTGGCCTTCTGTGATGGAATGACAGCACTGGTGGACAAGGGAAGGCAACTGATGTCATCTGCCTGGGTGGCCTGCAAAACCTTTATATTTCATAATTCCCCCCCACCTCCTTATTTCTAAATTGGAGAGATATGGACTTAAAAGATGGACTGTTTGGTGGATAAGGAATTGATGGGAAAGCTGCAGCCAGAGAGCTGTGGTCAGTGGCTTGAGGTCCAGGCAGAGACTGGTAACAGGTGGTGTCCCCCAAGGGTCTGTATTGGAAATGATATTCTTTAACATCTTAATCAGGGATGTAGAAAATGGGATTGAGTGCACTCTCAGCAAGTTTGCTCATGACACCAAGCTGAGTGGTGCATTTGATACAGCAGAATAATGGGATGTCATCCAGAGGGACCTTGATAAACTCAAAAGGTGGGCCCTTGAGAACCTATTGAGGTTCAGCAAAGCAAAGTGCTATAGGTTTTGCACTTGGGTTGAGATAATCCCAGATATGTATACAAGCTGGGAGAAGAAGAACTTGAGAGTAGCCCAGCTGAGAAGAACATAGGTCCTGGTTGATGAAAAACTTAACATGAGTCAGCAGTGTGTGTTTGCAGCCCAGAAGGCCTGTGACATCCTGGGTTCCATCAGAAGAGGGGTGGTCAGCAGGGTGAGGAAGTGATTGTCCTCCTCCACTGTGCCCTCATGAGGCCCCAGCTGGAGTACTGCGTCCAAGCCTATGGCTCCCAACACAGAAGGGATGTGGAACATTTGGAGAGGGTCTAGAGGAGGTCCATGAAGGAACTGGGCTTGTTCAGCCTTGAAAGGAGAAGGGTGAGGGGAGATCTCATTGTGGCCTTTCACCACTTAAAGGGAGTTTATAAACATGAGGAAAATCAACTTTTTACAAGGGTGGATAGTGATGGGACAAGGGCAAATGGTTTTAAAATAAAATAGGGGAGATTTAATTAAATGCTGAGGGAAGCTTTTTACTGAGAGAGTGGTGAAGTCTTGGAACAGTTTGTCAGAGAGGCTGTGGATGCCCCGTCCCTGAAGGTGTTTAAGGACATGTTGGATGGAGCCCTGGGCAGCCTGATCCAGTAACAGATCTGGAGGTTGGTGGCCCTGCCTGTGGCAGGGGGTTGGAACTTGATGAGCCCTAGGTCCCTTCCAACTGAAGCTATTCTATGATTCTGTGATTCTATGATTCTATGGTGTAAATACATGTTTTATAAGATTGGATGACAGAGCTAGTTCAAAAGAAAAAAGAAACAAACAAGAAACAAAACAAAAGAAACAAAAAAGAAACAAACAAGAAACAAAAAGAAACAAACAAAAGAAGTCATTAGTTTCCTTAACACCCTCATCTCCTCAAAAAACAACTAACCAACCAACCAACAACAACAAAAAGAAACCAAAAACAAACAAACAAAAACAAACAAACAAACACCAAATTTTTGATAAAAGTTTCCTGTGTGAGAAATATTTTATTACAGCTTGGTGTAAACCCTGTAATAAAAGCTTTCCTCAGACAGATGTTAGATAAATGTTTATAGCAAAATTATTCTATAAAAGGGCTTCACAATGTTCGTGAGTTTGTGATTTGGAGAATAGTATGCATCTTAGATTCCCCTGTGCGGTTTCTTTATTAACCTTGGAGTCCCCAAAGAAATTATCCATCCATTTGCTTAACAGCTCAGAAAAACCACCTGGATGAGAACTCTTTTGGAAGATATATTTGGAAGATATTAACAGTCCCTTGTTACCTTGAGGGAAGATACAGATTCGCTGGCTGTTTTGAGCTTTCAGGATTCCAGGCAGTTAGACCACTGATACGATTCTTTTGATAGTAAACTGGATAGGATGTTAAGAAATAGTTCTTTTTCCTACTGTCACAAAAAGTACATGTGACATACTATTTAATAGTGTGGCATAGTTTTTTCTGTCTGTAGTATATTAAAAAAAAAGAACTGTAAAGTTAAGTTTTTAAAAAAGCAAAGTTAGGACTGTGTGAAATATTAACACAGTTCCTTTGTCTCTATGGTCATATACTGCATGATCATATACTACCTTTTTCTTGAGGTACTTGTCTTACTATTTCAGTCAATGTTCCTTATTAGTCATGCGGCCTTACATATTACACTTCATTCAAACTTCTCAAGGAAAACAAAATTGGAGACTTTCTCCAAGTGTTTCTTCAGTGCAGAGTATCAGCACTTCACACCTTCAGGTCATTTTATCTGCATAGCATACTAATGGGATGCATGGAATTTTTATACTGCTTTCTGTGTTTAAGATGTAGCTCTGGTCAATTTCTGCTTCTCCTTTACTCCATGTTTATGCAAATCACAGATGCAACTAAAACTGTTTTTTTCTGAAAAAAAAGAAGAAGAACAGAAGAAGAAAAGAAGAAGAACAGAAAATCAATATTTCATCTGAGTCAGACATCCAGCATGAAAAATTTCATCAGATTTCTGGTAAAGTTTTATGCAATTGTAAGTAAGGCTTTCATTGTGAAAAAAAAATAAGTAAGCTGAACTAAACTGGCTTTTTAACACCTGTTGTAAGGAAGCTATCATAAAAATTTTGAAGTAAAGTGAAAAGATTGAAAGATAAAATAGAATGTGTTCATTTTTTTCTCATTTTTTTACACAACTGTATTGCATTATTGCTGTTTACTTTAGGGTAAATAAGAATGAATCAGATCTAAGATATATGCTGTCTTATGGTGAAGTGCTATATTGGAACTGTGCTGAATAGATAATTAAAGTGAAGCAAGGGAGGGTGTTGTATATTGTTATCATTATTTAATACTGACATTGCCAGCAGTTCCCAGAAGCCAGTCACATCAAAACTCCGTTGTGGTAAATGCTATGTAAACATATTGTGATCCTGACACAGAAACTACATCTTTTTCTTTGGGCTTTTCTGCACTGCAGATCAACATCAGTGAGCTACATGAGGAGTAAGAAAAAAAATATCTGTAGCAAAATAAAAAAATATAATAAAAATGAGTGAGTGATTCTTAACATAGGATATAGTGCACAACAGCTATTTGGCAAGCTACCTGGAGACAGTGCTTGTCATTCTTTTTTTTTTTTGCTTTTTTGAAAAAGGTGATGAGGTGAGACCAGCGAAGGGGAACAGACAGACCAAATATCTAGCTTTCTTTGGGGTGCCTTGAACTAAGCAAGATCATGCTGGTTGAAATGCTTATTGGATTTCAGGGAAATCTATCTCTGAGCAATAAATCTGTCCGAACAGAGACCTACCATTTATCAAGCTTACAGCAAAAGGCCTTTGAACTGGTGGACAGTTGCATAGGAACACTCTCAGTTGGGCTAGCGCTTGTGTCATTTATAATTTGTGACTTATAGTACGTCAGAGACTAGCCACGTATCTGAGAAGGCAAGAGGTATGTTTGCCTGGGTATACCACATTAGAGATGCATGTCCACTTGGAAAACAGAAATCCACATATAAACAAAGGCTGAAAAAGAGCTCTTGGTAAACAGAAGGTTACAAGGGCTCTACCCCACCAAATAGGGTCACAAAGTCATGTGTGAGCTGATACAGAAGTGAGTCACAGGTCTGCTCAGCTGCCATAGTGAACAGTTTCAGAAACATGTTTAAAGCTATTTCTGGCTATATTAATATTTTTAAAATGTGCTGAAGATGGCTTGCAGTCCTAAGTTTCGCTATGAACTGAAAGGCACACAAGAAAAAAGGTAATTAGTACAGCTGAAAAGAGTAGCAGATGAGTTTAAGTCACCTTTGGATATTTTTAAAATGTGCTGTATTGTCCTAGTACAGCAATAATGCAGAGTGATGTAGTGCCAATACTGAGGTATTTCTGTTAAGCTGAATTCAGATTGTCCACTATTTACTAGCTGATTTCCTGTTGCTGTCTTGGTGAGAAATGTAGGATCTGAGAAAGGTTTTCAAGAACATTAGGACGCCAAATTTCAATTTAGGTAGTTTTTGTGTGTGTGTGTGCATTTGTGTGATAGCATGGAGATTATCTTTACAAAAGTAGTTTCAGAAAATTTACAAGATATTCTTTTGTACCATCACTGAAATGAGACAACAGCTCAGCTTCATGCTGTCCCAACCTCTACTCTAACTGAATTACAGTCTTCATGAAATATGTGAAAATATTTGGTAAATCTTCTGAATCCCTTCATAGATCCATGTATGCCACCTTCTATTAAGAAATCAGAAATCCAAACAAATTAAATGCAACAAATAATGGTAAAGTTGCTGAGCACTGAAGGAAACCACACGTAAATTGTATTTTGTCATTTACAATCTGAAGATATTGTGAAAATTTACTATGAATTATACTATTATTAATAGGTATGGTGCTTCTGGTTTTACTGAAGAGATATTTAGGAAAACCCTGTGATCATTTTCATTGTGCAATTTTGACCAGTTGGGAACAGGCAAAATCATGGCGATAAAAAATTGAAGAAAATCCCCTTGTTATTTCACTGTGGGAATTTCCTTAAAAACATCTAGTGAGAGCACTGTGATCCATTACCAGTAACTGAACAGCATAAAATCATTTTCTCTTTGGCACTGGGTAGGCTGATATATCAAAAACTTGTGCTGTTTGGTTTCAGTTTCTCTGTGCTCATATGTACACATTTCAGTGAAAGAATCGATTTCTTGAGAGAAAAATGAAAAATATTGATTCTGTGAGGATTTTAGGATTGCATAAATCAAACCTTCTTTTAAAAACAATAGCTTTTGAGTAGTATGGCTGAAATATCCATACAATATTAAGTCATTTGCCCATATCTGGACAAAAGTAGAAAAAGTTGAAACTAGTATCAGCTGATTTCAAAGTATTTAGAGAGAAAAAACATATATCAGATTTAAATCACTTTTTAATGGAACACTTGCCAGAACAATTTACAGATCTTCTTACAATAGTTACAGAAAATAATTATTAAAGTCTATACTTTCTTGGCTTTTTATATAAGATGCATGAAATGTGTTTTAAACCAACATGTTTTGTTTCATACCAGAAGTAAAAGGATGTTTATGGTCAGTCATTGACAGGCAGTGGCCAAATAGGCATATCACTGTGCCTGTTCATGCTTCTAAAGCTATCAGAATAAATGAGAATTGTCCTATGCGGTGGTATAAAATTTATTCTCTCTTGAAAGTTAGCCAGTATCTCGTAAAACATCTACACTATTTTACTTGCTCCCTACTCCTGTCCTTCAGGAAAATCACTTACTCAGTGATATCTTAAAAAGCAAGCACAAGACAAAATGTGTGAGCAAACAGTAGAATCAAAATAGTAATCCTTATTGTAGTAGCCACTCATACTACCAAAAATTGTAAGCTTCTCAGCGGCCAACCACCTGCATACCACTATTCAGTCATTTTCAGGATTCTGTGATCTAATTTATAAATGATCTATGAGAAATATAATTTTCTCTTTTAAATTAAATCACCTGGCTACATAAAAATGGAAAATGTATCATTATCAGTAAGCCAGAGAACTTAAAATAATATCCGCTGGTAAAATGAAAACAGAAATTAATATGATTCTGATTTTATTCCCTGTTAAGTTATTGTTCTCATCAGCTTCACCTGATAGGGCTATACAAGCACCTCAGCTGCTACCAGGAATTTTTAAGCAGTTTATAATTTATGTGGGAGAAGAATATCACAGTAGAATATCACATTCCTTTGAGGATTGTGAAGGAAATATGTTATTTAGAGTCTTTAGGAGTTTATAAAAATCATGTTTCACTATGAACTCTACAATAATTAGGTATAATGAAAGATGCTCTATATTTATTTATAACTGTGAAATTAGTAACTATGCACATTTGATGACAAGGTTCAGAGATTCATTATTTCTGGCCTGAAATATTGCCTATTTGCAGTAAGGTAATTTTTTATGGCCACAAATTATGACACCTGAATGATCTCAAAATTCGCAGAAGTATATTTATATATATATTTTTCATTTTCTAATGCACATTCGTAACTGCTATTTAGCAAAATGCCATAACACTGGTCTGAAGCTGACTGTAGAATTTTTATAACTTTTAGAACAAATTGGTTGAAATTCAGAGATTTAAAAAACAAACACACACCTTTCACTTCAAGAACAGAAAAGAACAGAGCAGAGTTTTTTCTGATTTGTTTATCAATTTATTGTTTGTTTCAGTCTTCACAACCTACATACAAATATTCCTTTCCATATCTAAATATCCATATTCCATATCATAATAAAATATCAATTCCATATCATAATTAAAAGCTATTTAAACCAAGTATTATTTCTGTATTTTGGTGGCCATTACCACTATTCATGAACTGGTCTCTGCTTTCAGTTGTTTGGGTTTTTGTATGGATAATTATTTGCTAATCAGGCTAATCCGACAGATTTCAGTGGTTGCACTAATGGGTGTAACAAATTTTAACTAAGAACTTCAGTAACTATTTGAAATTGATAGTCGAAGTTAAAAAGTATTTTCAATTGAAAGTTATTATCCGTAGACAAAAATGTCTTAGATTCTCTTGATAATGCTTTATCAAAAAGCAATTATTTCTTTTGTTGTTTCTGTATTTCTCTGATCTAAGTATTAGTAATTTAAATGCAGTCAGAAAGCATTTGGCATACAAGTCCATACTGATAAAAGTCTGAATGTCTCTTGTAGCTTCTATGTATCAGTAAGCATGTAATCTCAGCTCAAGGAGATTGCTCCAGTGCCTGACAGAATTATTACCATTGACTTCAGTGAAATTTGGATCAGGATGTAAAAAAAACCAGGTGATTTAGCAAAAGAAAATTGAGTACTCCAATGCCATAGATTTATTACAGAAGTAGAGTATAAATGACCAAAATGATTCTACGCTGTGAGACAGATATACTTGGTAAAAGAGCATCTGATCACTGCAAGAAGATTTCAGGATTAGAATGTCTAATAGAGACCTTGTCATGCACTTTAGAAATAAGCAGGATAGGAACAAATATTGACCAAAAAACTTTTTTGCCTACAGGTACTTCTTGGGCCCTTTGTGCTGTTTGCAAGACATTCTGGGAATCTCTGCGTGTCTTCTTGTCAAAAAAAGCCCACTCCATTACCAGAATTGCTGTCAGGTACTATTCTTCATATACTTAAGGAGCATGTGACCTTTTAAAATCCTTCAGACCAAGGTCAGAACAACACAAGTAAGTAAATTGAACAAACTTGCTAAACACACCTCTAAATTTGAAAGAAGCTTAGGTTTCCTATTTAGAATATATAATTGTTACTGAAGCACAGGTGCAACTGATGCTGCCATAACTACTTTGTCAGTTTTGAATAATTCATTTTTTTAATTGGAATAATCATTTATATTGCTTCATTTATGGAAAAAAATATAAATAAATGAGTTCACATTTGTAAAATAATCCCTAAGGTATTAGTGTTTTCACACATTTGGGAAGAAAATGTAAATAGCATGAAGGATGGTTGTTTTCTATGGTTTGTTTGTTATTCATTGAACTTGAAGCTAGAAAATGAGAAATTGAACTGAACTAGGTGACAATTCCTTAGATGCTGTTTACTTGGGGAATTCACTAAAAATGTGCTTTGGAGCATGATTTTGGAAAGGGCTCATAAATTAGCAGAGGTGAAAAATTAGAAAATAAGGAAGGAAAAGAAGCTATGCTCCATTACCCAGTACTCCAGCAGATTTATTGGGAAGTCATGCTTTCAGCTAGTGTTTTTATAACTTAAACAAATTGCAAGTAAACATCATATTTGTATGTGACTTTTCATAAAAGCAATGTTTCAGAGTGATTCATTATTTATTACATGCTCTGTGGTATACAGGCTATTCATCCTGCAGTTCTTAGATGTAATGAGAACAAAAAAAAAGACTTTGTGTGCTTTAGCAGAAGACAGAAAACCTGAAGCAGCTTTTCAGTGATATATATAAATAAGATTTTTACATACAAAACTCATAAAGCTTATCTCAATTAAGGAAAGGTGCTTCTGAAATTCAGTAGGCCTTGCTGCTCGTCTCCTGACTCTGACTACTGCTTCAGTCATAGAATTATAGAATCATAGAATCACCAGGTTGGAAACGACCTGCAAGACTGATTTTTAATGAATCTGCATAAAAGTATTAGAAATGCATTTTCAATCATGGGGTACTGTACTGATTTTGAATGGGACAGTTAATTTTCTTCATCAGAACTCATCAGATCTTTTGGTTTTGTGCTGAAAACTGTGTTGATAACATGCCAATGTATTTGTTATTGCTTGAGCAATGCTTACAGATCACCAAGGTCGTTTCTTTTTTTCATATTGCCCGGTCAGAGAGTAGGCTGGGCATGCACAAAAATCTGTCAGGAAGGCAGATTGTCTTAGTTTCAACTGGAAAGGAATTGTTTTCTTCAGAGTTTTTAGTGTGATGCTATGTTTTGGTTCTAAGAGAAAAACAGTGTTGATAACACACTGACATTTATTGTTGCCTCCTAAGCAGCATTGTACAGAGCCAAGGCTGTTTCAGTTTCTCAGGAAAAGGCTGGGTGGAAACAGCTGATTTAAACTGGCCAAAGGGATGTTCCAAACCATATGACATCATGCAGAAGGAGTTTTAAAGGGGGTGGGAGTGCATCTCTCTTCTGCTTCTCAGGAGCTAGCTGGGCAACAGTCAGGAGTTGGTGAGCAAATCCTTGTGTATCACTTGTTATATACGTATACATACATACACATATATATTTGTCTTAATTGTTCTCTATCTTAGTAAATAACTTCATCTTAACACATGAGTTATACTTTGTTTATTTTGATTCTCTCCTCCATCCCAGTGGGAAGGGGAGAAATGAGTGAATGAATGTGTCATACTGAGCCAATTGTTGGATAAAACCACAATACTGATAAAAGGAGTACTCTATACCATACAACCTCATGCTCAGCAATAAAACTGGGAGAAAGGAAGTTGGAGAAGGACATGATGACTGAGGAGAGGTGAACATTTGGAGTTATGGTGTTTGTCTATTATGCATGATAAAGCTCTTCTTTCCTGGAAATGGATAAACACAAGCCTGTTGATGGGATACTGAATGAATTCTTTGTTTTGCTTGTGTGCACAGCTTTTGCTTTACCTATTGAACTATACTATCCCAAACAACTTTTTTTTTTTTTTTTTTTTTTTTTTTTTTTTGTAATTTATAGTCAGGTTTGTCTACAAGTGTCATAATTCCAAGACATAAAAAAATTGCAGGAAGTTGTGCAGTAATATTTAGAATACTATATTCATTATTAAGTATCATGTTAATTATTAATAGTCATATTTATACATTTAATACTCCACATTTTCATTGGATTTCAAAAAAGGGAAGGGAAGGGAAGGGAAGGGAAGGGAAGGGAAGGGAAGGGAAGGGAAGGGAAGGGAAGGGAAGGGAAGGGAAAGAAAAACCTATTATTTTTGTCTTGTCATGGTTCTCTGCTTCAATTTAGAGAAGCAGGCTTCCGAAGAGATCAGCACCATGGACAGAAACAGAACCGCCTTGTTCTCAAATGACATCTGAGGAATCTGCGTGTGCATGTGTGAAAATCCTCCCCGGGGATTGATTACCGACACAATTCTTAGCCTGCAGCGGGATCATATACCAGCTTCAGTCATCCAAATATGTATATACATATATATATATAGCTGTGCTATAACAGCAGATTAAGGAAAAGCAATGGCTGCAATAGCCACATTTTGGTTCTCTTCTACAATGCTTCCAGGGAAATTCTTTTTGACAATTGTTATTTTATGTCTAGACAACATTTCATTCTTGAATCATCAGTGTGTACTGAGTGGCCATTTTCTCCCTTTTTTCCCCCTCCCAATTTGTTAATGACTTTTTCTTCTTAGTTTTCTCAGCAGATTAGCAGACCACAGAAATGCTGTTATTTTATGTGACAAGGCCTGCAACACTAGAAGTTAATTTGATGAAGCAAAATGGTATTATATTGCCCTATACTGCATTATGTAGCTGCAAGATATATTCTAAAAGAAAAGTCAGTTGTTTATTTACAGGTTTCTTAAATATTAGGCAAGCACAATATATTGTCCCATCATCGTTTACAATTTATTGCCCTACATAATTTAAGGAATACTCTATTGGTACTCAGGGAACTGAATGCTTGCTATCTTTTAAACTCATGAAACTCATGTCTTACAATTGTTGAACTCTGAGTATGCAAGCTGTCTGAGGTCAGGGCAGATGCATAGGTGCTATGGTGAGGCACAGCAAAAGAAGAAATCCCTCCCTACTCAGAACACTTCCAATTTGGCTCTTGCTTTGTTCCCATTTGCTATCTGTCTGAACAAAAAGCAGAAATAATATGCCTGGATAGTTGATGTGAGGGATATGACAATCCCTTACCCATTTTCCTGGACAGCAGGAGAACTAATCAACAACAACTTGCCCTGGAAGCCCAAACTGTGAGTGTCTCCTGAGCAGATATGTGATTTGGGCTACAATCCAACACAGATCTAGCAACAGAGTTCAAGAAGGCCCTCACTGAAGTCTATTTCATGCAGTATTTCTTATGAAGATGTAAGATGACAATACTGTTGTGAATAATATGTGTGTGTATATATATATGTATATATATGTATATATAAGGCCAAAGAAGTGGGAATTTAATGACTTTCTTGATTCTTTTAATTTTCAGTGCATTTTAATTGTAACTACATTAAAAATATAGGTGTTGTATTTCCTGCAAGAGAAATACAGTATCAGTATTTTCAAATTGAAATAAAACAAAATTGCAGTAATGAAAACAAACAAACAAAAAATTGAAAGCAGAAAAATTGCAGTACTGATGTATGACCCTATAGGACCAATTAAATGCATGTAATCATGAAAACTGAGCATGTAATCATGGAAAGACTGAGCAAAATCACTGGCAGCAAAGAAATTACTTCTGACACTGACTTTTGACCTTTCTGTTCCTCTTCCCTACTTTTCCCCTTTTTTATCTGTCTTGAAAGGGCTACATGGAAAATGCAACTCACTGTTAAATGAGCTGAGAAAACAGGAAGAAAAGTGAAAAGGGCAAGATAATTTTACATGTATAAATGAGCAGAGAGAAAGACAATAACAAAACAATCAATTGAGCAAACAGAAGCTGTGACAGTAACACAAGTTGTTATGTTTACATCATTCTCAAAATCTGAGATGCAAACAATTTTGTAGGGAAGATATTAATCAAAAAATAGCTCAATTAAATTTACTTATAGAAGGACTTCTATATGGGCCTATAAACCACAGAAATACTAAACAAAAATAAAAATCCTTTTCCACAATGCACAATTTGTAAATCATAGCAGAGTTCTGTTTTCCCATTCAGTTAAAGTTTTAAGCTAGATCTTTCACTGTTCCTATTTTCCATGCTTCCATGGTGTTTGTGGTACTTCATTGATGCACACTACTTGAAGTTTCAGATATTCATATACAGTTTGGTGATGATGAAGATATAAGAATGAAATTCTGGAGATGAAGTTCTGTGTCTGCTCAAGATGTAAACACAGCCCCAGAAATAAGGACTCTCATGCATCATATAAAGATATCAGAAATGAAGCAGTCCGTTTTTGAAGTAAGCATAAAAAACTTATGATATGCTCCTATTTGTATAAATATGTTTACACTGAAGTATTCCAAGAGGCCATTCAGACTGTTTTCCATTCTAGTTTAACTTTTGGCTTCTAAATTGGCAGGCATTTTCTGTTAATCAAAAATGTTCATAGGAATTCAAGTACTTCTCAGGTCTTCAGAGGTTGCTGGATACACAGATCTGGTCAAATTTAGTAGCAGCTGATCACATTTAGTGTTCTTGAAACCTCTATTGATTAAAGCAATCTTTCATAACAGCTCTTTGATACTGGATGCCTAACATCAATAGCTTTCAAAGTTTATGCACTCTTTCAAGGTTTAATTCAACTCAGGAGACCATTTTAACACAAACTGAAGATCCACTGAAGCAGGAAAATATTATGCTTAAAATTAAGAGTGTCAAATCACAGGAAAAACTATGACCTTCCATTCCATGTTCCACGTTCCATGCTAATTTTAATTAGATCTCCTCTGAAAAATATTTAGTCAATATTATCCTAAAGACCTGAAAATGATTTGATAATCTTTCCATGAAATCTATTCCAAGGCTTATTTGTGCTGTTACAAGTTTTTCTCTAATGTCTAAATGTGATTTTTGTTTAATTATTATTATTTAAAGACATTACTGTCCACCAGTCAAAAGGAGATTCTTTTTTATTATTTATTTATTTACTGTAAAGTACATATTGATTTTCGTTTGTGTTTGTTTTCTTTGGAAGTTTCCTAAATATGACCTTCAGTAATGTTTTGCTTTTCCCTATTTGGTGGGTTGATAACTTCCTCAAAATGTGTCCAAAGCAGTGTCATACCAAGTAGGGTTTCTACCAGAGATTAGTACATCAGGTAGATTACTTCACTGTTTCAAAGGCAGTAATATTATTTTAGTATTTGCCAAAATGGTACTTGTCTTTTTGCAGCTATATCAAGTGCTTATATGACTTGCAGTAGTTCTATTATTTTAGTTCTTTTGCATTTTTATTCTTTCTTTTTACATTTATACTTCTTTTTTTCAGATAGCTAAAAATTTAAAAAAAATCTGCCATAATGATCATCATTTTTGTTATTTTTTTCAGTGAACCCTAGAATTGGCCAAGGTAGCCCAAAGAGAGTTAATGATAAGAACATTCCCTTCAAATGTAATAAATTTTAAGACTTTTGTACTTATTTTTTTTCCTTAACAGATATAAAAAAATACTGTATTCGTATTAGCATTTGCTGTACTTTCTACTAAATGCTTGAGAATTATGCTCATTAGTAGCACATATATGCATTTCAAAGAAAGCTACTTATTTATATTTAGTAGATAGATGTTGTTATTCTAGGTACACTTTATAAGCCTTAAAAATAATATAGATCTCAAAAGAAGTGAAGTAGGAGTAGCCTCATTTCAGCAGAAAAAAAAAATCAGAACAAGAGGATTTTTTTTGACTGAGAGCAAAAGCAGTGGAGTTGTGAGACATAGGAGAAGTGTTCTACATGTTGATAATTCACATGACAAAATACACAGTAGCTGGCAAAGATATGCTTGTTAAACATGAACAGTAAAGGTGTATTAATAATAGCAATTGCCAACTATGTTGAAAACAGTTCTTTATTATGCAGTATTAGAAACATTTCTTAGTCAAACAAACTAACAGTGATTCTGGCACTAAGTTTCATGTTACAAAAGGCCACAAAAAATGGATGCTATAACTGTTTGATCATATAGAAACATAAATATGGCCCATTTTGAAAACAGACTGCATTTCCTATAAAATAATTAAGAAATACTTGATGATTCTCAAAATCTTTGAGATATCTTACTCTTCACAATGAAATTACAGTTAGACTGAGAATCTTCATTACAGTTAGACTGAGAATCAATAGAAACATGCATTAAGTTATATGTCTAAGAATTGATTGTTGTGATCTGTTTAATTCCATTTTAAGAAAGGATTATAAGGAAATGCATTTTACAACAAGTTGTCCTATTTCCTGCCATCTATCAACACTTCTCAGTGAACAAGTTCTACAAATGGAAATGGCCTTATGGACACTTAAGGAAGATGTTCTTATGAATTTTGAATGGAATACAGCTAATCGTAGAATCATAGAATATCCTGACTTGGACATCTTTGCAGCCCTCCTTTGGACACTTTAATAGTTAAATGCCCTTTATGCCTGAGATACCCCAAACTGCACACAGTAGTCAATGTGAAGCCACACAACACAGAGCAGAGCAGGACAGTCCCTCCCCTCATCTGGCTGAGCTGGGCCTGATGCACCCCAGGGCACAGTTGGCCTACCTGTCTGCCTGAGCATGCTGCTGGCTCACATTCAAATTGGTTTTGACCAAGATCCCAAATCTGTTTCCACAGAGCCTCTCGCCAGCATCTCATCCACCTGTGTGTACACACATCTACAGCTGTCCAACTGCAGGTGCAGAATGCAGCACTTTCTCTTGTTAAACTTCACACAGTTGGAGATTCCTCGGCCCCCTAATTTTTCTAGATCACTTGGCAAGGACTCTGTTGTAATTAGGCGAATCTGCGGGGATTCAGGATGTGACGCAATAGGCCCTCCTCTGCTCTGTGATTGATTTATGATGTGTGCTTAAGGGGTGTTAACGAAGACATGATATGTATATAAGTGAACTGTGCCACACATTAAACGCCATTTCACCGCTCATCATATTGGTGTTAAGAAGGCCTGTGAGTGGTCATTAGGCTGGGAGCCAGGGCCTGAGCCGGGGTGAATATATGAGGACGGCCAGAGCCCGGGGCCAGGGCTGGGGGGCTAAAAGAGCCTGGAGCCCATAAAAGAGGCCGGGGCTGTCAGAGCACTTTACAACGGGACGTTAATTGGGGTTGCCGTGCGTTATTTGGTGATAGCCTCTCCACACTAGATGGAGTCAACAGCTCCTCCCCATTTAGTATCATCAGCAAACTCACCCAAAACACCTTCTAGTCCTACATCCAAGTCATTTATGAAAACATGAAAGAGCAGGTAGGTTTTCATCAGTCACCTAGTTCTAGTGCTTCAGTGCTGTTTAATACATGACTCAACTTCCGTCCCATAAAGGGAGCTTACATTCAGACACTAGCATGCAACATACCTACTCACATAGTATAACATCATTCGTTTTCCATTTCTGTGATGGACCTACCAGTTAATATTACCCATTGCCTCTGGGTAATGCCATATTTAGTAAGGAGCTAATGAACAATGTTGCAATGTAGATTTTAAAGTAGCTGTGACAAGAAAGAACTGCAGATCAATTTGAAAACCTATTTTATTTTATTTTTTTAAAAATCACCTTTGATTCTTCAGCTTTTTAATATTTTCTCTCTTTTTTAAAGGCATTTCATTCAGGAAACCCGAACACACTCCCGTTAGCAACATGTTCAGCCAAGAGAATCTGTGAAAATATATTTGTTGCATTAAAAAAAAAAAACACAAAACAGATAAATATTCCCACATTTGCTTTGTAGGCGATAACACAGAGGAGCTGTACTGCAAAACCTCATGCTTTGCAGAACACAGTCCATCAGCAGAGACATGTGTTTTGGTTCATCTGAGAGAGAGAACTATAAATCACTGGCTGGTAATAGGCACTGTCTGGGAAAGCTCTGCTCAGCAACAGGAAGATGGAGGTGCAGAGGAGAGCTCAGTGGGAGATCAGCTCCCTGTGTGCTTGTCACTCTTTGCCTGTGCCCCATTCAGCCCCCATTTTATCTTCCTGCCCAGTCAGAGAAGATTCTCCCCTAACTATGAATCCCACAGTGCAGCTTCCACCTCTCCAAGCAGGGATGTCTTTGGCTCGCTACACTTGCCTTTGCCCCCGAAGAGAAATGCCATCCATCTCTTTCCTACCTTCCATTTCCATGAGCAAGCTGGAGTGACTTTTTATTACTGATACCATACTAGACAGCTGCCCACCTGCTAATACGTGTGATTTCTTCACCTCTTAAATCCTCCCTGCTTTCCACTTGGGCACATGCAACACCCAGAATAAGCGGGAATGAGTTCTTATGTATCATAAAGGGGTTTTCTAATGGAGGTCCAGACCTTGGAGGCAGTGAGTAGTTTGATGCTAGATCTGACTGTATATCTGCTTTATATTTTGGGGAGGTGCAAAGCTGCTAAAATAGTGTGATTAGCTCTCAGCAGGGTAAATGGAAGTGCATTCCAGAGTTCCACTAGGATAATTCAGCTTCTTCATCAGTTCCTCATGCTTCTGGAAAATTAAGTTTCTTTGTAGCTACATGATCATTTCTTCAGCTCATTAGATAGGCAAAGGTGTTTTAGAAACCATTTATTTCTTCCTTTCTTTTCCTTTTGTCTTCCTCTCACTTTCAGATTTCTCTCTTTTTTTTTTCTTCTTTTTTTTCTTTTTCCAGGTATCAATCCTGTCTATCTAATCAGCTGATGCCATGCCATCTGGTTTTGCTAAATATTTATCTAGCTGATGTTTCTTACAAAATGTGGATTATAAACAAATGCACATATTCAGTCTCTTTTGTCTTATGCTTGTGGTAGAGAGCCCAAGACTGGTCCACAAATACTGATGTTATAACATATCACTGTAAAATCTCTGAGGTGATTCCATTTGATTTGCTTCCAATATTGGCATATATTGGCAGATAAGCCCCACATAGTGCAGCAATAAGGTACTACAGGCAAGCAGTGGAGATGCTATCAAAGAGCCTTTTATCCTGCTGCCTTGTGTTTTTGAATCCCAACAGGTTTTTTATATGCTATGTTGTTGGAAAGTGATGTTGCAGCCTGATTTTTGCAGAGATCAGCTGTGCATTTATGTTGTTGATCCTGTGGTCAAGGCAGGTTTGTTACTGAGGAACACATCACTGTGTGCTGCCGTATCTCAGACTCATTCAGGAGTAGAAAAAGAAAGGGACACTAGAATGGTAGAGTGACTCCAAACCTTTTTGTGAGAAGAGGCACTTGAGACTAGTAAAGATTACAGCTGAGCATGCAGTATCTGTGGGAGCATGAAAAGCCCAGGCTTAGTTAAAGCAGCTCCTGCAGTTTGAGGAAGGGGAGCTGCTCTGTGTGTCATGCAGCAGTAACCTCTGAGAGAGCCCTAGGGAGAGAAAGCATTCCTCTCCTCAGCATTTGATGGAAACAGGGAGGCCTTCCCATGAGTGAAAGCAAGGGGTCACTAGAGGGAAGTCCACTCTTTAATTCTTTTGCCAGAAATCACAAGATAGCCTGATATAACTTCTGTTCATCGGTTCACTCAAAGGAGAGCAGAGAGAGGAGGGATATTGCTTGCAATCCTACTAAATATTGTTATTTAGAAGATGTGCTGAGAGAAATATATTCTGTTGTTCAGCTTTTTAAGCCCTTTATTCTCTCTGTTACTGGGATAACAAGATCATACAGACGTGCTTTATTATATCTTTCCAATGAGGTGATCAGGATTGTGGTATATAAAGATTGTACAGATTCTCCTATAGGCAGTTCTTCTTGCTTTTATTATAACCATTTTTAAATGGAAGTATACAACAAATTTCTGGCTGCTTTATGAAAATATGAAACTTTAGAACATGGTTAATAATGGACAGTGCATACAGCACATAATTAGTGAAGAGAAATTAATCTAGACCTGATTAAAACCATCTTTTTATAGTTTTTTTCTGAATAGAGATGTGCCCTTGACTAAACAAATACATCAGAAGTTACTACCAGTCTTGTGACTTTAAAAGGATACCCCATGAATTCATAGTATAAACCTTTTACTTCATCAATATTCATCACTTGGCAATTGACATTGCAGTAGCATCACTGTAAAAGGACGAGATTGCTCACACCTGGAATTTTACAATCCATGGAGTCTACCATCTCCCCACATGTGACAGGCGTAGGCATGAGGTGCAATGGATGCTACAAAAACATATGCTTTCTCCAATGAATGCTTCTTTTTAGGACATAGGGTGCAATCGCTCTTGTACTGGCCCCCTCAATATAAGAAAGACCTGAATGTACTGCCAAGATGCCAACATAGGATGACTGAGATGATGAGGGGACTAGAGTACCTCTGCTATGAGGAGGGTCTGGGAGTGCTAGGACTACAAATACTTGATGGACGGATGCAAAGAGGACACAGTCTTTCAGTGTTGCCTAATGCCAGGACAAGGGACCATGGGTGCATATTGGAACACAGGAGGCTCCCTTTAAACACCAGGAACACTTCTGAGCTGTGCAGGTGATGGAGCACTGTATGGAGGCTGCCCGGGGGCTGTGGGGTATCCTCCTTGGAGATCTACAGAAGCTGTCTGGCCATGGCCCTGGGCACCCTCCTCTGCATGGCCCTGCTGGAGAGTGAGTAGGCCAGAGGGAAACAGTGGGCCCTGCCAGCCTCAGCCATTCTGTGAGCCTGTGAAATCTTTGTTGGTGATGTTAATATGTCTATGAATTTGGCAAAGAAAGCAGATCAACTTTCTCCAAGGTCCCATCAGCAGCCACCAGTACTGCTAATGTTTCTGTAGTCATTACAGCAGTGTCCAGACCTCTTGCTTGCTGTGCTGAAAATGAAATCTCTAGCTTTATGTGTTGCTAACCTGGCTTTTCACTATTTCCATTAATAACGATTTTGTATCTCACCAAATGTGCAAATGGAAAGACAAAAAAGAACCACATTATTTACTTTGTGCCCTGCCTCTAATCCTAATGGCAGCAAACAACCATTTACAACAAAATAAGACAGAGCAAGATAATTGAGGAAGATTATTAGCTTCCAATTCACAATTCAAGCCTAACATCAGGGGAAGTTATTAATATATTGCAAACACTGCCTGTTATGAATGAGATGGTGCACTCAGTGTAGAATTTCACTGACCTGGGAAGAAAACTGTACCCACAGCACTTTTTTTCAGTTGTGCTTAGACACTGATATATACTAATCATCAAGGATTTTGTATGCATCTCAGGAGGTCTTTACAGGCATGGACACCTCATTCAGGATGGTGTGGATTACCTGTTAGCTGCTTCATTCACTGATATTGCTTCCTGACATATCTTGCCTTCCCAGTAAACCTGAGGCAGCTTTATCTCCCTTTCTCTAAGGGATAAGTAACCTCTCAGCTATTCTGTGGCAAACACAAGCAGTTACCACAGCGAAGCTGACATGTAACAAATCAATATCTTTGTCTGTACAGTGATCTTACTCTTGTGCATGAAAACAAAATGATATATCTGCCGTTTATCATGTCTGGCTCTTCCTTTCCCTTGCAAGTGACTTCAATTTCAGCAGAGACACTGTTATTTGAGGGTTGTATTCACAGAACATATCTAGCTTTCGTGATAGTGATCTCTGCTCTTTGTTTACATGGTGTATCTCCCTGTGGAGCTGAAAGGATTTATACCTTGGTACAGAAAGGAAGGGAAGAACCAGATTCATTGCAGCAGAGCCATGGAAGGTACCATGCTGATGCTGCTACATGTGAGGCTTACTGTGTGACTAAATACAGATGCTGCCAGTTAAAGACCTTTTACAAATTCAAAACTCACAGAAGTACCAAAAGATAAAATAGATGGAGGGTCAGAGCTGGCTGTGCCAACAAACAACTGGAGGCCAAGCCAACAGGAGACCTGAGGTCATGCTCAGAAACCTGTGATCATTTGTAACGGAGGTTAGGGAGTTTTTGACCTGCTGAAGAGGAGCTCTGCAGAGAACCACAGGTTGGCTGTGAGCCAGCAGTGAGCCCTGGTGTCCAAGACCAAAGGTATTCTAGGGTGCATTAAAAGGAGCATGGCCAGAAGGTTGAGGGAAGGGTCTTCCCTTTCTACTCCACCCTGGCAAGGCCACTTTTAGAACACTGTGTACAGCATTCTGGGCTCCCTAGTTCAGTGAAGCCCTCCCAGGAGTCCAGCAGAGGGCCACAGTGATGATTAAGGGCTGAAGCATCTTCTTTAAGAGGAAAGGCTGACTAACCTGGGTCTGTTCTCCCTGGGGAAAAAAACACTGAGGGGGAATCTGATTAATGGTTGTAAATATCTCAAGGGAGGAGGGAGGCAAATGGATGAGGCCAGGCTCTTCTCAGTGGTGTGTAGCAATAGGACAAGGAGCAATGGCCTAAAACTTGAACATAGGAAGTTCCGTACAAACACGCAGAACTTCCTTACAGTGAGGGTGACAGAGCACTGGAACAGGTTGCCCAGAGAGGCTGTGGAGTCTACGTCTGTGGAGATAATCAAGATCTGTCTGGATGCCTACCTGTGTGACCTGCTGTAGGAAACCTGCTTTAGCAGGTTGGTTGGACTCGATGAACTCTTGAAGTCTCTTCCAACCCCTGCGATTCTGTGATTTGCTAGTTCCTTGTAATTTAATGATTCTAGGTAATTGTTGAAATAACATTTGTGTAACATGAATATACATTTTTTTCACCAAATATACATCCTTCACTAAGTATATAAATGTGAACGTTTTTTTTCCACGTCTTTCACAAAAACTATCTTTACACTCGAGTAATATTATTCTTAAGACACCCCCTGGGCACAACACAGGAATTGTCAGTCATAGAAGTTTGGAAGTGAAATATGGTACCTCCTAACCAAATGATAAAGACCTAGTCCTACTATTTCAGTTTTGGGGGGGAAAAAATCGAGAAACTTAAAAAGAAAAAAAACATCAGATCAGTATGGAATTAGTTGTGCTGCCTTTTCTTTTATGAACAAATATATTTATGAGAAAATACAATACTTTTATAGCAAGACATAACAGCCTACTATATAAAAATATAAAATAGTTTATAAAATACAAAGTTAAAAAAAAATTTAAACTAAATGTGTGGTAAGAAAATAAAGATTCTGATATAAGGCTGCATAAACTACTTACATATGATATGCATTATGTGTACCTGTTTAAACTTCAATAGCTGAACTTCAGTATCTAAAAATAAAATGCTCATTAATGAAGAATAATGAATAACACAGCAAAAATTCCAAAAGGGTCTGAAACTTATGTCTCCCATTCTCTACATCATCTGTTCTTTTGAGGCAAGCCAGGGAGTGACAGGTCTGTCTGAGAGAAGAAAGGAGAATAACTAAAAGAGGAATAGGACTGTTTAACCCTTGGCAGTGAAAGAGCTTCTCAGAAAGGAGACTGGAGTTGTCTGAAAGTATGAGTACTCATGGGGAAGTAGTGATGCTGGACTTACAAACATGAAACTAATCCATCTGGAGAAAAACTATGATACACATGTATGCAACTGTGATAATACTCAAATTAGTTGCCTAGAGCTGTTTGGCTAGATGTTCCCTGAATCACTGCAGATATTAGGTATCTAAACAAGAATGACAGAAAGGAGCCTCAGCCCTGGCTGTGACCATCATCTAATTTTTGCAGAGTAAGAGATCCTGTGCTTATGGATGGGGAATTGGTGTTGGGTGGGATCCATGTGCCCAAAGGTCTCCTTCCCAGATGCTGTATACCATTAGGATCCCTGTAGTGTCTCCCAGTGTGATGAGCCAAACACATCCTCTGCTGCAGGGCATAGAATCATAAACATTGGAAAAGACCACTAAGATTCTTTATTCCCACCATCAGCCCATCCCCACCATGCCCACTGACCACGTCCCTCAGCGCCACAATCACATGACCCTTGAACACCTCCAGGGGCAGTGACTCTACCACCTCCCTGGGCAGTCTGTGTCACTGCCTCACCACGCCTTCTGAGAAGATATTTTTCCAAATGACAAACTTGAACTTTCCCTGGCACAACTTTAGACTGTTCCATCTCATTCTCTCACTAGTCCTATCACAAAAGGAGGCTCTGTCTTGCTTGTTGGAAAAGATGAAGCTGGAAACATCTTTGGAGGTCTCCAACAGCTGGAGCTGGGCACCCTGCTCAGGCTGACCTTGCTGGAGCTGGGGTTGGGATTAAGGGACCCAGAACACATTGCTAGCCTCAGCCATTCCATGGTTCTGTGATCCTGTGAGAGGCATGTAGCTAAGATAGAAAAAAAATGAAGAAGGCGGCTTGAATCACAGAATCACAGAATAGCCTGGATTGGAAGAGGTCTCAAGGATCATCAGGCTCCAACTCTCTCACCACACGCAGGGCCACCAACCCCCCCCTCCCCCATTTAATACTAGACCAGGCTGCCCAGGGCCCCATCCAATCTGGCCTTGAACACCTCCAGGGACGGGGCATCCACAACCTCTCTGGGCAGCCTGTTCCAGCACCTCACCACTCTCATAGTAAAGAACTCCTGAATCTCTTCTGAAAATAGCACATGGCTTCATAAGTGACCTACTTACCTGTAGACAGTACGGAAAACAAGCACATATTTGTCTAAAGAGCTTAAGATCTTGTTCTGTTTTTATGGCTTTACAGAACTTCATTTGCTGTCAGGCACTGAAAAGCAACCCACAGGAAGCAACTTTATCCCCCCTCTCCTTTTTAGAAGCTCCTATACGTTCATGGAGGATGCTGAGCAGGGCACTACCCCCTAACCCAGCCAGATTGGCTCTCTGCTGCTCTCAAGCCAATCTGCCGCAGAAAAAGAAGTAGCAGGGTTCCACCTACCGGACAAACAGCTAAACCTGAAATAGGGATGAATGTTTCCGTCCGCAATTCTGTGTTTTTCCCTGTGTGAGGCAGAGGGAGACCAGAGACAGAGGTCTGGCTTCCCATCCCCAACAACAATCAGATCTGCATGCAGTGAGGATTGGATTATTCTTGCAATGATTTTCTCTTGAAGTTGGTAGATTGGAGTCAGAGTTCTCTAGATTTCCTAACTACAGAACTGAAAGCAATCAGTTCAATTCTATGCACTTGTTTAAAGAACACTGCCCCGCCAATTCCACTTCTGTCTGCTGAAATCAGTAATACAGCTCCTATGGAGCCTTCTCCCTTGTGCTTAAAGGTGCTGAGAATCGTAGGGCACAAAGTGTATCACCAGATAGAAGGCTGTTTTGTTTTTTTTTGTTTGTTTGTTTTTGTTTGTTTGTTTTTCCCATGTGAGTCAGAGTCAACCCAAAGCTCCAAAATGCAAAAAAGAGGCACTGCTCATTATCTGTCACAGAAAACAGAGACATGTTGCTTTTAGAAGCTGAAATTTTGAACTTTGATAATAAATTACTGTGTTTTGTTGTCCTTTCAAACATTGTCCAAAATATCACTGCAACTGGTTGAACTTCTTGCAAATCCCACCTGATACCAATTGTGACTTTGCCTGCTGACACAGATAGGAAAGCCGGGGAGCATCTTTTTGCCTCTTTGTAATTTTTTCTCTGCTTGTGTTGTTTGCTCTTGGACATCCTGGGGCAGAAATTGCTCCAACACTGAAGGTCTGAGCTTCTTCAAGCCCTTCTACAGCACTGGCAATACCATTGGCAGGAGCTGGTCACCGTGCAGGGATTCTTCTGAAAGAAATAATGTACGTGGATATATAATATATGCAGATCACTTGGAAAATAATGCCTCCTATTCATTTGGAAATTGCAACAAATACAATAACACTATTTGATAGAGAAAATTCTCAGCTACAAAACACTATTTTTCAACATAGTCACCATCGCTAGCCAATTCTCATGGACATGCTGATCAATATGTTCTTCATTTCATGGTGTGATAGCTGTGCATGTATGTCTGGAATGTGGCTAGTCTTTCACATCACTGTCACCACTGCTGAAACACACCACCCACCGCCTCCCTGTGCTCACACCCACTGTTTGATCTCCATAAACATTCAGCAAACATTGATGAATGTCAATGGGTGCCATTTTTTTCTGCATGGAGGAATTCAATTACACACCTTTGCTTCATCTGCACTTCCATGTTAGACACCGTTGTGTCAGGGTGCCCCTCTGCTGCTGTATGTCACACAGCAACCAATGTAACAGAATATTGGTGGGAAGGTTCAATCTCTATTGCCATCCTACCAACATCCAAATCTGACACTGTGGGCTAAAAGAATAAAATAGGAGGCATTACTTTCAGAGCAGCCATTGTTTGTATGTGATTATAGGTACACGTTATGTACACATACTACGTAGAACATATAATACTTCAGTTAGTAACATTATTTCCACTGACTTTTCACCCAGTTTCTTTTTTCAGACTCTTTCTTAATACTGACTTGAACATAGAGTAGAAGACATTGAAAAGTGACCAGACTTTGCTAGACATCGAAAAGACTGCTAGAAAGTGATCTGCTTTTTTCCTCTAATATGTCCATTCTTACAGTACACCCTGTGTTGATGCACACCCCTAACACCAATTAGTGCTTCTGCCAAACCTTGTGCATGTCAGGAATATGTGGAACAGTTTAAAACAACAACAACAACAAAAAGACAAAGAATTAAAAGATTACCAATGATGGTGAATGGTCACAATTGTAACACAGGAACAGCACCAGAAGAGCAAAAAAAAAAAAAAAAAAAAACAAAAAAAAAAACCAAAACAAAACAAAAAAGAAACCAAGTAAAAAAAACAAAAAACAATCTGCGGAATGCAATCTGTATAAGTCAGATATGCCTGTAGTTGGAGTATGTAAGCAGTGCCTAGTTCTGTGGCAGGACTGATTAGAAGCACCACTTGTCCCCAGAAGAGCCAGCTTGCACATTTTAAAACCAATCTGTATTGGAATAAAAGTACAATTGGAAAGGCTCATCAAATCTCCAGGCTTAAGTGGATTTGTGTTACAGGTTAACCCTGATGTAAAGGTAGCATTAGACCTCCCTCATCGCTCTCCTGGGACTCCCTTTCTCACCTGCCATATATCAATCCCACGCTTGAACAGGGAGAGAGATGCCACCTTCTGGAGCTGGTTAAGTGTTCCCTCTCGATTTTAGATTTATTATCTCAGTGAAACACTGCACTTCTGTGGGATGCAAAGATAAAACCAAACCTCAGAACTGCCAGGATGTGACTGATGAGCACGCAGCTTAGAACAAACAAACAGCAATTTGGTGTGTAAGTGAAGGATCGGTCCAAAATGCAGATTTGGAGCTGCAGATTTGGGAAGGTGGATTACTCGCCTAATGTGAAATACTGTTTTTGACATGCTGTTGCACCAGAAGATCGTGTCAGCAGGACGTAAATAACTGCAGTCTGCTGGTCTCTAGGCTGCTACTTTCTACAACATAAAATTAATTGATATTATATATCATATATGTATATATATAATTAATAAAATTAATTGAGATGCAGTGAATAGAGGGACCCAAATCCAAACATCCTCCAGGAACTCGTCAGAGTGGGAGAACCACATCTCGTTTCCCAGTCAGACTGAAGACAGGGCTGACAACAGCTGCCTTGGTGCTATCACCAGAATTTATTAATTCATCCATCTTTCTTAAGTTTTGTTAGAACAACTAACCGCTGAGTGATTTTTCTTTTTTCTTTTAAAAAAGAATGTAGAGCCTTGCAGTTGCCAGGCAGAGCTTTGTCACTTGTGCGTCTGCGAGCAGAACGAGTTTGGGAAGAGCAGCAGCTGCAAGTTTTTTCTGCGCTGCAGAGTTCCTCTAGAAGAAGAGAATCACAGAATACCCAGAGCTGGGAAAGACCCGCAACGGCCACCGGCTCCAACCCTCGGCTCCACGCACGACCACCCCAAAACCAAACCCTGTGTGTGAGAGCGGTGTCCGAACGCCCCTTGAACTCCCGCAGCCTGGGGAGCACTGCCCGCTCCCGCGAGGGGGCGCCAGAACGCCGCCTCGGGATGCCCGCCTGGCCAACAGGACGCGGCTCACGGTAGGTGGATCCGTTTGGTAGGCCGGCAGCGTGCCAGCTCGTGGGATAATTTCTCCCTTATTCCTGCTAGGGAATGGATGACTGGGCATTTGTACGGCGTTTGTGAAAGGAGGAAGTTTCTCTTAAGGGCCAGGCAGGGAGTTGGCATCTGCAGTTTGCATCCCCTTGTGTTGTTTTGCCAACGTTGTCAATTGACACCGCCCCACCGCCCTTTATAAGGGAGAAAGGCAATCTGAGAAGAGTAGAATTGCCGCCTTAAATAAAATAAACCAAGAACAACAGGTTGAGCTGTCAGCACAAACCCTGCTTGTTCTAGTCATGGGGTAACAGTTGCCTTGTGGCTGCCCTGCCCAAAGAGGTCCAAGTAGAGAAGAAGGGTGGATTTATGGTGAGGGTCCTGGTTTGTGAATAATACCTCTGATCAGAGAGTGGAAGAATGGAGGAGTCAACTTGTAGCTGAGATGAATGGTGGTGCAGTCACCATCCCTGGAGGCATTCCAGTACCGAGTGGATGTGGCACTGAGGGATGTGGTCAGTGGGCATGGTGTGGATGACCTGGTAGTTGGACTAGGTGATCTGAGAGATCTTTTCCAACCTCAGTGATTCTATGATAGGGAAAATGAGGTGAGACTCCCTATGGGGAGTGCTGTGCTCTCCTCGGGACATGTAGTGCAGATAGAACCATGGCTCTGAGATGTGTGGAAAGGGGTCAGGTGAGTGAGCAGTAAGAGGGAGGGAGGAGGAGAAGGTAGGGGGTACACTGTGCTCTTTGAAGAAGGGGAAAATGAGGCAATATAGAACTGAACCAGAGGGGGAAGGTGCAATCAAGTGTATAATTGCAACCAGGAGCAGTGAGAAATTTATCTTTTTTTTTTTTTTTCTTTTTCAAATTACAGAACAATCAGTATTTCATTTCATTTCAAACTGGAAAGCCGTTCCTTGGTCATTAAAAATGTACGTTCCATAAAATATGGATCAGCAGCAGGCCCCTCTGGTGAACAGTAAGCTACAGTCCTCCCAATTTGAACTAAATCATTTGTGTTGGTTTTACGATCTGGAATGCAAAGTCATGTGTTCTTGTACTTTTTTCCAAAGATTTTAAGCAATTTTATTATAATACTTGCAGCTTTTTAACGTCTTAACAAAGTAATTCATTCAGGGGTTATGAGAGGAAAAGAGGAAAGGAGACCAGGAAAGTGCTGCTTGTAATGGAAAATAATAATAAAAAAGCCATAAAATACTCTTGTGTAGAGGGAGGGGGAGAGGGAAACAGGATTTAGTAATGGAACCTCAAAGCATAATCTCTTCAAATTTTAAGTCCTTTGTACTGAATCATTTGAGTTGAATCTGAACCTACAGCTGTAATTACAGGTCAGGTCTGAGACGTGAAGGGCCTTGTTGCCTTGTACAGATACAGACAACTTTGCCTAAGGATCCTTATTTCAAACGCAATCTCAGTTCAGCACAGGCTTGTATTGAAACTCAACTGACCTTACATGACATGCGTCATTAGTTATAGCCATGAAAGAACATCAGAAGAACAAGGAGAAACAGTGTGTTCTGTCACTGTTCAACAGAATCAAGCCAAATTCTGACCTGTTCTGAGATTTGAATTTAAATCCTTTAAAATCAAAAGTAGAGGAGCTCTTGGGCTGTCCTACATTGAAAACAGCTATAACCTCTGAGTCCTAATTCAGAACCAGAATACAAAATATGTGCATTTTGATTTTCTTTCAAAGCGTGCAAAGTCTCAATTTCTTCATTGCTGGGGTTCTGGGAAAGAAATCTCACTTTTACTCTCTACCTAAAATGTGTTGTTTTTCTTTCATGTTTTGTGAAAAGAAAAAAATGAAAGAAAAAAAAATTAAAGTGTATTGAAAAGAACTCCTTTTCTGATTAATGAAGGCATAAGCTTGAAATCCATCCATGAAGATTAAGGGCACCGACTTCTCTGTGGAGTCACACCAAATTGAATGTTATTTATAATTTATAGGAATGCTGATTAAGAGGAGTCTCCTGCAATATATAAGCTTTCATCCATTAAGAGGAGACTCCTGCAATATATAGACCTCCATCCATTAATTTCATGAATATAATTATTATGTAAATCTTACGTGTCATTCTTTCCAAGTTGGATGAGTACTCTGCACAGAGTTTTCAGAATATTACCACTAAACCTCCTTAAAATTGCCTCAACTTATTTTATTTGAGATGCAGTGATATGCCTGGGTACTGCATTACGACTGGGGTTCTTACCACATCCTGAAGCTGGACCAGGAGAGTTCAGGTAGGATATTAGGAAAAATTTCTTTCCACAAAAAGCAGCAAGGCACTGGCAGATGGCTGCACAGGGAGGTGGAGGAGTCACTGTCCCTGGAAGTGTTCAAGAACCGTGTGGATGTGGCACTGAGGGACGTGGTCAGTGGGCATGGTGGGGATGGGCTGGTTGTTGGACTTGGTGATCTGAGAGGTCTTTTCCAACCTTAGTGATTCTACGATTCTATGATCCACAAATACTGTATACAATATACATTATAAAGAACTACTCACAAACCCGACAGAGGGGAATTTACACGTAAGGCCTGAACTGTGTTATGCTGATCACCCTTTCTCTACCTGTAAATTGATGAAATGTCTTTTATCTTCAGGGCTGGTCGTCGGTGCCTGATGCAGCTGCCACTGAGCTCAGAGTGGCTGTTCCTATTGATCTAAGGGAGAGATATTTCTGCTCTTTGCAGCAGATACTGAGGTTCTTTGTGAAGGAGCAATGATGGCAGGCTCAGGCCCAGAGCCCTTCCACCACCTTGGCTGGACTTTATTTTTTTTTTTCTATCTTGACATAGGGATGTGATACCTCCTGATGAGACAGATTCTCAGCTGGGGGAAGTCAGTGTAACTGTGTTCTTTCTGTTAGGGAATGTGTCTCAAAAAAATCAAAGCCAAGAGCTGCCCATTTGAATAAGCAAAGTATAACTCAAAACTCTTGGCAGATCTTTGAAGATATTAAGGACAGCAAACCGTCTAGTAGATAAATCCACATGAATGCCACAGATATTCAAGCACAAACCTGTGTCATAATTTCATTACAAGGCCAATAATTGTGCTCTACAACACACAACTATAACTTTGACTTTTAATATTTAAGCCATTGATTCTGTGATCATTAAGCTTCATAGACATAATATGCTTAGCATAAACCAATTTTTGTAAACAATCTGCTTGCAATAAGCAAAGCTGCTGGTCTCTGAACAAGAATAATTACAGCTTCAACTTTGCTCCACTCACAAGAATCTGTGAGTTCTCTCTTCAGAAAGATACCTTTTACAGGGTATGCCTAATTTTCACTGCCACTTCTGTTGCTGTCTCTTTGAAATGTCTCTCATTTACACATTTAATCTTCTTTTCAAGGGTTTAACACTTGGCTGTACACATTCACAGCTGTGACAAATTTAACCTCTAAGTCTTAGAGGTGTTTTTTTTTCACTAGTATTTCGCAGAAATCTATACGGCTGTCCTTAACTTGAAGGAGTACAGAAGCAGCAGCTTATGAAATCCAGATATTTCTCTGCGTTTCTGCAGCCCACAACAGACGCCTAGGTGATTACTGTTGGGATCTTTTCCAAGTGAAGGCACGGACAGAAATTTCAGCGGTAGTGTTTTCAAGCTCCCTGGCAGCCCACTGAAATTTGCTGGAGCTGAGGTTTTTTTTTGTGTACTTCTGACGATGGGAAGAGGAATCATAGAATACAGAATCACATAATGGTTTGAGTTGGAAGGGAGCTCAAAGCCCACCCAGCCCCAACCCTAGCCATGGGCAGGGCTTTCCATCACCAGCTCAGGCTGCCCAACCTGGCCTTGAACACCTCCAGGGATGGGGCACCACAGCTTCTCTGGGCAGCTGTGCCAACGCCTCACCACCTTCTCAGTGAAATCTGCCTCCTAGCATATAACCTAATTCTCCTCTCTTTTAGTTTAAAGCCATTTTCCCTCGTCATATCACAATCAGACTATGTAAAAAGTCGGTCTCCCTACTATAAACTTCCTTTAAGTACTGGAAGGCCACAGTGAAGTCTCTCCAGAGCCTTCTCTTCTACAAGCTAAACAATTCCAGCTCCCTCAATCTTTCCTTATGGGAGGGATACTCCAGCCCTTTGATCTGCCTCTTCTCCCACTTCTCCTGTGTCAGCAGTGTGCCCAGTGGCTGTTCTCCAAATGAAGAGTTCGGAAAGGGCAGAGCCATTGAGAGATGGAAACATCTTGTAAAAACTTGTGACCTCGGATCTGGGGCAGGGAGTGAAATTGATGCCTGGTGAGCTGCCTGCTCCCCTGACTGCTCTTGCTCCTTCCTGCTCTGCTGTCCTGACTTCTGATGCATCTTTTTGACTCAGCAGACAAATTCTTATTTTGGGGCTATGGGTGCCTGAGAATGCACTTTCCCCTACTCTGCTCACTTCTTTCTAATACCCTAAGCCCTCCATTAAGTCTGACTGCTTGAGAACTCATTTTGGACTTATAATAATTGTGGGCAGCAGCAGGAGTGTCCTGCTGAAATTACAGTTGGTTAATGTGAGGTGAAGTAAATGACTGGTTCTACTGTATGAATCTAAACCACTCCCTGGGCTCTCCTTTACCTCATTTGTGAGGAGTCTGACCACTTTTTATCCATAGCTCTTTGCAAAGATATCTGTCATCCACCTCCTTGCATTAAGGAACTGAAAACTTACAAGCTGTAAGGCCCACAAAAGCACCTACATGTCACTAAACTCAGCAGGAACCACAAGCTGCAGAGTAAACAGGTGGATATTTCTGTTTGTGGGTCTGTCTGAATGACATACAGATTATTAGCATGACATTATTACAGACCTGAAGGAAGATTCAGGCCTTTACTATTGAATACTGCTGCTTAGGCACATACAGGAGACTAAGTGACAGATGGATGTCAGTGTATTCAAATGGAATTTCCCGCTTCATAATACCTTTATAATTGTCCTTTTGAGATTTTAATGGCAGAGAATTGACATTGAGGTATAAACAACAGAGGAAAAAAAAGTGCTTATGACTGAAAAGCAATTGGATAAAAAATGGAAGAAAGAAAAGCTGTGACAAAAAGATCTAAACCAACAGCTGAATCCAGTATGGACAACTATTTTGTGTGTTCTGACTGTACTTAAACCTCCTCCTGGTTGAAAACGGTTGCTGGAGTATATGCACGTATTTGAAGGAAAATTAATTGCAGGGTTGGGCACCTGAAGTCTGTAAAACAGATCCAGGCCAAATTGTCTGAAAACCACATGATGAAAGGTCTGGTCCCAGCACTTTCTTCCCATAGATTTGTCCCAGGGATTCACATGTTTTATCATTCACTGCCTGGGGAGGGGACTCGGGTTGGGTTGCTTAGGAGAGGGGGATGTAGTGATCTGCTTCCACCAGAACAGAGCAGCTGTGCCCTTTGGTTCAGAATCTGTCTAGTCGAAATCCTGAGGGAGTTAGCCTCACCTGCCTGTACACAGTTATACCCTACATTTATTGGAGCTACGTGGTTTTTCTCTACGTTCCAAAAAAGACAGGAACTCAGAGAAGCCAGGTCTATGTTTTCATTCAGAATTAAAGCAGATTCTGGGCCAATTTCCTAGATTTTCCTCATCTTTTTTGTTGTTTTGGTGAAAATGCCTTAATGCCAGCACGTACACAGCACTGACATCTTTCAGTAACCGAATCATACCTGTCTCATTCACTGTATTAGTGATGTAAAGTATTGAGATTGTTGATAAAAGAAAAACAAATTGTCCCTAGTCTGAAACTTGGAAAAACATCTGCAATAGCAGTTATCCTAACAGCATGGCTACCTTCAGAAGTCGAGATGCTTAGAAGAAAAAAGCATCAGCAGCATATGTACATGATGGCACTTTAACAATTGAATTTGATGCTGAAGTCAGTGGGAGAAGCCAGAGAGCAGCACCTCCAGGAAAAAATAAATAAAGAAAGAAAGAAAGAAAGAAAAAGAGAAAAAAAAAAGATATAGAGAGAGTTATTCCATATGTTTTCAATTGGAGGCCAGTACATAAAAGAATGGAATGTGAATCTTCCCAAAGCTTAAAGAATACAGAAAGAACAGTACTTACTAATTATCTTTGAAACTGGCTAATATGTCACCTGGTGACTATATGCCTCTCTGGGCCACCTGGGAGTTTAGAAGCTGCATGAGACATTAGGTTACATTAAAAACACACAGGAATTCATTATCTGGGGTGATTCTCTACCAGCCATCAAGCTATTCTTCCTACTTGCAGCCAATGATTTTACTTTCCCATGAAACCTGCTCTTTATTCACTCCCTAAAATAAGTACTAATTAGCTAAAGATAACAGTCAAATAAACCACTTTAATTGGGAAACAGAAATTGGCAGTTAAACATAAAAGTGTGTATGTAAATATGCTGATTATCCTTGATGTTTGATAAATCATCTCTTTTCTCTGCAGAACACGGGTATTTCTTCTGTCTAAACTGTGAGAACGCTGCTATCGTCTTATTGCCTTAATTATGTAAATTATAAAGAAGTCCCAAATAATTAAATTGACACCATTTTGCCTATCTGAGAGATGCAGGTCTTTATTTTTTTGCCTTAGTAATACACTCCTTCAAATACCTCTAGTTAAAACAAAACAAAACATTCTACCTTTAATTATTTCTCCACGTTGTGAATTCTAAGTAATTTTTTCTTCACAGAGCAAGTTATAAAGCATGAGAAAAACTGACATGACTATTTAAAGGGTCCCCTCTACACTTTTTTTCTTTCAACATTGCATCTGCATCTCAAATTCTGATGCATCAGTTCAAAGAGAGCTTTGTGATCACATTAAGAGAGAACTGCAAAGTTATTCAAACCAAATTCAATAATTGTGTGTCAAAATCTTCTGGGCAACTTCTATGCTCTTGCACAGTGTCTCAGTTTTGGGATTGCTCTCTTATGGAAAAGACTTCTACCAGAACATTTTCAACCGCCTCTATGCTCCAATTTTACAAGGTCATTCACTGTGAAGCAGCAAGGTCATGGAGTAATTATCCTCTCTAGACACCTTTGTTTGATTAGCATGAGTGGAGTTATTACTGAGATGCTTTTCTCTATTTTGTCACAGAATTAACATATGTAAATATGACAGTAGGTTACATCTACTTGGAATGAGCTTCATCTGATGCAGGGCCAGATTTTGAGGTCCTTGAGCATGCATTAAAATTTAAATAGCACAGAATTGCTACAGCTGAGCAGGTATTTCACTATTTGCAGGACTGATGCCATCTGATGACTGATGCCATCCACAAAACAGTACTGCATTTCTGTGAAAACAGAAAGGGATCAGCATGGAGAACTTAGGCTTCCTGCTGGGAAAAAAAGCTTACCTTAAACTTTACTGTTCAAATATAAATTCTGTTCAATTATTTATTTTGAAAGCAATTACTAAACAATGCAAATTCCTCACAGAGTAAGTTAAGTGACAAGTAGGAGTACGCCTTAAACTATACTTATGAGATTTAGGGCCGGATCAATATCAAGATTGCTTTAATTTTAGTAAATGGCAGGTGACCTCCTTTTTTTCTGTCTGAGAGGAGACTCAGAGATCTCTTAGGACCTCTACTTTTCCCCACTTGGGATAGACAATGGCCTCTTCAAAGACCTCACTGGAAGAATCCCATTGAATATGGTCCTGGGGGATCCAGGAAAGCTGGACAGATAAACAAGGAGATCCAGATGAAACTTAGACATAAAGCGTAC
Organism: Perdix hodgsoniae; assembly: GCA_035772895.1. NCBI lineage: Eukaryota > Metazoa > Chordata > Aves > Galliformes > Phasianidae > Perdix > Perdix hodgsoniae. The sequence continues at coordinate 8,358,607 of JAPSGF010000027.1, read as the reverse complement.
AAGAGGTGGAAGCAGAGACAAGAAAGTCAGGAGGAAACATGGTCTGAATGGGATGGTTACACTGCTTCTAAGCTGATCTAGAGCGTTTACAGCCAGACCTCCAGGAGGGGGGATGCTCCCAGGGCCCTCACAAAGGGATGGAATTTGGAAAGCCAAAGCCCATCTGAGCTGTGAAAGACAATAAGAAGGTCTGTACAGATATATCAGCTGCAGGTTAAATGTAATATCCTATTCAGGCTGAAAGAATTATTTTTGCATATTGCTAACATAAGGAGATGGTCAGTTACGAAAAAGACAAAACACATTCTTACCTTTCCTGTTCTCTCCTGATTTGGATAAACCAACACCTTGGATAAACCTACACCTGATTTGGGTAAACCAACATTCTGGACCACCTTCTCCTGGACAAGGAAGAAGCAGAGTTTGGTCTTCCAGTTTTCTGCAAAACGTTACCTGCCAGTAACCAGCAGAGACCATCATGTGACTGCATCAGAATGAGAAAGGGCTTTTCCCTCACTTTTGTGTGCGTAAAGGTAAACAGGTGGCAAGGCCTATTGAACGCTGAAAATCTACTGCATGTCTCTTAAAAACCTCTGCAGGTCACTGTTAGCTTGGGCAGAAGGCCAAGTACGTGGCTTCAGCTTTTAACTGCATCTCTTAAAATTAACATGAAGTCTTCTTCCCCTGCATAGCTATATGCCTGCTTCAAGCCTGTGGTATCATTATTGAATTCATTTAAAAAGCTTTTACTTCCAAAATCCTTAAACCTATCTTTATTTGCCAATTTCCAAAAAAACAGAAAACAGCTATTTGTGTGAATGCAGAGGAAGGATGATGGCAAGAAATCAGAGTAGAAACACTGCTGGTACAGGAGACAGACTCACAGGGTGGCTGAAGATGGCAGGGCCCTCAGGATCCCTCTGGCTCACCACCTCTCCAGCAGGGTCACCCAGAGCAGGGTGCCCAGGGCCACAGCCAGGCAGCTGCTAGAGATCCTCAGGAACGAAAGACTCCAAGGTAAGAGACACTGAACTTCCACCAGCTTGCGGAGCAGTGCAGGCCTTGTGATGCATGCTCATAACTGCCCCTACAAACACATCCATTAGAATCTGCAGGACACTGAATATAGAAACTATTTTGCCAGAATTCCAGTTGCTTAACAGGTTAAAAACACTTGAAAAGTTACATGTCCTGCAGTGTGTATTCTGTGGTGAGGAGGCACTGCTGGAATTGGGGCTGTATTTTCAACTGTGCAGTTTTCCAAAGATTTATACCATTATCTGTGGTCTACACTCCTGTTTCCAGTTATAGTTCTTTATTTTTCCTCATTCCACTGAGGAAATGTGTTCCCAACATGAATGTCACCAGTAAAGTTGACTGAAAAATTCCAAAATCTGGTGACAATTAAAAAAGAAAAAACTGAATGAATTAAAAAAAAAAAATCTTCTGTTTTTTGAGCCAGCAAAGAACAAATGTTAAGAAAAGGGAGTTAATATTTGAGCAGACTGTGTTTTTCAGCTCACTCTGCTCTGAGCATCAGTGCCTAAATAAGGTACCACAGATGTCAATTGTTCACAGTCATAAATACATTGGCCCTTCTGCTTTCCAAAAAATGTCTGAAGAAATGTGATTGCAGCAGAGGGGATTCTGCAGTCTGTAGCCCCAGTTAAGAGAAAGGCCAACAAGGTGCTATTGCTAGTAACAGTGTGAAAGCAAAATTCCTACTGGCAGGGTGAACTGTACTACCAACTGATTTATCAGCTCCATGTTGTACCTGTTCCTATCTTACATTCTAGCATTTCTGCACTAAGAAGTAACCAACTTTTCTGCAGGCAAAGGCACAACAAGAAGGAGAAACTCCCAAATGTAGGAAGAGTTGAATGAGACTGCAGTGCTGTCGGCAGCCTTGCACAACACATAACCATTTCACGTGCATGGAAACTCTCAGATATTAAAATTCAACCAAACAACAACAAAAAATAAACTGCAGAGTGACTCCGAATCCCACCTCCTATGGCTGGCTCCCATACAACTGTACTGAAATACATCAGCAGCATAGCACAGCAACAAAGGGTGCTCATAATTTTCATTATTCTTTAATAGAAAAAGCTCTCACTGAACAGAAACATCCGGGGCCCTCTTCAGCCTCCTGATGTTACAGATCTGTCCCTCGTGGATGTCTCTAGGCTCTGGGGCAGGTATGGAGAGCAGATAGGAGCACCTCCCCTTCCTGCCTAAAAAGCCTCATGGAGAGCTGCCTTTAATAGGTCTCAGCTTTTACTTGTGTCCAGGACCCCTTTAGCATCAGGCTTCGTGTATGGGCATAGCACGGAGCCAATTAGTGATCTCCTCGGGGCCATGGGCACAGCGTGAGCATTCACACTTACATTTTTAGAGCAGACAGCCAGAGATGATCACAAAACACTGAGCCGGCAGGAGGACTGCTGCGTGCCTAGCTGGCAACGAGGCACTTGGATTTCTGTTCGTGTGTGGCTGGATGTTTACTTCCTCGGGTTGTTTTCGAAGTTTTCATTTTTGTTTTGGTCTTTTTTTTTTCCCTCGCGTCAGAATTGATTGTTGGTCTCAGCCAGGTGAAGGTGTCCATTAAACAGAAGCGTGCCGGGTGCAGGCAGAGAGCAGCCCTCTGAGGAGCACAGGCACAGTGTGGCACTGCCTCGATTTGCCACTCCGTTGCTTCATTATGAAAGCGAAGCCTAATTGAAGATAGTTAGTCTTTAATGAATAAAGCTCTCTGTAATTTCCAGCTGTGGTCATGTAATCGGCATTCATACACATGAAAAGGATTTGCTGTGCCCATATTTCATTTCGAGGTGCATCTGTGCCCGTTTCTTGTCTTTCTTCTGATCGGGCTGACAGTTTTCATCTTTATTAGTTCTGCCTTTCACTTCTGTCTTTGTGTTTGTGTTAGAAAAGAGAAACAAAGCCCCAGAAAGTCCCATGGAGATTGCATTATATAATAGTTTATTAGAGTGCTTCTCTGACCTTCATCGTTTGAATTAATTAAATTCTGTTTGTTTTTACCTACAATCCTCCAAATCACTTTGTTGTAGTACATTACATCTTTTCTGTCCTGTTATTTTTGGTCACTCTCTCCACAGCACCACTGTGCCACTGCAACACACTTTTTAATTAGTTTCACCACAGTCATCAGCTTTGTGATTATCTCTGCATCTTGAACACCTGGTCTGACTTCAGAAATGACTTGCCATCTGGTCAAATGCTGGGTAATTATAACAGTTTAATGGCAGGATAAAATAGTGTTGGTTAAGGGGTTTGATTGTTCCCTCTGTTCCCTTCCCTTATGCAGTTTGGTTGCATTACTTCAAATTAAATTAAAATGCCATCATCAAATTATCATTCTTGAGTTTGGTCTTTTTTTTCCTTCATTCATAATATTCATAAATATATCCTGGAGTTAGTTCAGTTTTAAACTCTCCAGACACTAAGTCTCTAAGAACTGCATGAGTTACTTCCTTAGATTCACCGATACGATACTTATTTTATAACTTCCACTGCTTATCAATAAATGAAGCAGTAAATGGGTCCTCTCTGGCAAGGAAATGCTGAGACAACTGCAGGGGGGCCATTTGTCAGGAGCATACACTGATGGAATCTCACTAATATGCTGCAAAATGTTTTTTTTTTTTTTTTTTTTTTTTCCTGTACAGTTTAATACTGCTCTACGCAGAGAGTTGGCAGCCGATACACTGCACTGTCCTATAAATAAGCTGATTCTCGTGAAAAAGTCAGTGGATTGGATAATGAACTTCATGCAGTCTGGTCATTTTATGATGGGCTCGTTTTATGACACTTGGGTGAGTAAGTTTTTTTCTCATTTGATATTGGCTGAGAAGCAACTTCTCAAGCTTTTTTAGAATACTAATAGCAGTTAGCTTGGAAAAGTAAATAGATGTGGTTCATGTAACTTTTTATATTATGCAAAGGAGAAAATGGTATCAAGTTGTTTTCTGTATTTTTTTTTTTTTAATCTTAACTCCTTTCAGCATTTGTAGTTTTCCAAAATGTATTGTTGTAATTAGTCAGAATGCATGATGATAACTACAGTGGCATTATAAAGTATCTTTCCACTGGGGAATGAATGAGAAGAACTCTTTTGCAGGTCTTTTTTTTTTCTTTTCCATCCCAGGTGCGACTGTCAAGAAAAAAACACATATTTGATTTTCTAGGGATCTTTTTTTTTGTACAAATACCAAAGAGATTAGATTTATTTTTCATCCAGGTCCCTGAGAAATACTTTCTTCATTGAGTACTTCCTCCTAGCAAACAGTAAGCTTAGTCTATAAAAGAATGAAATGAAACAAAGAAGACATTATTGGAGATGAAGAAGCAAAGGAGACATGGAATAAATCTGGAAAGATGATTATAATCAACAGTGTCATGGACATATCAAATAAAAGTCCCCTTGTTATATGCAACACACACAAGGTGTGACAGGGCAGTCTGAAACTTCATCCTCATCCTCTGGTGAGAAGACTGCATCACCACTCAATGTGGCTCTGGTCACTAAAGAGGGGTCAAGCTCAGGTTTGGCCTCAACACTGCAACCCCCATCATCTGCAAACTGGGTTGCTGCTTCACCTCTGCTCTCAGGCACCCTCTCTTCTGCTGCAGTGTGTGGGGGGGTCCATTCAGATTGTCCCCATGGTGCTGTTCTCTGCTTCTCTGCTGCTTCAGCAAATAGCCTCTGAGGTTTTGTCCATCTGAAAACTACTCCCTGCTTGGAAAAACTACCTTTTTACAACACTGGATTTGCAGAGGAATTGTTGGAGCGCTGTTTGAAACTTGAAAGGCAAGCTGCCTTCCTCCTATGCTCATCTCACTTTTTGCTGCTCAGTATTCCCATGGGGCACAACTCCTCATCCTGAGCACACTCGCTGAAAGTCTTGAGTGTGTCCCTCTCCTTTACTTTCTCAGAGAGATACTTTTTTTTCAAATTCTTAATGCCTAATAACAGACCAAAATACTACTAAACATGTAGGAGAGACCTGGTGCATGCAACAGATGGTGACAGAATATCAGCCTCTCCAGGAGCCCAACTTGCTTTTCCCAGCTTACCCAAAGGTGTCAAACTCCTCACTTTTCAAGGTCTCAGGGCTTCTGTTGGTAAAAATAAAAGTCCTTGAAAGCCTCACAGAACTAATTGGAAGACAAGGAAGAAAAAGAAAAAAAAAAAAAGAAAAAAAAAAAGAGGCTTTCTTAGTATAAATGTACATAAATGTACAATCTTGGCTTTTCAGAAGAGGGAAATTATTTCTGTAATAACTTGTATAACCAATCAAAATCCACCCTACTCTCCTTTAATAAAAATTCTCAGAGAAGCAGAGGGTGTAACTAAGGTTTCTTCATCAGGACCTTGCCACAGTGCATAAGCACTCTAACTGGTAAATTTAAGTCTTGACTCTGCAATCAGTTCCACTTGGATAAGCTCTTACACAGACCGACACTGGCGTCTGATTTCAGAACCAGGGTCACAGCAATACAGCTCAACGCGGCCCCGGGTTCTTCATAGCATAGTCCTGAATGACAAATACCTGAATCTTCACGTTGTAATTGACTTCTATTACCTAGGATTTCTGAGAGACAAAACCTCAAGGTTGTATCAAGATAATTGCTATTGGCTGTGGTAGATGTGGTAGCAAGACTTTTTAAAATTAATTTTGAATATACATTTCCTTCATAAATAAAACACTTTCTGCTGCAAGGTAATAAAAGGTGTGATCTGGTCTGTCTCACTTAGGGATCCAACTATATATATTTTTTAGAATTTAAGTGAAGTAGCAGTGAGGTCTTCCCAATATCACTGCACATTTCTAGGTAATGTGAGAGATGTACTGCAGAGAAGAGCAACCCTGTGTTCCACGTATACTCCTGCTGTTCACAAGTGGCCACAGCCCACTTCTTTCTCCTCTTGGGTTTTCTGTAATTGTATTTCCCATATCTTTCATTTCATTTCCTAATAGATATAACTTTCAAAACTTAGTAATTTGAAGCCAGTAGGTCTAATTTCAATTCCAAAAACAAGAGGTAGATTGAAAGTTTCATATGGTTGATCATGTCATTTTCAGTGAAACATGAGGCATTCCTGGCAGAAGACAAGTATAAGAACAAGTTGTTATTTGTGAGTTTATCAATATAAAGAACTAACATTGCTTGCAAAGACCACAGTACAGATAAACTGGAAAAAAATAAGCCACATTTGAAAATACCAGCATCTAAGCATAACTTTATGCCTTAATATATCTAAAGATTTTCTGGTTGATCTTGACCAAAACAGTGCACACAGAGAACTGGAAAAAAAACATATTCCTTATTCTGTGTTTTCTATCCCCATAGGTGTTGTGGCTATGCCAGCAGGGAGGACTGTCCTTGCAATTTTCCCTTGTCATTTTCTGCGACAAAAGGATGATGGGAAACTGAAAAATATGAGGGAAGGAGCTGAGTCACACAGCTTATCACTGGATGTGACGTTGGGATAGCAGCAGCAGAATGAGGAGATACATGCTCTGCCCTTAGCTACAGTAAATCAGGGGAAATTTGTACTGGAATTACTGAAGAGAGAATCATATGCTCCCTTGCATAGGGAACTTCTCTGAGTGTTCTTCAAAGAGTGGCTTCAGACTTACTTCCTTCTGCTTCCCTGGCTCCACTCCTCACACACATTTTGCTCATGTTGCCAGTGTGCCAGCAGATTTGGCTGGGCCACAAATAGGGGCTGCACCTAGGAGCTCAAGGTGAGAGACCAAGCCAAGTAAGCTAAAATAGTAAATTAATTACTTCATAGGTAGCAGCAGATTCAGAACTCCAGGAGAAGTCTAGCCACTCCTGGAAGAAAGACAGTGATATGGCATTAGCATGCATTATGCCAGCATCTCTGGAAAAAGAATCAAAGAAAAACAGCTAGCATGTTTATAGACTAACAATGATTGCGTTGTATAGAGCTCCAGCTGAGCTACAGGAAAGTTCTGTTAAACTTGATGTTCTTCTGGTTCAAACTCAGTAACTGTAAGAATGAGTATGAAAGAAAATCTTTTTGGCAATCTTATCCTCAAACAAAATTTCTTGGTGTGTACATGTATGCAGGTACACAAACATTACCACTATGGATTTGATCAGTGATTCATGTAGTCTGATATGGCTCTGGGAAAATGCCAAATACTACCAATAAAAGGTTAAAAATACATGTTAGTATTTTGTAGTAACCTGTTAATTCCTCTCAAAGAGTAGTAGCCCTGTGCTACAAAACAGGACAGTTTGTTGTTCTCTGTTGAAATTTCCAACTGTTGTATCAGTGCCACCAGATGATATCAATGCACAACCTTTTGTATGTCCTTAGTATTTTAGCAAGATTTTCATCTTTCAGTTACCAAATTTATAGTGCAATGAGATGCAGCTGATGAAGATTTCTGTTTTTGTTTTCTGTATCCATAAGCAATTCTCCAGAAAGCAGCTTCCCAGGAACCAGGAGATGCTGGGTTGCTTGAGACTTCTGTAAAAGGTTTTTTTCCTATGGTTGGTTTTATATAATTCGTATATGAATACAGAACAAAGCAAGGTGGACTACATCACTGACTTCTTCTCCTTCTTAAATTAATACAGTGTTCCCAAATTCCACCATTTTGTACACAGGTGGTGATCATGCCAGAAGCATCAGTGGAAATGGTGTCTGGGTAAGGGTCAGCAAAAGGCTGAGCATCAGTATTCTTTCACAGATAACTATGTACAGTTGCTCAAGAATCTGACTCACTACACTGGATCAACAGTGAGAACTACAGCACTGCTGCTAAAACACTTCTGATGAAGGTCACATCAGACATCTGCACTAGATGGAATCATTACAGGCCGATGGCAGGAGTGTGGGTGCCTGCCCGCACTGCACACTGTGTCTGAGCAAGGTTGGTCTTTGTTTCCCTGTTGTTCACTCCCCTGGCCAGATGCAGTCCATCATCACTGTGATAAACCACCAGTCCTCATTCAGAGGAATGCTGCATAACATGCTCTTCCTGTTGCAGCCATCCTAGCTACAGCTAGCCAGACTTTAGCAAACAGGTTTCAACAGAACAATGCTGCCTTTGTTGGGTGTCAGGAGCATTTGAACAAGTGTCAATTCCATAGCAATATAGCCCCCAAATAAAGTGTGGCTGTGCTGAGGCCCAAACAGAATCTCTCCTTCACACCCAATTTCAACAGCTAAAGATAGAACCCAGTGTTTACATTTCATATACAGGCAAGACGTCTGGAACTCTTATAAAAACATCATTATGTTTATATTCCGTGTATGCAGAACCATAGGCTCATTATGTCAAAGCAAGGCCAAATCAGAGACCAACACCTACACCTGATTATGAAGCAATAATATTTTTTGCTAAAAAATATTTATGTTATATATGGTATTTCCATCATGTCTACAATAGCACCAGTGATCAATTATAAGTTCTGCAAAGCTTACCTCCCTCGCTTGTCAAGTGGATTATTGTGAAAAGGTCCCTAAAGATCATAAGGTGACATAAGTTATTTCACATTAAATGGAAAATGGATCTGCTGGCTAAAGAAGCTGACTTTGTGATGTTTTCTGTACAAGGAATATAGAATATTCAGCTTGCTATAGTTTAGAAAGAAATACAGTGCATTTCATAACAACGCTATGTTATTTCCTAATGACTGTTACTGTAAAGAATTTTTTTGACAGTTTTAATGCACTTATTTTGATTTTACTAATAAACTGTAGATACAGATAAAAATAATTCCTAAACATTTAGCCATCTGTCTTCAATTTCCTTAAAGCATTTGAAAACATCCTGGGAGGTTTTCTTGTTTGCTGTTTGATGTGCTGCTACACTGATGCTTCCTTTCCACCAGAAAGGCAGAGCTCCGCGTTGTGTGCAGTGCCAGCTCTGTGACCTTGGGTATCTGTACTGACAGTAAGACTCTACCAGTGTGTAGCAGGCTGGATCTCTCACTAGCTCTTGCTGACATACAGACTGTATTCAAAACTTCAGAGCCAAATGTTTATTTATTTATTTTCCTTTTCCTAGGTATTTTTGCTTCAATTTTCAAGGATACACAAATAAGTCTGTTTTGGTAAAGGTCAAAATAATAATAAAAAGAAGATGCTTTGTAATTTAACAGAAAGAGGAGCATAATGTTGATGTTTTAGTAGTCATCCAGTGACCATCAGGGTGCAAAGAGGATATTTGAGCATCTGTCTTTTTGGCAGTGACAAAGACTGCAGCTTTTCTGTAGACACAGTCTGTCAATGCAGCTGGTAAGAATGAAAGAGTTGTTAATATGCTCAGTAACTATTCTGTATCCTGACTGCTGTATCCTTGATGTCTGATAATAAAAAATTAATTTATAAAACAGGTGCTGTAAGCAAAACCAGTGAAATATACAAGACTCTTATTTTCCAGAAAGTATGAAGTATTTATGGCATCTTACTGAATGAACAACCATGAACTTTTAGATTTGAATATGATTTAATATTTGCAGAGCTATTATATATAAAGTTTGCTCTGAATGTAATGCCTCCTATTTGTTTTCAAGAAAACTACAACAAAGAGGATAACAACACTATTTAATAGAGCAAATTTGCAGCAACAAAACATTATTTTTCAATGCAGTCACCACCATTAGCTATGCATTTTCACCAGTGATAAACAAGAGCTTGCATATTGTTCTCATAACCAGAAGTGACCCATAGTCACTGTCACACCTGCTGAAACACACCATCCACCTCTTCACCGCGCTCACACCTATTGTTTGGTCTCCATGAATGTTCAGCATTCATGTCAGTGGGTGCCATTTTTTCCTCATGGAGGAATTCAGTAACACACTTTTGCTACATCTGCATTTCCATGTCAGACACATTGTGTGAGATTGCCCCTGCCACCTGTCACACCTTTGATGGTTGCCATTCATAGCTCAACAGGCTAGAAAAGTGTGCTCTTGCAGCTTGGAAAGCAAATGGTATCCTGGGCTCCATCAAAAGAGGGGTGGCTAGCAGGAACAGGGAGGTGATTGTCCCCCTCTAATCTGCTCTTGTGAGGCCCCATCTGGAGTACTGTGTCCAGGTCTGGAGCCCCCAGTACACAAAAGACAGGGAGCTGTTGGAGAGGGTCCAGAGGAGGGCCACAAAGATGATCAGGGGACTGGAGCACCTCGCCTACAAAGACAGGTTGAGAGAGCTGGGCTTGTTCAGCCTGGAGAAAAGAAGGCTGTGGGGTGACCTCATTGCAGCCTTTCAGCAGCTAAAGGGAGCCTACAAACAGGAGGGGAATCAACTGCAGGACAAGGGGAAATGGTTTGAAGTTGAGGGAGGGAAGATTTAGGTTGGATGTCACGGGGAAGTTCTTTACTATGAGAATGGTGAGGTTCTGGAACAGGCTGCCCAGAGAGGTTGCGGCTACCCCATCACTGGAAATGTTCAAGGCCAGATTGGATGGGGCCCTGGGAAACTGGGTCTAGTATAAAATGTGGAGGTTGGTGGCCCTGCATGTGGCATTGGGGTTGGACATCCATGATCCTTGAGGTCCCTTCCAACCCTGGCCATTCGGTGATTCTGTGATTCTATGAATGCTGGTGGGAAGGCTCAGCCTCTACTGCCAAACCACCAACATCCACCTCTGATGTCATGGGCCAATATCATAACATAGAGGACATTGCTTTCAGAGCAGCCCTCATACATACACAGTGCAAAAGAGTATCCACAGTGAAATGTGAGCTAATAATTGCCATGAAAAGTTAGATAGATTCATATACTTCTCAAGAAAATCCCTCTTAGTGTCCAATTAGATACCTGAAATGTTACCTGCTTAATGACGTGCATAGTTAACTCAGTAGCTCAGCTTCTCTTACCTTCTCCCAAGCCGTTGCTTAAACAGCTCTGGCACAGTGTGAGGTGCTCCTTGTTGATGGTGTCAGACTCCTGAGCGGTTAAAAACAGAGTTAAAGAATGTTATTAAAAACTTATCATACCCTCATTAGGGCTTGAATTTAATAGCCACTGTTTTCCTTAGAAGCGTTTTGCAGTGTAGACAGGGCCTAATCAAACAAAGACTGTTTATCTGATCTATGCTGTGGCCCTCCATCACTCTGATTCAGATTCTGAACAGTGGTGTAATTCTCTCTCTCACTTTTCACTCAGATGTACACCTTGTGCCCAGCAAACAGTATCTCTGTAATTTACTTTGTGCAAGAGCTCTCAATTTTATCTTTTTTAATTTGATAAATACTTTCAAAGAAACATAATATCACATTAAAGAGATAAGAAACAAGCAAACAAACAAAAAGAAAGTATGACATCCCCCTGTTTTGACAGGCACTAAGGTATTGTGTTTTTCTGGATGCAGATGCTCCTTTCTTTTGGAGTCTGAGCAGGGCTGGCTTTAGTATGTGCAGTTGCTGTTATTTTGTTACATATTGATGTGGTTCAGTTGAAAATGGAGAAAATGTGGCCAAGCAAAGCACAAGCTAGAAAACTTACAGAGGAGGCACACAAATGCAAAGATGTTGGAAGACCTGAATAAATGTAATAGATGTTATAGCTACCCAAAGCTGGTGAACCATGAAATGTTCTTGATGACAGACCAGAAGACAAGCAGCCATTTAATTTGTTATGTGGCATCCTCAGTGAATGCTGTTTTGCAGTGACTATTTGTTGCACACTTTTGGATAGTGCCCCCAAATGGCTGGTAAGCCAGTATACAACCTCCCACAAAGTTACAACCATGAGATTCCCACAGGGACCTGAGAAGAGCCTGTGCCAGTTCAGCTCACCACACCATGGCCATCTCAGCAGTGTAGATGACTGGTCCAGTCATGGACTGGCTGAAGAACCGGAGGTTGCCTCCAAATGCTTACTGTAAAAGAGCAACTGTGTATTGCCAATTGCAAGGAAGTGATTCTGATACTAAAGGCCAAACAGTCAGAAGGCAGCTACTACTTCATTGTTAGTTTCTTAAATGCTGCTATTATTCTTATTTTTGTTCCATTTGCTCATCAGCTGCTTTTGTGTGGGAAGCATTTCACTTCCGAGGAGCACAGCTTTTACCAGCTAAGAAATAGAGGGCTATTACTAACTAGCTCATTGTTTGCACATTACATTACCTGGGCTCATGTATCTATTTTGGAGGTCTTTTTAGTTCTTAATATTCTCAGCTGGCAAGAGATGAAAGCTCTTATGGGAGTTACATGGTCGAGTGTCATGCTTTGACATTGCTACTTGAAGTTTGTACCATTTGAAAACCATTGAAGAAGCAGCAGCCTCCTTGTGAATTTGTGGCACGATTAAGGCAGAAACCTGGCTACACTGTCCCTGCCATGCCACCATGAAGTTTCTCCCTCCTCCTACTGTCACTGGTGATTGTGTGTCCAAGTGCAAAATGCCCCCAGTATTTTCTAAATCTGTTTCTAACCTTACTTACATGACTTGGAGATCATTGAAAGCGGAACCATCATAATTAGATTTTTTTTAATTTATCTTTTTAACTGGGGCAAGTGCAGATTTGCAGGGGTATCCTTTAATCTGCAAATTGTGTTTGCTCAGTTTATTGACTGGCAATGCTATGGCAATATCTACCTGAAAGTATCATTTCTATAAAGACCCATCAGAACAGTCTTTACAATTTTGGCCAGTAGGGCATCGTGCCAGGTGGCAACTTATGCTGCTGTCAAGAAAAGAAAAATGGCCGCTATCATTGTCTGGAAGCTGAAAGAAAATGGAATCTCTTTTCTGCAGCGATCATAAAGTTAAAAGATAGCAAGAACACTGAAGGTGTCGCTCTTTGAAGTGCTCAATCTAGGAATTTGTAATTTAGCTCAGAAGTGACGTCATCTAAACTGGGAAAAAAACTTCTCTGGTATAATAATCATTTCTGCTGTGATATTTCAGATAAACATGTCCTCCTGTCTGAGCTGGGATATTCAGACAGACAGTTGCACTATGTTCTTATTTCTCATGGACTTGTGTGAAGGCTCCCCTCATTTGATTGCATTAATCAGGTGGAACCAAAGCAGCAAATGGTAGACAGACTGTGGGCTAACCTGATCCTGACCACAGCACAACTGGTCTAATATTAGCTGGTGCTCGCTTTCGGGCTTTCAACTAATGAATGCAAATAGGTTTGCTTTGTGCCAGTAAATTGACAGTAAAAGACTACAGCTTTGGTATTATAGCATTTGCAGACAGCACAGAAGTCTCAGCAACATGGATTCTGTCACTGTTCATATGGAAGATTTAACACTTCTTTTACCACTGTGTAGCAAGCTGAAGTGAGGTAATAGGAAATCATGAAGATTTACACAGCCCATCAGACAATCAAAAAAGTCTCACCTTTACTGAAAATCCGATATCCAATCCAACATATATTCAAGTCTCCAGCTGTTAGAATGATAGACTCACATAATCACAGAATACCCTGAGTTGGAAGGGACCTGGAGGGATCATTGGGTCCAACCCCTGACTACACCCAAAATCCAAACCCTGTATCCGAGAGCATTGTCCAAATGCTCCTTGAACTCTGGCATCAGGGCCATGCCCACAGCCCTGGGCATCCCGTTCCATGCCCACCACCCTGTGGTGCAGCCCCTTTCCCTGACCCCCAGCTGCCCTCCCCTGACAGCTCCATGCCGTTCCCTCGGGCCCTGTCGCTGTCACACAGAGCAGAGCTCAGCGCTGCCTTCTGCCTTCTTCTCTACTCTCCTCGCAAGGGATTACAGGTAACTTTCAAACAACTTTAAAGAATCTGAAGAAAATGGGTGGGGTCTTACAGGCAGAGTTTCTCCAGTCTCTGTTTATTGTTGTACATATATGCATGCATTTAAGTAGCAACTCAGAAATAATAAGGTGAAAACTCTGTTCTTCGGGCGTGTTCCCTATTCTGTCTCACTTTGCTTTTGAAAAAAATGCATGTATAGCCTGATTTGATGTAGCAGCATGGTACATCAGTGTGTGCTGGTCCCTTTCAAGCACTGCAGGGATGTCACAGGAAAGCCTACAGCATACAAACATGGGCAGGCACTCTGGTCTTGCTGCAAACGTGCTGTTGAGTCCTCTGCATCAGACACACATCAGCTGTGACTCCATACAGCAATTCTGTCATGACCAGAGTGGTATCTTCCAAGTGCTACTTTGGAGCTAAAGAGGCTCTAAAAGCTCCATCCAGCAGACTTGTCCCATAAGATGGCCCTGATCCATCCTACACAACATGTTATGGATGCCACTCATTTGCAGCTGTTTGCCCTGGTGTATCTCTCCAGTATGGGGCTGGCCACTGCTAGCTCCCAACTGAATGCTTCATACACCCCCAGCAGCACTGCTTCTTCCTCCCTCAGAGAGGAGCGCTGATACTCCCCATAACCACCATCTGCAGAGCATAGCATAAGGACAGAAAAACAGAGTGGAGAATTGCTGTAGATTTCATCAGATGGTGCACAGAGTACGCTAGTGCAGCCTATGCTCAGTTCTTCAAAGCTGTCCTCAGAGCAGGCACAAAGTCCAACCACACAGCTGTCAAAAGAGCTACACCCCTTTTTCTAGTGAGGAAATTGCAAAACCTCTGAAGCAGTGTGATGTGATGGGGTATGGCAAGTCACCTTCACCAACAGCATCCTTTTCTGGAAGAGGAGACATGATGAGATGAGCGGGTAAATATAGAAACTCATGGAAAAGCCCCAGACAACCTAGAAATGACCGCCCACATCTCAGCACGATGTGTCTCTTGCGCAGTCAATTCAATTTCCATAAGGTGAATACAGAAAGAAACTACAAGCATTGGAAATGAATGGGGGAGTTTAATTCAGCTGCGTTTCACTCCCACTGAGGAGGCATACAGATGGCTGCACAGAACTCGGCAAAAACAGAGCCAGGAGTCAGGGAGAGGGAGACTTCAACTGGGGTTTTGAGTGGAGTTGCTCATTTATTTCCCCCCGAATTAGTCTGCCTCCTGGGATATCACATGGACAGGTACAGGCGAACAGTTCCAAATAAGGGAATGCATGCTGTGCAAGTGTAATGCTCTGCTTTCCATAGTGGCATGTTCTCAGCAAGTTTGCCATGTGCTGGTCTAGGCAGGATTTTGCAAAAGGAAAGAAGAATATTCACACTAAGGTCCCTGAAGCCACACTTCTGCAAACTAGCAGCTACCAAAAAGTAAGTAGAAAGGTTTCTAGTTCCCTTTCCAAGTTAAGAAGTCCATAACAGATTACTTGATGATATCTAGTTTGATTTGACAAATGCTTCTTGTCTGAAAAAGTGACACTTTTCCAAAGAGTGTACAGCCACATATTGTCATAGTAAGTTACTTTTCCGAATAATTGCTGTCTTCATAAGATGTCATTCTGCGTGATTTTAATAGATTTAGCTGAAACTATAAAAAGGCAACTGAGGTGATTTTAAATAAAGCAAATAGTGTGCTTTATAAAGTTTTATTAGCTTCTTTGAAATGCAGATTTGTATTAGCTGAGCATGAAATAAAAGGCCATGGTGTCTGTACATGAGAGATAAGTAGGAGCAGTCACATAGTCATGCTTTGCCTCTCATTTTGGGGTGGCTTTTGTATTTACATTACTGTGGACACTGTCTGAGGGGCAAGACTGTCACCAGCATTTTTAGGCACAGTGAGAAGCATATTAAAGGATTATTTTACTCTTGCTAATTTATTCTTAGCTTTGCTTTTCAGGCAAATGGCCTGCAGAGTATCTTTTTCCAAAGCAGTTGCTTTCAAGAGAGAAATTTGAGGTCTTACAGGATGTGGCACTGTTTAAAACACTTTTGGCTTCCAATTTTTGGAACATTGGGACCTGAATTCCTGCTAACGGCTCAGCTTAGTCCACTTACTGCAACTACTTTACATATGGGGTCACATTAATGTTTTAAGTAATATGCATCAAATAAACATACATGTAAGTATTGATTGGACCTGAGCACGAAGCATTGTTTGATGTCTGCAGTTACTTTGAATTAATTTATAATTTGTGTACTCAATCAGAACACCCTCTGGCAGAAGTGACATTTTACATCCACTTGATGCAAGAGTAAGTAAATACACAATACTCACAGTAATGAAGAGTGAAAGCCCTAATTTTAACATAATTCAGCCAGGACTTCACTTGCAGGCAATCAATGCATTAACGTTGCCCTCATGCATTGCTATAGCAGAGTAGCATGCAAATGCATAAGTTCAAAAATCTGTTTTCACTTAAATTTTAAATAGAAATCCCTCCAAACTTTCCATTTGCAATGATCATAACTATTGAAAAGACCACTAAAGTGATGATGCTGATTCTTCATTGCCTAGTCTAAAAGTCATGTTACATAAGTCATCACATCTTCCATTTTTTCCTAAAGAAAAATCCTGTGGAAAGAAAAAAAAACCTAAAATGAAGAATTATAAAGTTTTAGTGTCCCATTTAGCAGCTTTTTAAAATAACACTTTTAAATGAGCATGCTTCTAAGTGGAAGTCTATGAATAGCTGAAAGCAGGAGTTATAACTCGTATATCTTCCATTCAGCTGTTCTTCCCTTTTCCTCCATTAAAACTGCATTTACAGAAGGGACCAAGCAGTACCACACAGAACATTTTTACTAGATATGAACGGAAAATCCTCCTGAAAACAGATCTGGTTCTAATTTTTCAAAATACCCCCAGAAACCCACCTTATATTCATAACATAATTTTATAATCTATATAGCTGAGGATTCCAAACCAGATCCACTTACTGCTGCAAGCACGTTAGTGAATTTCTTTGGATACAGAGACAATCTATAAATGAGAGACACATCTAGCTGACAAATGAAGCAATCCAAAATAGTTTTGCAATTGAGCTTATACATAGCATGACTTTCTAGCAACAATAAGGCTCTAGCCCTCTCCACCTTCCGTTTCAAAATCTGCTTATGACTTCACATTACAAGACACTACTTGGGTCACGAGAGTCTGATTGATTGGGTCTATGAAGACTCCATTCACATTGTATTTTGCTTCACAGTTTCTTAGAGGATTTTAGAGAACTAGCAGCAGCCCTTATAAGTGAAAGCTGTTGGTATTTTTCCTTTTTGTTTCCAGTGAAATCTATATTGTGAGGGCTTATTTCTCTGTGGAACTGACATTTCTTAGCTATTTCTTTTATGCTTCGTGATAGGTTTACAGTAAAGGAAAAGGTATTTTCAACAACATTAAAAAAGAGTCTCAACCACTCTGTCTTATTTTTTACTTTTTGAAACTGAGGCTGAAATGAGTAAGTGGCACATTATCTGGGAATTTATTGCCATTTTCCAGCTACCACTGAGCGCTGAAATAGAAATTGGCTTGTGTAAATACTGGGGAGGACATACACAGTGAGAAAGTGCAGACTTTCTTTCATAAGTTCATCTGACATGCATCTTCAAGATATTAGACACATCACACACTTTTCTGAGGCTAGGCTCAAGAGCATGAAAAACTATGCCTGAATCCCAGTGAGTCCAAACCTGTTTTTCAAATTGTCTGTGAACAGGGACAAAGGGATTTAGCTGCTCATAGAAAACACCTCTGTGGGAGGGAAGATGTGAAGCAATCTGGGGCAGAATTACTACAAGGAGGTGTGGGAAAGAGGGAAGTTCATTAAAGTTTTGGAAGTGCAGAAGAAGAGGATGTATGAGAGCGGTGTGAATGTTACCCTTAAAGACTGAGGTAGAACATCAGCTATCGCTTCAAAATATCATTACGAGACCTATAAACAAAGTTCCAGTTTCAGTCTTCTTGTAGTTTTGCTCAGCGATCAGACCCTTCATATCTGCGCAGTTATTTCAAATAGCTGAGACAGTAAAATTTAATGAAACTGCATTATTAAAAGTGCATCACATGGTAAACAATCAAATTAAGGATGTACTGTTTTTATTTCACTTATAGCATACTTGGACTAAACTACCTAGCAGCAGCTTCTTCTAAGATAAGCATATTTAGTAGCCTGAAGATTTATTTGTAATGACTTGCACGCAGAATGGTTCCCCTCTAATGAAAATAGGAAATATGATGAGCGTGAATGAATACATTGCTAGCAGTCTGGGAATAAAAAGCCATCTTACTTTTGTTGCAATGTATGTCTAATAGGTTCAAATAATGGTTATGTTATTTTTGCAGTATCACATGTACTTCTTTAAGCACTCCTTGTTTCACCCTTTGTGCACGGAATGCTGCCAGTATCACTTCTTGCATCTCACATCTGTGAAAGTGCTCTCCTTGCTCTCCCAAGCAGACTCCTCATTACTATTATCCTAAAGTTTTAACTGATAGCTCAATGCTATTCAATATCTGAATACCAGTACTCTACCAGATCCAGAAACAACTTACTCAAACACCTGATACATCATGTGCTGCCTCACCAAAGCCACATTTGCAGAAATGTCTGGCTGCGTGTAGTGGTGGGCAGACAGCACTTCATCAGGCTGAGCAAACTGTCACCTCGTTTAACCATGGGGAAAATGAATTTGGCTATTTCCTTTTGTTGCACCTAGTCTTGCTCCCTGATGAAAAAGTTACACAACCTTTGGATTGTGCAGGTTCCTCCATAAGTTTGGAATGAGTGAATAACTGCAACATGTTTGGGTCTGCATGCATCTCAAAAGATTGAAAAACACAGCTGTATCAAATCATGGCAAAACAGGTGCTACAAATACTCTGAACTAGGAAAGTGGTGAAGCAACGTTCTGTAATTCGTAAGAGATGCTTGGCTGAAGCAACACAGGTTATGAAATTCATCCGAATGTGTATGCATATGAGAGATAATGGCTTTTTTTCTCAAAGTGTTATAAAATAGTTTGATGGAATTATTTGAAACTAATACCGGAGGTTCCAGTGAAGATGCTGTGCACGGACCTCTATAACAGCTTATGTCAGCAAGAGTTGTTAAATATAATAATTAAAGATGCAACATTTTTGTGCAGTATACTTTGTCATTCATAACTTAGGTTAACTTTGACTTGGCCTCCTTATAATAAAGCACAATAGCATTACAGTTGTACTTCAGCTACAGGATAATGGTACAAACTACCACAGCTTGGTATGCTGTGTTGGTGAAGGGGGTTACACACATACATATTACACTGGTGGAAATATGCAAAATATCATAAAATCATAGAATCATTCAGGTTGGAAAAGACCACTAAGATCACCTAGTCCAACCATCGACCCATCACCACCATGCACACTAACCATCTTTCTTCCCTCGGTTCCACATCCACATGGTTCTTTACCACCTCCAGGGACCACCTATGCCAGTGCCTCACCACTCCTCGAAGAATTTTTTTTTAATATCTAACCTGAAACTCCTCTGAAGATGACTTATGGGGGACTTGCAGGAAGAGAGAAAGTAACCCTTTTTGAGATTCAAATCATTTCAGCAGACTCACAGAATCACAGAATCATCAAGGTTGGAAAAGACCTAAAAGATCATCCAGTCCAACCATCACCAATACTCCCCAGCTAAATCCTATCCCTCAAGACAACATCCAAACGTCTCTTGAACACATCCATGTTCGGTGACTCCACCACCTCCTTGGGCAGTGCATTCCAGTGCCTGACCACCCTTTCCGAGAAGTAATATTTCCTAATGTCCAGCCTGAATCTCCCCTGGCGCAGTTTGAAACCATTGCCTCTAGTTCTATCACTGTCTACACGAGAGAAAAGGCCGACCCCTAGCTCACCACAACCTCCCTTCAGGAAGTTATAGAGTGCTATAAGGTCTCCCCTGAGCCTCCTCTTCTCCAGGCTGAACAATCCCAGCTCCTTCAGCCGTTCCTCATAAGGCCTGTGCTCCAGGCCCCTCACCAGCTTCGTAGCCCTCCATGCTATGTTTCCCCTGAAGAGTAAATTCACAGCTCAGCACTGAGGTTTGCTCTGCTGCCAGGTTCCCAGGTTCTATGGCAACTCACCTAACCAAAGGCAACAGAGAAGCTTTGCTTCCTTTCAAATATAAATATATTGCACACGTCATTTCAGCTGAGGGAAAGTGTAATAGCCGATTATGAAAAAAACCCATTCCAAGCCCTCACATGGCACAATTGTACACAGCCTACTTCACCCTGTGATGCATTCAAGCAGCTGTTAGGAAGCACGGCAAAGTCTGGAGCATGCTAAAATTAGCCAGTCATTGTTTCTAGCTAAAATTCAACATGATCATAGCCTATAGAGGTGCTATTCAGTGAATTACTGCTAATGACATTTATTACTAGCATTAACAGTAATTTACCCAACATTAATCAGACCAGCCGGTTACAGTACTTCTCAATCATTCTGAGTCCTCACTTTGCCAGTTGACTAAAATATTTTATGCTACAGTTAGCCACATAGCCTCAGCAAACAGCCATTAAATTAAGACAAAGCCTGGAATCCTGAAAAGTAACACCCTGCTTGTTTCTAATTTATCATCACCGATTATATTTGTGCCAACACTTGGGCTTTCCCACTGATCAAGATTTGAAATAAATAGTCATAAAATGTTGTCTAAGAGAGGGCTGTTGGAGTAGTAGTAGGAAATCATGTTGTGCTTAGTGGAGATGTTAGTGGTATTTCCATTACGGAAGAAAGTATATCTTCCAATCTAAAAGGCTGATAAGTATTTCTTGGATCATTTAACCTATGACATACAGAAATTATAATTTGTCCCTGCATTTTCAGAGCTTCAAGATATACTGTATGCATAGTGGTGGAGGAGGCATGTTGGAGATGTCAGAATAAACTGCTATGGAGAGAGGCTCTTGACATCATCCTGTGAAAAGTAAAATCGACCACTCCACCTTCTCTAGAAATTCCATAGCAAAAATGTCCTTCTGTGTGTCAAGCCATAAAATCGGTGATAATCAGTCTCTCCTGAAAAATGGGAGAGCAGGGAGGGTAACACTGAAAGGCAAAATAATTTCAGGTTAGTGCCTCTTTATGTTGTCAGAAAAAGTGTCCTAGCTGGTGATGCATTTGTATTAGGGATGCCCAAAGGGAGGGACAAAGAGGACACAGGCTCTTTTGCTAGTGCACCAACCAGTTCACTCTTAACTTATGCCAGCAGTGGAGTCTGTGCTCCTTTCATAAAGCTATTGTAACAAACAAAAAAAAAAAACCCACAACATTTTAGAAGTAAAATGTTTTCTGGAAATCATTTTAAGAGGGCCACTCAGCTTAATCAGCATGAAGTTCAGTCCTGCATCAGATTACTAAAACATACCATTAACCCCTTAGGGCTTAAAATTCCTGCAGTTTCATATCAGTCATTTTGCCATGAGCAATGCAATTCCCATAACATGATCCAGGTCTTGGAAATAAAAGCAGGAACAGTTAAAATATCAACATTAGCTTGTCTGACATAGGCTGCACTGATAAAATATGTATTTCCAGATGCTTGGCTTTACAGTATTATTTAAACTGATGTACTGCAAAGATTTATTGTTATTCAGCCTCTGTGATACAGCCTGGTCAGACACAACAAAAATGAGAGATCTTTAAATAAAATGAGATTTTCTGGAAACTAACAAGTGGCAGTCTGGACAGCATTTCACCAAACCCCTAGTTGCCAGCTGCTTTCTATCTTATTGTGCCTCTGGAGAAGGTGGGTGCCTGGATGTTTGGTGGCCTAAATGCCAGTGCCCATGTCCAGAGGAGGACTTGGAGCAAGACAGACAAATGAGATGTGGTTCCTAGAACTGCAAGGGAAACAGTGATTTCTTCCCCCTGTTACTTCTTTTTTTATTTAAACAGCAAAGGTTTTCAAACTAGAACCAAGGCAAAAACAGGTGTTTCCTCCTAAAATGGAACTAGTCTCAGCCCAAGTCATAACATAATTTCTGGTTTGTCTGTAGACAGCTAAGTAGTACAGTGTTGAGCAGTCATGATGGTCTCAGGATACAAGCAGGTCTGTGGGGATCTCCCAATAGTTTTGATTTGATCATTGAACCAGGCTGGGCAAAACAGATACATTTTGGGTATTCAGTCCCTTCTTCAGGTATAAAACAGGAGTCTAAGACTGTGCATAATAATAAGCTGCCTATAGTTACTTGATTTAAAAACTGAAGCCCTTTGTAGTTATATCCAGTGTGCTTCTATTAAATACTTGTGGGTGTCTTCAGTAACAAGAAAGGCTGTAATTGCTTTTGTGCACATCTCTGATCGTATCCTGGGTAATTGCTCAATAAGCTGCAGAAAGGGCGTACTCTGTTGTGAATTTGAATGTTCTGACATTAAAACATATCCTTTCAAAATTAAAATATGAATTTAAGGGTCTGACAGGGTGCTGGTGTTCCCAGTTTGTGTTTGTAGAAGTATTCCATAGGAGTGTCTTGGTTTTGGCATAGTTTTCAATACCTCACTGCAAGCTAGAGGGGCCTCTTGGCTATCCCCTGTAGGTGGCTGTCCATTCTCCTGGCCCCGTAAGATCAGTTCATGTCTGTGCTCACTGTTCTGGAGGTCCCTGACCCACTGGGTAAGCTGGAAATGTGCTGAGGAGATGAGGCATCTGGTTAAGGTCTCCCGCCACCCTGATTTGTAGATCTATGCAAACCCCAGGGGAAGGAATGCTTTGCTGTCAGACAAAACTGCTCTTAAATCAAGCCATGCTAAGACAAAATGGTGGGGGAGAGAGTGGAAAGAATGGATTTACTTAAACAAAATTGACAACGCAGCTGCCAGTGTTTATAGAAGACATGGGTCAAGAAATGGAAGAAAAGAACATGCTTACTCTAATTTAATCCAGGGTTTTTCTCTCTCTGCTGCTGACTGGTTTGCTGTAGACATTCCTAAGGCTACCTGGTTGCAGATTTTGTCTTTCTACATATTTTCTGTCTCAGGTTGCATCTGTTACAGAGAAAAGTACTTCCTGATAGGACGTATTTGCTTTCATAGCTAATCTTCTTTTTGGATTCCACTGATTTAATCTTCCTCTCCAGAATGCATTTCCTTCTCTCTCTCTCTCTCTCTCTCTCTCTTTTTTTTTCTTTCCTAAAGTTATAGCCTTGCTGTTCCCTTCTTAATTAAAATGAAGTTATAGTCAACCTGCTAAATCAGCTGTCATCCTTCGTTTGATTATAATTAACCACTGTGTAACCATTGAACAATGCCATTAATGCATAAACCAGAAATTTCAGACAACATTTGGAGGGACCTACCAGATTTGGATAAGTAGTCAGAAGGCTGACAAATGCAAATGAGAGCAGAAGGTAACTTGTACTGAAAACAGATGCTACTTTTTTTCTTCAAGTTTTTTTTTTTTTTCATTATTATTATTTTATAATTTGCCATTGAAATAGGAAAGAAAAAAAATATATTTAAGTATAAAAAAAAAATCTGCTCTGTGCAGAGAAATGTAAAGGCAGAAAATTAGAAGAAACTGAACACGTCAAGGTTTGAAAACAGCCTGTGAGTCAGTGCTATTTCCTTATTTCATAGCCAGTGCAGCCTTGGTCATCCCTGTCACTAAAATGTAAAACCGTGCTTGGAGTAACTAAGTGATTGCTGATGTGAAAGCTTTCTACAAGATTGGTACATATCTCCACGTGATATTAGAGAGGGAGCTAAAGAAAAAAAAAAGGCTTCTTTTCTTAAAAAGAGAATTATTTTTACAGATGCCTTTTATGTAAACCATTTTTCTGGCTTGCTACTGTTATGACTAGTCTGGAGTAGAAATGTATAAGGTGATATTAAACTGTCATCTAAAATAAATGGGAAGATATGGGTTAGAGGCAGGAGCTGAAAAGAAAAAAAAAATAATTGAAAAAAGAAACATTTACAAACTAACACTTAAAATCAGAATACACAATTCACTTCTGTAACCCCGTGACAGATACCACTCACAAAAAGCACTATGCAGAAGGCTAAAAAGGATTAGACACAGATAGTGAACAAAATATCACTCAGTTACACTTGTTAAGATCAAATTCATAAGGAAATCAAGCCAGATGCAGGCAAATAGCTCCCTGAAGTGAAGACACTTCCCCATTGTCGTATCATAGAGTAATAGTTTATTACAGGTAGCTTTCACCTTGGCTTAAAGCCCCCACCTTCGGCTGCTGTCAGGCAAAGAATATTGATCAGCAGTTCTTGATTGCTGGGGGTGAGATGGAGGTGACCTGCTGAAATTGCTTTATTGCCCTTTTTCTTGCATGCATCTTTTTTCATCTTTTACTCCTCCCACAATTTCTATCTTATGTCCTCACTTTATTTCTTGTTTTCTATTTCTCCTCCTACAGCCCCTCCCCATTCACTCCGTTTCTCCCATTCCAACCTCAGACAGTTTGACCTCTCTCAACAGTTCTTGTCACTACATCCTACTCATGCTGTAAATTTCTTCTACTCTTAGAATAGTTTGTTTTTCTTTTCTACTGTTACCACACTTCATGTGTATGTTTGAACAAGCTAATGACATGTCCAAGAAAAAAGGTTTCAGAAACACCCTGAAGCAACAAACCTTGAGACTTCATCTCATCCTTGGACTTCTGTTCTTTCTTTACAGTGACCTGTAAGGAACAGGTCACTACAGTCAGTACAGTAGGAAGGTGAAGGTAGGCCTCTTCTCCCACGTAGCAGTGATGGGACGAGATGTAGTGGCCTTAAGTTGAGCCAGGGGAGGTTCAGGTTGGATATCAGGAAAAAAAGTGGTGAGGCAGTGGCAACAGGCTGCCTTTGTGATGGTACAGTCACCATCCCTAGGGGTGTTCAAGAACCATGTGGATGTGGCACTGAGGGATGTAGTTTAGTGGGAAATATTGATATCAGGTGGATGGTTGGAGTAGATGATCTTAGAGGTCTTTTCCAATCCTAGCGATTCTGTGAGTCTGTGATTCTATAATTCTATGATTCTATGAAACAGCACATTATGACTCTTATTTTCAGTTAATATGGATCAAATGGATCATCACGTGGCAGCATCCCCCCCAAAAAATCAGCCAGATCTCCTCAGTTCACAGATCCAGTCCCTGTTCTCTAGCATTTTATGAGCGTCTGCTGGTGATGACAAACTTCTGCTTTTTTTTTGTTGTTGCTTGCCGTTTATTGGACCAGTTACATTTTGGAGATAGGCAGCCTTTTTTGCAAATGGCAGCTTCTTTGATATTTATTTCCTTTCTTGCCCATTTGGCTTGAAAATAAAATCACAGTTTTTTTGGTCATTTCCTACTGAAACTCCAACTGTATGGAGATACTCTTGAAGAGAGATACTGTTGAGGCAATAGTCTTCTCATTTATTGATGCCTTAATCCATATCATGACAGCAACTTGCAGCACAAAGTAAATGTGGATGTTAGGGATGAGAAGCTGAAAAGCTTCTCACTGACAAACTATCTACACTTTTTCACAGTGTGAGTGTGAGTAGACAGATGCTGGTGATCAGCCTGATAGGAGCAGTGTATCTCCAGCTAGGCTGTGGTGTGAGCTGCGGGTCTGAGGGAGGGTGGGCAGTGTAGGAGGACCAGATCCACTGTCATCCAGGAGGGTGTAGGAGCTCAGAGTGCATCACTGCTTGCTATCCCCAAACAATTTCTCTCACCTGCTGGTTCTTAGCACAGCTGACAGGAATGAACGTGGCTGGCATAATGAGAGGGTTTTAAAAGACCACCAGATATGCAGAGTGAACTACATAAGGGAACATAGGAGCTTTATTGCAGAAATTAATCAGTAATTATTCTTTTGGTGTCATTGGGGTGAGTTTGCCCACGGGCTATGTTTATTCGTTTGTTTTTTAATGAACTGAGAACAAGTGGAAAGAAATAAAAGATGTAAGCAAAATCATTTTCTTCTGACTTCAAAGCAGAAATTGATCTCCTTTGGAAATGTATGCAACTGACAGATAGAGTTACGGTACGGCAGTACAGAGATGCACAAACAGCACTGTGCATCACACATTCCACACGATGTGTACACTGTCTTAAGCCAGGACCAGACAGAGGCATGCTGCCACTTTGCTGCTTTGTTTCAACGAGCCAATTTATAAGAAGTGAGTTTTTTTCATCTGAAAGATCCGAGATCTCAAATTATCTGCACTGATTCATTTTGTCCAGACCTGGCATTTTTTTAGAGATGAAATTACATCCAGACAGTTCTGGGCAGATAAGAAGGTTGCTTCCCCTCTCATAGAAGTTACAGTCAAAAGACAGACAAATGGACAAAAAGTGGGAGGGGAAGCTAATAGACATAGAGCTCAGTATAAATTCAAGAGGCGAATTAAGGAATTGCTTTAAACCCAAACATTTCCCAAACATTTATCTGAAGTTCATAGTTTTAAGAGCTTGTTTGCCTACCCCTTGTCTCCTTTTCCTCGACTGTTTTTCAGTTTTTGTTTCCTTTTCTTTATCTGGTGCATAGCTAATCCAGTGCACAAGTGGAAGTGCTTAAGGCAATGGCTCAACCTAAAAAGGATCTCCTACCTGCAATTGGTGGCTGCCTGAGAAGGATTTTTCTCCTGCCAATAATTGTTGTTCACCTGTGACCCCTTTTTGGTAAACTCATAGATGTTCCATTACTTCTTTTAAAAAAGGTGCTTTGAATAAGAATGTGTTCCATTAAGCAGGCAAGTCTAAGCGAGTGTCTAACAGCACTGCCAGTGAAGTTCATCAGAGGAATGCTGATTGATTTTCTTTAAATAGACCAGAGGAGAGGTAGAGCATTAGGCTTGTCTAAACAATATGCAAGTCAGCATGGGACTACGCATTTTAAAAGAGCAAAAATGGATTCTTTCCAGCAGCACAATACAGCACTGAGAATAGCCTAAGTGTAGCAATTTAGGCTAAAACTTTTAAAGGCATATTTTCCATTGGTTTAAAGAGGAAATATTATCATAGACTCATAGGATGGCTTGGGTTGGAAGTGAGCCTCAAAGATCATCAGGTTCCAACCTCCCTCCCACTATTTTTCATGAGGAGATGCTCATACTTTTAAAATCATGGCATCAACTCCTGAGCGTAGTTCATTCTGCAGAGCTTCTTCACTGCTGGTGCATCTGAGGGTCTTAAAGTATCTGTCAAACGTTTGTATATAAGGGAGTGTAAAGCAAAGCTGGATTAAATGGAAGTCAGTCTGATCCCTAAGAATTGAGCCTTACTGTATTTTAGTGCTCAGAGATGCATTAAAGACCTAGCACAGTTTTCAGGAAGCTATCCTGGGCAGCAGACTCTCAGTGCCTGCCTCCTAAAGAAAGGCAGTCTAGATTGTGTGCTCCACAAAGCCCTGCCCTTCACATCCATTCCCCCAGCAATTTTACATCAGGACAGCATCTAGCAAAATGGAATTTTCTATTGAATGGGAAAAGATCCATAATTTGTCTCAGTATATCAAAATGGTCTACCCCACCAAAACAATCCTAACCATAATTGTCATGAAGTCCTGATCCATTTGGGTCTCCAGCTGTCTGCCTGCAGAGCTACAGAGAAGCTCGGCATCTGGAAGCCTTTACCTGCTTTGATTCCCTTTCCAGGCTGCTGGGGCTCTGAAGTTGCCAGGCTTCCTGCTGCAGGGTTGGGCCCCAGCTCTCAGGACAATCTGGCAGAGAACTGGTCAGGAAACACTCGGTGAAAGCTCCTATCCTTTGACAAGAAAAGACTTTCTTTTTCTTATTTGACCTGTGCAGGCTAGCCTGCGAGAAAGAGCAGTGGCAGCTTGACCAGAACATAGCTGCTTAAGGGATATCTGGTAGAAACAGCTGTGTTTTTACAAGCAACACTTGTTATCACATTTGGTTACAGGTAGCATTAATACATCTTGAAAAGATGTTTCTGCTGGCACTTCTCCCTGGCACAGAGGAAGGTAAGGGCCCATCCCTTTCGTGGCACCCAAACACTGCTGCCAGCTGTGACTGCTGTCAGTAGAGAAAACTAAAACCAAGCCTACACAGATAAATCACCTTCTTTTCCCTTAAACAACAGTAAGCCCCAGCTCTCATTTTATTGCAATGGAGAAATTTATTCTGGGGCTTTTGGGGACAAATTGGCTTACATATATTGTCAATCAGTTATTCAGCTTTTGTCCTGTCCTTGGCATAACCCAGAGAACTAATATTTCATGAGAACAGGTCGGAGCTATCGCTCTCTTTCAGCTTTCTCCCTGCTGCATTGCCAAGAACTAGGCCTGCAATTGCATCTGCTGTAAACACATACAACTGATACAAATCATCTCAGATTTCTTGAGCTGCCTCGAGGCGAGACAACGTGTCTGTACATCAGCCAGCCCTCCTCTGCAAGTACCCTGCTGCACGAAAAGCAAGGGGTCCCCTCCCAGACAGACGGAAGGGTAGGAGGTGCTGCTCACGTGCAAGAGCAGCCTTAATGCCTTCATTTACTGCTGGCAGAGCAGGGACAGAAGCCAAGATTGAGAGCTTCCATCCAACAACACATCCCCCCGCAGGGTGAAAGTGCAGGGAGGGAGTGGCAGCTCTGCAAGTGGCATCTCTGCAGAAGGCTTTGCTCTCCGACTGTCGCCGGCTGTGGATTCCTGCTGGCATGGCACAGCACTGTGTGGCACTGCTGCACACGTGTGCTGTGACAGTTTGCTCAGAGACAACGCTTAAATGTAATGATGAGAAGTTCTCCAGACAGCTGCTTAATCTAGGCTGTAGATGTCCACTTTTTATGTGGGTAGGTAGTAGCAGGACAAGGAGGAACTGTTTTAAACTGAAAGAGGAGAGATTTAGATTAGATGTGGGGGAAGGTTTTGACTCAATGGGTGGTGAGGCTATGGCACAGCTGCCCAGAGAAGCTGTGGTGCCCCATCCCTGGAGGTGTTCAAGCCCAGGTTGGATGGAGCCCTGGGCAGCTGAGCTGGTGGGGGGCAGCCCTGCCGACAGCATGGGCTGGGGCTGGGTGGGCTGTGAGGTCCCTTCCAACCCAAACCATTCTGTGTTTCTGTGATTATGTGTGCCTGTGTCTCATCTCTTAGTCCTCACTCTTGGCAAAGACCAGATAATCCCGTGGAAGTCTGAGGAGCAGAAGACTGTAGGCTCAGTGTGTGTTGTGGACTTCCAAATGCTTCTTGATTCATTTCAAGTAAATCACTGTCTGTGCTGTGACAGAAGCTTATCTACAGTCTGTATCTGTAGATTACAAGCACTATCATTTCAGTCTGAAGACGAGGCTCAGACGAGGATCAGAAACAGTTGCTAAGCGGAGGATGAGGGTTTAAATAAAGTCTGATTTTCAGAAGTGAGGTCAATCTCTGTCTCTTTAGCTGTTTTCCACATTTCGTACCACTTTTGGAAAGTGTGTCTTATTTCACAAATGCTCTGGAAGAGAAGCACCTTGTCTAGTGCAGCTCATGCAAATGACTTGGCTTTGGCACAAAGTATATTCTCAGCTATTTAATCAGCTCTTGGTTCCAGGGGCTGTTCTGAGATGACAAAGTAGCATCTCTCTGATATTTTTTTGGTTCTTTGGAAACTTCAAGGAACGAGAAGCTGTACAAATCACTTAGATCAAATCCAAAACACGTGAGACAGATTCTGTCCTGTCAGTTCACAGACATCTGCTGTGGGGGAGTCCCAGAGCTTTGGACACCATCATCACAGATAGAGAAATGATGTCGCACCATCACAATGTGGGACTGGAGATGCCCCTCCATATGGGGCTTTGGTGGACGGGCTCCCACTTCTGCCCACTCCCCAGGGAGAACTCATGTGGCAGATTTTTGGGTTTTTCACTCTGGAGCAGCTTGCCAACTTCAGGGTATTTGGCCACATTTGAGAAAGTCTTGATTTTCCTGTGGCGGGTGTATATGTCTTAAAGGTGGTTGTTAGCACAGTGGTTATCGTTCCAACAATTATAAAATAAAGATACACAGCTGGAGGATTCTTTCCCATCTTTTACACCTGCCAAATTCACAATTCCTTATTGCCCTTTTCACAGTCAGTAACATCAAAATTGAAATAATACACAGTGGGCTGAGGGTGCAGAAAAAGATGTAGTTAGATACCCATGGAAGGGGGTAGAAATGATTGCGAAGAATAAGCTTTTCCTACCTTTGGATTTTATCTCTTTTGAAATGTAATACAAGCATAGAGTTCATTCTATAATATCACACAACTGAGGAAATTCTCCACAGGCATTTTTTCTTTTCTTTTTTTTTTTTTCTCTCAGAAATTTATATATATTTTCCCACTAAGATTTCATTTTTGTTCCTGTGTTTTCATGCACTGGTTTATTATCTGCTGCTCTAGAAAAAAAGCAGATTCCTTGATTCAGGGCTTCAAAGGTACTTGAGGAATAAATGTGCCTCAAGGCTCTTCTGTTTTTACATGTAATGCTTTTATAGTTCTAATGAATTAAGAATAAGCAAATCAAACCCCCAAATAATCCTCATAAATTAGAGGTGACATCACTCAAAATTAAGAGAAAAAGCATTTTAGAGAAAGAAATTACCCACCTTTCTGCATAAAGTAACTCTTACAAAGTCACTCATCTCTTAGCTCACATAGCTTTCTTATAAGAATACGCATTTCAAAGAGATGTTTCTGAATGTCTGTTCTCCTTCACTGCACTCACAGGTTTCACAGCAAACTCTCAGGATCTGCCAAAATGTGTACTAGCATATTTCCCTTACCTGCCGGATTTGGAGGCTCTTTAGTCGGGGACATTTTAAAATTTAAGCCTAGTTCAAAAGAGATAGACATTTAAAAAGGAAGAATTTTAAAGTGAAGTGCCTTCCCAAGCTCTTAAAGTTTTCAGGTGTAAATCTGCTTGCATTTTCTAGATCTCCTTTATTGTTTTTTGGCAAAACTTCAATGCAAAAGGGGCCAAGATAGTAACTATATGCAAACTCTGACTACAGGAAGAAGCAATGTTAGAAAGTCACTTAACAATACACATCTGCCTACAGTCACGATACCTTCAACTGATTCACTAAGCAGTGACTCCCACTTCCTCCTAAGAAGTCGTATTTAAGAATTTCACCATGGCTGTATGTTTGTGAAGCGTGTAATGGAGTGCTGCTCCTTCAGCAGTGTTTATACAGTGTTCCACATGAAAAAAAATTGAGAGCATCAGTGAAACTTCAGCATTTCATGTTTTCCACATGGCATCTCCCCCTCATCCTATTGGAGATTCTAGAGAAGTTTAAGGATTTCAGTCCAAATATTCTAAAAGTCTGGTAGCTGTAATAAGTTGAATCTCTGTGACTTATTTTACACTTACATTCTGGACGTTGCTACTGTTTGGAGCCCAGCTAGAACTGTGGTACATATGTACTGAATGCAGATATAGACAGCAAGCCCAGTGCTTCTGGGACATTATACTAGCTTCACTATACTTTTATTCTCACAGGCAGCAGATTTGGACATGTTAGAAGAGAACTGATGGACCTGCTTAGAATGCTGCCTCTAACATGTTCTGAGAGCATCCTCAAGGTAGTTAGTTCCCAGGGAGTTTGGTGTTTCCCCCAAAAGGGCTGGACTGACTTATGATGAGCTCTGCATGCAAGGATTACTTCCTAAGCAGATGCTAGCTGCTCTTTTAGAAGACCAGGTTCTAGAGCCTTCCTCCAGGCATAGGGTGCTTGCAGATGGGCTGTGGTGTAGTGGTGGAGGCCAAGAGGAAAAGCATGACTTATGGGAATCCAAGTAGTAGAAGTGATGCGGTACCATGAAAGGGAGCCAAGTCCTAATGTGGCATTCATGGATCAATATGTGGTATGTCACATTTGTTGTTGAAAGATAGAAACTCAGTGAGATAAATATCCAAAATGACTGCAAGCATGATATATTTCGTGGATGAATCCTTTTTGGCATAAGCCCTGTCAAAATTGTCTGCTCCTGCCCAAGTGCTGAATAGATGCTCTGGCATTAGTATCCTTAAAAGGTGCATGCTTTCTAACGGATATGGTTACAGGATTCTAATCCAAACCTATAAATACTGAAAGGAATGACAGTAAACCTAGCTTGACTTTAGAAAATCAGATTTATTTTTAAATAAGACATTAAAAGTGTGTAGCATCCATGACGGTGCAGAAGATGTCTGAATTTTGTGAGTAACTGTTTGCTGTAGCGATTCAGACATATAATACCTCAAACATATGCTCATCCCCTTGCTGCACCAGGGACAGTAATGACCAGAATCCAGGACCAGTTCTATCAGAAAACAAAAACACAGTAACAGGGAAGTGAACAAATGTGAAGACACTTAAAAACAACTTCACTATCACATGTGCTACTACTATACAATACAGTCAAAGTGTGTAGAATTATTTACTGTCAGGTGTCTGAATATTTACAAAATCCGAATTTGTCAGTTTATTTAATATAAGCTTTTATAATGAGAAAAAGTTAAAAAAAAAAAACCTGCTGTGTGCAAAATCTTTGTTATTTTATCTTCTATGCTTGATCTAGATGTTAATCTAACTTGCGTGGTTTTCATGAGGATATTAACTGTCGTTGGAATCAGTGTTATGATATAGGTACTAAACTGAGTCACCAGAAATAAAATCTGAAGCCTTAAATAGTGGTGCTAGGCTCTCTTTTAGACTTTTTCTTTGATAAAAAGTACCCAGATTGTTCTACTCTACAGTAAAGTATTAGGAGCTATTAGGATCTTTATTTACACTGGGGAACAGAAGGTATGTGAACTGGTAATAACGAGGAAATGTCCTTGACAGAGTAAACTGTCAAATATAATGACATTTGATCAGTTTAAAAAAGAGAAGAGATGAAGCAGAAAAGTCTTAGGGTAGCTCAGAACCATACTTAAGCTTCTTTCTTAGTGGATTTGCTGAAATTCAAGCCACTCTGGACTCCAGATTACATTATGTTTTCTTTCTTGCATGCAACACATATGAGGGCTGCTCTGAAAGTAGTTATTTATTATGTTGGCCCACGATAACAGAGGTGGATATTGAACCTTGGCTGGGGAGCAGGTAAGAGGAGCTGAGCTACTGAGTTAACTATGCACATCATTAAGCAGGTAACATTTCAGGTATCTAATTGGATCCTGAGAGGGATTTTCTTGAGAAATATATGAATCTCTCTAACTTTTTATGGCAATTATTAGCTGACATTTCACTGTGGATACTCTTTTGCACTGTGTATGTATGAGGGCTGCTCTGAAAGCAATGTCCTCTATGTTACGATATTGGCCCATGACATCAGAGGCGGATGTTGGTGGTTTGGCAGTAGAGGCTGAGCCTTCCCACCAATATTCCATCACAGGTTGTTGTGTGACAGTTGGCAGCAGAGGGGCACTCTGACACAATGTGTCTGACATGGAAGTGCAGATGAAGCAAAGGTATGTCAATGAATTCCTCCATAAGGAAAAAATGGTACCCGTTGACATTCATTGATGCTTGTTGAACATTCATGAAGACCAAACTGTGGACGTGAGCACTGGATGTTGAAAAATAGCTTTCATAGCTATGAATTTTCTGTATCAAATAATGTTATTGTGCTCTTTGCATCTGTTGTAGTTTCCATGGAAGTAAATAGAAAGCGTTATTTTTGGAGAGACCTGTGTACAATTTTCCTTTTTCCAGAGGACAAGTAAGCTGTCATTTATCCAAGGGGATGACGTCTGTTTGCACAACAATATTATAGCAGTGGTTAAAGCGGCTAGAATAAGACCAGTGTTCTCAAAGCAGTTTTATATATATATACAGCCCTCAAAATGGTGTTTTTGGGGAGTGTACTGAAAAAATGTGCAATGTTTTTTTTATTTACTGTATACTCAGTGGCAAGCCAGGCCATCCCAGCGGACTTATCTTGAGAAACAGCGTGCTGTAGATTCACCTGCTGCAGTGATCTCCTGAAACTAGTCCAGAATAGGACAAAAATACACAAACCACATTTAGGTCACAGCTGACTGTGTTTGCATTGCACCTTGCTACATACTGATCAGCGTGATGCATTTTCCTGTGGATTTAGCAGATCCTTGCTAAGGAAGGATAGGTTAAGGTGAACAGTGTTTCTGGCCATTAGAAGAGCAGCCTTACAGTAAACAGAGAAGATCTGAAATAGATTCATGAGAACACTTCCCAACAGTATTTTTGAGACAAGGTGAGAGTAATTCTGAAATTTGTTATTCAAGCCTGTGATTAAAGTCTCCAGTGTTGCTTTTGGTATCTTTGGTACCCTTATTGGTACATGCAAAGGAGGATTAAACAAACTTGGTCAAGTGTGCTTGTTCCATGTACAGCTACTGCTTTTATCTTACATTTCCTGTAGAGGAAGAAGTTTTATTTATTTATTTATGTTACTCCGGATATATGATTTGGCTTTGGGGAAGAGCAAGGAGAAATACGGTGTTTTCCTTTCTTTGGAGGACTGTAAACCAGACACACATAGCAAAGAGATATTTCATGAGCATTTGCTCTTGGTGATAGTAAGATATCTATCCTATGGCCAGTTAATATGCTAAGAGTTAAACCAATTGTGTGACTGGATACTGAAGGGATGCCCTCACTGTTCTACAAACGGGGACCTTTGATTTGTGTTTTTTGCCTTCTGTAATGTGATACACGGTCCAATTTCTCAATATTTCCCCCACAATATTTTCTGTTCTCTCTTAGGTGCTAGGCTTTTCTTTTTTCCCTTTGTGAGATTACGGTCATTGTACAAACTGTTTGAGGACTGTTATAATAGTGTCACGGAAAGTTTGATATCTTTTAGTGTGGGAGTACCTGTTGATCAAGGCAGTCTCTTACTGTTCCTTATAGCAAGGCAAAGATTGCAAACAGAGTTAGGGCCATCATTGTTGGAACAGAAGAAATTAAAGGGTCATGAGCCTTAAAACATTCCCACTTTTGGATACTGCTCCTGAATGGGCAGGGATTCAGGTACTGTATTTAACCAGATATTCATCTTTATTTAAAGTACAGACCATTGTCAGCTGCAGTTTTCCATTTTGGTTTCTAAAATCTATAGTTACAGTTATGCCTTAATTCAAAGGCCTGAGCTAAAAACCTTTGATCTATGAGTTTCTCAGTGGGGTTATCAAAGCAGTGCTTCATAGTCTGGGCTGGTCCGCTCATTTTTGGAAGGCTGTAACGTGTTTGTTTAGATTAATGATATAAGGTCATTGAGATTACTCATGTTCAAACTAGACATATAGCTGGATTCAAGCTTCTTGCATCAAAGAATTTGAGGCTTGCTTACCTAACAGGCTGCCAGCTTCATTTTATGGAGATATTTAGGCTGTTGGTCACTTGGCAAAAAATACAAGGAACTGGTTTCAGGACAATACTTATGAAAATTCTGGCTCTGAAGTCACTTTCAGCTTTAGTCCAAAAAAGCTGGGTTTTGGTCCTTAAAACTGAAAAGTGGATCTTTGCTTCTATTCAGAGGAGTATGAAAAACTACAAAACAACAGGAGATATTTTCAGCTAAATGATTTGAAGTTCATAATGGGAGGTAGTTTATTTTTCTTTGGTTCTATTGACTATGTATTTTAGATGTGTTTTATATAGACATACTAGTTATATAAAATATAAATATCTTGATAATTGCATGTATATGTAGATGTGTATGTACTACCCATCTGTTTCATATAACAGACTATATAATAATTCTAGATAGGCCTAAAGTTATAATTATAGAAGCCGTGGTTCAGAATAGTCTGAAATATTGAACTATTGATGCTAGTATTGTGTCTACTTCTTCATTATCAAAAATATTGAAGATAATATAGAATGATGCCAACCAGTCAGGCTGCACGTGTAAATATTGCTTCCTAATTCACCAAGTTTGATGAAAACAGCAGCTATCATTGATGAAATCGTCCAATAAATGCATTCTCTTTCTGACTAATTTTGTGATGAGCAGTAGTTCTCCACTGCCCTTCCCACCAATGCCTTCAAGAGCACTCCTACACACAGAAACATAATTTTAATAGGGAAATTTCATTGCCTTCTGATGAAAATGCTCATCAGCCAGTTCCCCTGCACTTTGTGTAAACTGTCCAGTATGTGTCAAACCAGCGCTCTATACTTAGATTCATTACAGGACATGGCCCAGAGAATGGGTTAAATATAGATGTTATATATATACACACATATATATCTATTTTATACATATATATCTATTTTATACATATATATGTTTGGAGACATGCCAGAAGATTTGGTATATATAATAACAGCAGGTTACTGTTTACTAACTGCAGCTAGTGTGTGTTAATATGTGCTGGCTTAAGACAGCCAGAGATGCAAGGAAGCCAGATATATTAGTTAGGTATCTTTTCCACAGTCACAACCTCTGTCTGAGGTGTAAAGAAGGTCATAAAAGTAGCTGATGGTCCTACACCTGCTGGGAATTTGTCCACACGAGTGGAAACCAAGGGGTCTAGTTAAGGCAGCTTTAAATCTGCTTCACAGTTTTGAGGGAGGCTCAAAATGTGTACCTCTGACCCTCATCTTTAAAGAACATAAAATTTATTATCCTTCAGCTGGCGTTTAGCCAGTGTTTGTTTTCTGGATTAATAAATTTTAGCAAAAAAAAAGCAAACGTGTAAAGAATATTTTATTTCCTTGAGTGTGACAAATAAATATGCATATCAAGAAAAATTCCACATAACCTTTTTCTCCAATTTGCAAAAAATAATCTATATGAGAGCTGAAGCTTTAATGTATGCTCATAAAATCTTTCATTTATTTTTTATATAATTATTTGCAGAGGGATGTTGCCATGGCAACTTTTACACAGTGAGATAAATCCATACATATACAGTAATCACGACTCCAAGCACTATCAAATGCAGATAAGTCTGTGTGGACATTTCAGGGTGTGCCAAGTTTTTTTTAAGTAGCTATTGACATGAAAATGATTTCTGTATGCTAAATTGGAGTGAAGACGTTGTTTTTAACCTAATTTCCTTAAGAAGCAACGTTTGGGCAATCATCTTCACAGTCCATCTGTCTACTTGTCCCCTTCTAATATCTTTCAAATCTGCTGGCATAATTTCAGCTACCTTTCACAAAGATGTATTTCATGGAAGTTGTTTGGATAAAGAAGTAAGATATGTCACCCAGGGAAATGTTGCACCATGGGCTTGAAAGTGGTGGTCTTTTGTTGGCCTGTTGTCCAAACTGGTACAGTATGTACTAATTTTTTTACAGCTAAGGGGAAATAAGGCAGAAGAGGTGGAGCTGTGGTTGGGTGGAGGGATGATGACTTGTAGTGGACACCGGCATTGCTGAAAGCAGGATGTGTGAAATTCCTTGTAATGGTGGGAGTATGGTCTTGAAGGACACGAGTGAAACAAGGTATTTGATGATACTAATGCTTAAGAGCAAAGTTTTCTGAATTCTACAACCTAGAGTAGCCTCCAGTTGGGGAACTTTGGGCTTTGCAAAGTGTGAATATTTCTGGACTGTTTCACTCCTGTAACCTGTCTTAACCTGTCTCTTTTTATTAGATGCTTCTAAATGTAAGGAATTACAACGTACATGCAAGTATTAGTAAGCCTGTCATCTGGCAAACCAGCCTGGTGCTTTGATACCCTTTTTGCAAGACATACTCCATCTTAGAACAACCTGGGCTGAAATGGATTTTTACCCATGGACTGAAAGTGATCAAGCTCTAGTAATTTTCACAGCTTTCACCATTCAGTAGGTATAGCAAGAGCTGCCAGAGTCCCACCAGGTTCCTCAGTAGCTCTTGGATTTTGGTATCATGTTTCATATTTGGAAACAAATTACGTTTACACTTGAAAACAGTTAAGACAGGTCCTGTTGACTGAGA
Organism: Perdix hodgsoniae; assembly: GCA_035772895.1. Classification (NCBI taxonomy): domain Eukaryota; kingdom Metazoa; phylum Chordata; class Aves; order Galliformes; family Phasianidae; genus Perdix; species Perdix hodgsoniae. Next base: position 8,320,912 of record JAPSGF010000027.1, on the reverse strand, counting down.
AATGTTATGTAGTGTAGCCATGCATGCATAACATGAGTTATTCCAAAGTGGCAGTATGGAGGTAAAGAAACACAGTTTTGGTGTGCTTAGTTTTGGCCAATTCCAATCACAACATTCCAGAGCAAATGAAAAATAAGGTCATTATTTTGCACAATAATGCCTGCAAGTATTCAGTGTTTTTTATATCTATACACTCAACTAACTTCATTACTGAAGGTTGTGACTTCTCTTTTTTCAGTGATTCTGACTCAGCATCTTTAAATGTTATTCCAGATTTAGGTGCCTGAATATAGAAGTTTGATGTCTGTGTTCAAACATTACATTTAAATTTAATTATCGTTTATAATAAAACAGGTCAAAAGCCTTAGAGTAAGTCAGAGAACTGGAAAATAGCTGTAGAATGCTGTTTGTCATTATGGACAGAAGCTTTAATATTATATATATATATTTTTAAAATTTAATTAGCTAAGAGACATAAAGTCTTTTTTTTTACCCCGAATCTAAGTACAACTGTCAGTTTGTACTGCTTATAAGAGATTACAAGGAGATAAAATACTAAAAAGAAGAATTAAGATTTTCAGTACTTCCAGGAAAATAGTTCTCAGAAACTCCTGTTCAGTTTGTATGTCAGAAGACATGTGTTTGTTCCATCAGAAGACAAGATAAAAGACTGGCTCTACCTTAATAACTCAGGTGAATTCAGTGTGTGCTTTTCTTTTATTTGTGTGTAGATTAGACCAAGGGAGATAAGTGTTACAGAGAAAGAAGCCCTGAAAGATGATGGAGAAATCTAGGTTTTGTGTTCTATTTTTATTTATTTGTTTGTTTTTCATTGTAACCTACCCTCTCTACTCTTTAAGTTCTGCCTTACCTCAATCACATCTCTCTCTTCTCGTCTAAAAGAATCTTGGCAGTCAAAGATGAGAGATTCATGCACTGCATGATTTTTTCAATAAAATTTTCAACATTCAAATGGAATTAAATAAAACATTTTCCAAGAGTATGAACTAATCCAAACAGACAAACAGCAATGTGAGAGATTTGCAGGCAGTGCAAAAATAGCCAATGAAACCAGTCAGTCAAAGCTGCCAAGAAGCCAGATGCTGTGAGGGGAAGAGCATTTTTCAGAGCTTTCAGTCAGGGCCATGTGATTTCCAGCTGAGGAAAAGAAGACACCTCTGACAGTATTTATTAGTTAAAATTGGTGACAATGTGTTTAATTTCATAATAACTTTTTTAAAGTTTAATGTCAAGATAAGAATCATTAAAAACTCTTATGATGCCTGGGCTTGATTTTGTGGCCTCATCCTAATTGTCTCCTGTTTATGTTACCAAACCATCATACATGTGATCATTATTCATTATTTAGACACTCATTGATCAAGAGAGAGTGAGGACAGAAGTAGAAAGGATTTTGGACATTAAGCTATAGGCACTTCAGCAAGCTTCTCCTTGCAGCTCTTCCACAGCTTGTTGGTGCACTGCCTGGCTCGAGCTAGTTCTGATAGTTCATTTTCATAAGTGCCACCTTCACTTACTGCTTTGTCTAAAACAAAGCAGGATTCATAATCAGTAAGTGGAAAGCATCTTGTATATGAATATTTTCATTCCTCTTTATATACAACATGTGAATGGACAAATATAATTAATATTTTGACATGAGATTTGTGCAAAATATTTGCAACAATGTACAAGAGCAGATGATTTTAATCTGTTTTCTGAAGTAACTATAATTATAATCATGCTATCTTTGATTTCATGTATTGCTTGCGCCATTGAGAATGTCATAGAACTCAAGAGAAGTGAACAATGAAAGAAGAAAAGTGGAAAGAAGATGGAACTACTTGTTTGTTCTCACAGACATAACACCTCATTAAATTTGCTTGCTACGTAAGGGGCCTGCCTCCTTAGTAATATTTCTGAGGGTGATCGTGGGGATTCTAAATCAGAGGACACCATTTTGATACACAACAAGTCTGCTGGAAAACAGTACTGCTTCAGGAAAGGGAAATATTGTACTAGAGCAGTGATCTTTCTGAAAGTGTCAACAGAAGTAGTAAACGCCTCTCCTCTCCTCTCCTCTCCTCTCCTCTCCTCTCCTCTCCTCTCCTCTCCTCTCCTCTCCTCTCCTCTCCTCTCCTCTCCTCTCCTCTCCTCTCCTCTCCCGAAATGCTCATTAGGAAAAGTAAGTGTAATCTTTAAGAAGCAAAGGAGAAAATCCTTTCTCAGAAGAAAGTATCTTCCTTCAGAGATGATTGATGTGGAGATAAGAATAAACTGGGACCTATATGATGTAAATGAAACACAGAAAGTGATGAAAAACAGTTAATTCATATGAGAAAATTAAATTTTACATAGTGATGGAAAATAGTAGGACATTCACCTCAATTCAGAACTTCAACTCAACCTCATAGTCATGCGCTGCTTCAAACAAGGAGTGGCCAGCATGATGAGAGGGGAGATTGTCCCTCTTGTGAGGTCTTATCTGGAGTACTGTGCCCAGCTCTGCACTTCTGAAGTGGATCCATGGGAGAGAAACAGACATGGTCAGAGGGCTGGAGCATCTACCTTAAAAAGACAGGCTGAAGGAATTGGGCTTGTTCATCCTGGAGAAGAGAGGGCTCCTCTTTGCGACCTTCCAGTACTTAGAAGGATCTTGTGAACAGCAAGAAAGCTGACTTTTTACATGTTCTGATTGTGATAGTACAAAGAGGAATGGCTTAAAACTAAAGGAGGGGAGATTTAGGTTACATGTTGAGGACTTTTTTCACTGACTGGGCAGTGAGGTGCTGGCACAGCTGCCCAGAGAAGCTGTAGTGCCCCATCCCTGGAGGTGCTCAAGGCCAGGTTGGATGGGGCCCTGGGCAGCCTAAGCTGGTGGGGGGTAGCCCTGCTCATGGCAGGGGTGAAGCTGGGTGGGCTGTGAGGTCTTTTCCAGCCCAAACTATTCTGTGATTCTATGTTTCTATGAAATAACAAATGTAAGGAAATGGATTTTGTTTTTTTATCTGCCTCCCCACAACCTACACAATTTCCAGTACTAGAAACCTTCGACTTCTCTCTCCAGAAGAAACCCAAAGGCAGCACATGCTGGAATCACCATGGTGGCATGCTACTGCAAAATGGTAACCTTAATTGCTATATTCTGTCAGTTAAATTACCAAATTAGGTATCGATAGCATCATATATTTGGTCATTATGGTATTTTCTGATCTTTTATCTAACCAGTTGCTGTAGCTATAGGTCTCTCTGGAAGTCTTTCACGTCACTATCATGACTGCTGAAACATACCACCCACCTCACTCTGCTGGCATCCAAGCAATGTGACAAGCCATGTTCCATTTTGAACATGCAGATTTTTAGGAGCACAGCGTGCAGGCTCTTGTTCGTCACTGGAAAAAGTGCATAGCTAATGGTGGTGATTGTGTTGAAAAATAGTGTTTTGTAGCTGAGAATTAATATCAAACAGCATTACTGTGCTCTTTGTATCCATTGTAATTTCCATGGATATAAATAAGAGACGTTATTTTGGAGTGATTATGTAATATAGGGATCTTACTGCCAGGCAGAGATCTGGCTGAATGCTATTACATGGGGCACTAACTGCTGCAAGTCACAATGAATCTCAGATGGTTTCAGTTCATCATTAAATTTGTATGTCTGAAAGAAACTCTGTTGGTTCACCTGGTGCAATCCCTCAGCCACAAGGCACATCAGTGACACTCATCTATGTTCTTTAAGAATATTGTCCTTCCCAAAACAACTCAGTTCATTTCTTCCTCATTCCTAGAAAAGATTTTGTATAACATTACTTCCATCTTCCTGCTGTTTAACTCCATTACTTCTTGTATTATCCACTATGGTCATGGAGCACAGGTTCTTCTCTTTGCCCTTTCTGTAACCCTTTTCCATCTTTGAAAATTGTTTTCACTTTTTCCCTCAGGCTCCTCTTTGTAAGCTGAAATGCCTTAAGTTCAGATTTTTGTTGTAAGTCATGAATCATTTCCATTTGTCTTGACAAAACTGAAAAAGACCATTAGATGCAGCAGCTTGGAGCAAGTTCATTTCAAACAAAGGATTATTTCAGTGTTTTCACAGTAGTTTTGTCTTTTTGTGTGTATGTTAATGTTATGAGTAATTTATGAATTGCTTTCCAGATATGAGATGGAAATAAACACAACAATATCTCATTTTCACATAGAAATTAAATTCTAGAATCCAGTTGACACTAGTTACTGATTTGCCTCCCTGGGTTTGGAGGTAAGAGCGTGATGTACATGTATGTGCAGGTTGTTAGGCTAAAACTGAAAGATGGAACAAATGACTGAAATGCAAAACATCTGTTTTGTTGATTGATACTTTAATAGACAGGTTATTATAGATTAAATGCCAAATCTGTTTTAGAGGAGTATTCTTCATGTGGAATTCATCTACACCCATACCTTTGTTATGCATACATTGGCAGCACAATCTGAAGACCTTGTCTTGTAGCTCCCCGGGGTTCCGATTACCTTTGTATCTGGGTGAGGACCTTGACCTGGGTCAACTGTTCATTTCAGTGATTGTGTTCCTAAGCTTGAGTTCTGGCTATTCTGATCCTACTGTTTCAGTTTCATGATTGGCATATAAATTTGTATTGCTGCTGACAGGGCCTCTTCTGCTTCTATGAATCTGAATTTTGATCCTACTCATCTTCTTTTTTTTCTTAGCATTTAGCACCAGTGGTAGAGGGAGAAACATTGTATATCTTTTGACTGTGATCCAATATAATGCCTTCCGGGAAGCTAAGCTGGCCAGAAATTAATCATTTGCTGATGTTGTTAAGTTAGTCTTTAGGTCTGCAGATATAACTCAAGCTCACAAGTGAGAAGTGATGAGGACATATAACTGGAAATGGGATGGAGCAGAAATATCTTTTCTGGTGGAAGCCGAGACTTAGGTTGTTTTATGACTTTTACATTAACAGTTAGCTCTACAATTTATTCTTTTGCATTTTTGCCTCTTGTTGTGTCTGGTCCCTTGCAGAATCATTCCTGTATGCAATACATCTGAAGATCATCTGAAAATTCAGGTAGTTCTCTGAAGCATTTTGGCAGTGTTGGAAAGTACTAGAACAGTCCAAAAAGGGAATGAGATAGTGGTACAGGCCAGCTTTCCTTCTTTGAGCCTTCATTTGTTGATCGAGAATGAAGCCAAGTCCAGAACTTTACAGACACCAACGTCAAGGTAAGACTTTGTTTCAATCCCCTGTACGGATATGATCATGCTAGTGTAAGGAGGATCACATTGAGATACCCTAAATCTCTACATTTTTATTTGCTGCCTTTTTTTCTGATTTTTCTTCACTTCCCACCTTTCCATTTATAAAAAATACTTCACATTACTTCATTTCATCCATACTCCTGGACAGCATTTACTTCTTAAGCTCCTCAGTACTCAGCTGCCAACTCATGTGATATCAAATGGTTGGAATAACTGTTCTCATAATAATAGAAACAAGTCCCTGTAGAGTTCTAAACTAAATAGCAACAGGTAAATGTAAATCAGTATCAATGTGCTTAACCAGAGGTGTGCAGAAAGGAGTGTGATTTGAGACTTATTGCTTAAAAAGAATGGCTGAAAGATTTCCTTCAGCAATTTTGATATGCACTTATAATTTCTTTTTAGATGCAAACAAAACTACAGAGTAGTTTTGGGATTCGTCTGATTAAGTGTAAATTTATATATCAGCAGTGGTCAGTGTAGACTTCCTGTATATACTTAATGCAGAGAAATTACCCTGCCCAGAGACCAATTGATAACATCCTTAATTGGATGTCTAAAATGTAGGTTATCTGAGTAGCATCCTTATTTCCTAGAATGGAAACCTGTATCTGCTGGTATAGTTATAGTGGCATTTTACTGTGGTGGTATAAAGGCAGAGAGAGACAAGATAAGACTTTTTAGGAGAAAGAATCCCTTTCATTAGACCAACTAGTGTAGTTGCTAAATTACACCAGATATTGATGTGTGAGATTTTCTTTCAAGTATGAAATAAAACAAGTAGTTTTTAGAACTCCAGAAGAAATGAGGACAGATTGTAATGACCCTTTGTGTTTCTGAAAGACAGGGCTCAGCTTAGAAAGCAAAGGAACGTGAAATCACAGGGCTGTGTAATCCTGTGTCCACTGGGAGCTGTGACACTTACTAAAGGTGCTCTGTGGAGCTGCAGCTAGGCATGCAAAAGCTGCTCCAGACTGTGACTTGGAGAAGTGAAGTCCGTCTGCCTAAGGGGGAATCTGTCCGAAATGCCTCTGCACTCCCCAGTTGCTTGTTAGACAGCAAACCTCCCAAAACATCAAAACAAACATGACTTTGTTGAGTCCATAATCCAAGCTACAATGTAATTTAGGTTTAATAAATGTTTGTCAATTGTTAATGAGATAACAGTTGCTAAATATGAATTATTTAAGACCTGACAAATATGATTTGATGGCTAGCTGGCCAAATTTTCATGGGAACAATTATACAGCTAGTGAATCAGAGCAATCTGTGTGTTTTTGTCCATAGAATTTGGCAAACTGTGGCTCTGTAAACAGCTGTAAAGCCTGCATGTGAAAGAATATTACTTTATGACTTAAGAAATATATTTTAATCTCTATAATTAAATAATCCCACTTCAGCAACTTCTCACTTAAGCAGACTGTGTTTTGTTATATGTATTTTTTTCTGTGTTTTTATTCTGGAGGAAATATGTTCTCAGATGTAAAGAATTTATTTTATAAGAATTAAATATCATAATAAATCTAAGTCAAATGTACTTAAAGCATTTAAGTGCTACTAAAGTAAAAGGCAAATAAAATCTATTTGAAAAGGTGTAATCCCAAATCGTGTTTGTTTTGAGTGCAGTATTTCTTAGATTTTTATCACCATTTTTGCATACTAATGCTTTTAATGGGTTTCAGTAGCATGCCATATACTCATCTGAGAGGCTGAGTATCTTCTACAATGAATCTTTTACATCTGCTAGCTCTGTGATTCCACCACTTGCTACTGAATAATGTATTAAGCTTTTCCAGGCTCTTTCTGTTTGTCAGATGAGAGCTGCAATGGTTTCTTTATGTTCATTTATTTTCTGCGTTTTAGTAGTGTCATACTACAGCCACAATGCTGCCAGTTTTAGGCAACAGAAAAAATAATAATCTATAAATCAGAGTCAGTCTTGCTTTACCTCTCCAGATAAAACTAAGGAAAAGTATCTGGCACATGTATGCTGTTTGTGCACATCTTCTCCCTGTCTACATGGATATAAAATACTAGCTATTATGTGTGGAGAGGTGCTTCACTACCTAAAAAAAAAATAATTTCTGAAGGAGAGGTATCAGATGTTCTTTGCAATGGCACTTCTTGTTCTGTGCTCAAGCCCTCTTGCCTTTATCATAATTTTCAAGCAAGCTTGAATCCAGTGGTTTTTAAGTATTGTAATGGAAATCAATTACGCTCTATAAACTTGCTTTCCTATTAATATTATGCTTTCTATTATGATTTAGAGTGCTAAGGAGAGCACGCAGATGTCCTGTTACCTCAGTGGTTGCAAGTGAGACCATAGATGCAGGTGAGATGTGAGTAAAGCTTATTGGAATTAGAAGCAGCTAGGGTACAGCACAAGAAGCAGTCACTTTATCTCTCAGCATATCTGCATGAATTGGATTACTTGACAGGACTAGCAGAAGTTCAGTTTTGCAGAGCAAAAGCATGGCTGATACACGTGTGAAGGAAGGGGATCTGATTTTTAGCTATAAGGATGGAAAACAAGATTCAGATCTACTGAGTGCTGTAGAGGTGATTACATCTAGTGTTAAAAGTGATCTAAATAGCCACAGACGTATAAGAGAGTACATGACACAGAATGTGGGACAGATTGAGCAGATTAGAGCAGATCCCTGTCATCAGAACATAAGGATCTTAATAGCACTTCATGAGAAATACTTCAATTCAGTGCCCAAAAGAAAAGATATTTCTCAGAGGACAAAGGAGATTTCTCCAGCCACAGATTTAGTGACATCCTTGACAATGTGTGAAAGTATTCCTCTATTCTGTGAACCCAGCTAGAAGACTTAGTGAAATCTCAGTGGCTGAAAAATGACTAGCATCTGGAGATCAAGAAAAGAGATATAGAGGTCTCAAGAGTATCCATACACCCAATGTGTATGTGCATATCATGAGTATATTAAAAGCAAAGCAAAATATTCCATTTTTTTATTTGCTTTTGAGTGCCAAATTTCATGAAGGAGTAATCTCTCTCTCTTTTTTTTTTTTTTTAATTTCCATTTAGAAACTAACATTGTGAAAGAACAGAATTTTCAAATTCTAATCTGAGCAAATGGATGCTGTTTTTTGTAGCTGTTGCATCACACTGCATTAGCGCAGCTAATCAGTAATGATGGCCTCTCTTCAAGGGGACAGAAAGGCCACAATAAACTAGGGTAAAATGTCCTCTTGTGTCTGAAGAAATTTTATAGCTCCAGAATCATTTATCAGTGGTAACTCAGGGCTAATAGCTGTGAAATTTCTAAAGGGAATATTTTGCTTCAACATTTGAATGACCTAAGGTTTGACAGTGTTTCTGTGAGGCTGAATTAAATGTTTTGATATCTGGAGAAAGGATGTAAAACCTTTCCTTAACTCCTGTGCTGCCCTTTCTGTAGATATGTGTTAATGCTGTTAGCTTAATTAGAGATTTTTGGATGTGTAGATTTTCTCTAAATAAAAACAAAACAAAACGAAACAAGCAACCAAACCAAACAAACAGCAATGAAAAAAATCCACAAAAATAAACCCTCACCAACAGTCTATCCATAGTCCCAAGTTTCTGTTGTTTTTTAATGAAAATATCCCAAAGCTTAAAAATATGTATCCAAGGAAACTACCATATGTAGGTCACTGTATAGTCCTGGAAACATGTTTTCTAATTCTGTTGAGTTTAAAAAAAAAAAAATAAAATATATATATATATATATATATATATATACAAAGCCATTCTGCTGATGTATGCTTTCTGGAGATGATAAAAATCTTTTGAGGAAAATTCAAAGGGACCATTTCCAGGAAGATGAAACTAAGCTACCCTGTCTCATGGAATTATCACTAGTCAATTCTTGTTCGTTTGTTTTCAATCAGATCTTGCTGATAAAGTCTACCTCTCTCCTATCAGTTATCTTCTACTCCAGAAGCTGCCCCAGAGAAATCTGGAAGACTGAATAGAAGCGATGATGCAAACCTGTCTGTATAAACACAGTGAAGTCTTAAGAAAAGTAACCATCTTGCCTCTGCTGCTTTCCCTCCCCTTCAGCAAGTAAGAAGCAAGTATGGCTGCAGTAGAGTCTTTCTACCAAAATTTGAAATTGTTACTGTTGGCATCAATATAGGTGTTTTTGGAGTATTTGGACAGTTGGAAGGACAAGTTTTCTGTGTGCTGTTTTTCAAAGTGCTTACATTCACTTTTCTCATTGTTCACAACACTGCAACATCGAACAGACCATTCATATATATTAAGGAGGGCTTTGCATGAAGAATGAAATCCTTTGAACTCTATGTGCTTCTTTTCAGCACGGGATCCATCCTTGGTGGCTCGTGTACTGATCACTAGGAAAATAGAGACAAAAGAACATTAGGGCAAATTAAGGCATTCTGGTGGAAGATAAATTTTGTCTTCTACCACCAGTGAAGATTATATTTTATTCGATGAATACAAATTGTGTTGCTGAAGTAATGTAATTGTGGATCTGCAGGCAGCTCTTTTTTTCTACAAGCTCTGTCTCATTTACAGAAACATAATCCAGGAAGCTAAGGGCTCTAATAAGCATGTATAAAAGTGGGGAGAAAATGAGAAATTATAGTTGTCTACCCAAACTCAGAGCAAGGTATACCAAACTTATTCCTAAAGTTTGGAGATATTCTGCTGCAGAATTTTGCTTGCTGAGTAACAGGTGATCTTTTATTTGGGCAGTGATAGCTTCAGACCTTTGTTAGGTTTCTTAAAAGAACAGTCATCATTGAATTAAAGATATGACAGAAATCAAAGCAAAGCTCTAATAGAAAAAGTCAATACTGTGGAAGCACAAGAAGAAGAAAGTATGAGTACAAAAGAACCACGTTGGAACATGGCAGGGGAATTTTTCTTGATGTGAGCCCAGTTTAATTTGTATGAGATGCTGTCCCCAGAGGTTTTTTCCATTTCCCTGACTTCACTGTAGCATTATACCAAATGGTGACCATGTTAACCCGTTTCAGTTCCTTTGCACATTTCTGAGGAACTGAACTGAGAGCACTCTCATAGCCTAGGGATTTGGTGATCCTAATTAGCTTAATTAAGTGATACTTTTACATGTAGAGCACAGGAAAGAGGACAGCATGTTTGCATCTATTTTTAACTAGAAACCATCTTTCATTTCAAAGCTCTGCGGAAATACACCTCTGACACAATGCTTTTCACTGCTGCTGGCTATTTTTCAGAGAGATCTTTATGACTCCCATGTACTGCAGAATGGGAGTTCAGATGGCTATCCCAGCTGTACAAAAAACCCCATGAAATCCCAACCATTTTAATAAACCAGACAGGAGCACTTTCTTTTCCTGTAATCTACAGAAACATATGCCTCTGCAGGATGAAATTTCAAATGGGATAATAAATAACATGCTTTTATGGGCAATGTGACCAGTATTTTTAATTTCTTTCCTTTTAGGGTGGTCATCTATAGCTCTCTTAATACTAAGTCACACCCAGGGAACCTTGCCCAGCCATTTCCAAGCAAGCCCTTGAGCGAGGATTTTATTATTTGGCTTCCCAATGGAGAACTCAGTGCCCAGAATGAGCTGAAGAACAATAAAAGAAGTTTTTATCGTTACTGATGGAAAAAATGATAAAACAGACCAACTGTTGTTGGTCCTCATAGAAAAAGAATGAGAGAATATGGTTTCTTTTTTACTATATTGGCAATAATTTCACTTTTTGAGAACTTTTGATGACCAGAAAACTAGACTAGAGAAAATTTTAGCTTAGGCTTGAGTATTTAGCCATGTAGACAGGACATAATACAAACCAAATCTAGAGATCAAGTTTACTCTGTGGAAGAGCAGTGTTCCAGGTTTTCTTTTGCATTTACATGTGCTTTATCAAGCATCATTTTGTTTTGCCTACTCCTTGATTCCTGATATGTTATGTTTCTTTTTCAGTTTCTTTCTCTCAACAGATCAGCCCTTTTTTGAAAGTCTTTGACTAAATATTGCCGAAGGTATGGGGCTGACAGTAATTTTTGAGTAGAAATATAAGGAAAGATAACTACAAAATCACATTTGCACTAGATTTGACTAGTTGTAAATTAATTTCTCTTTTTACTTGGACTGGCAGTGGAAGCTTTACAGAGGTATCGCTATCATTTACCATCCACAGCAATTAGGTTGTATTATCTAGGGAAAAGGGTAAACCACAATTCATTATGCTCTAAGACAAAGAACTGGAAGACATTGAATAGAAGAATTTGAGATAAACCCAAAACAGATGTCGGAAGTATAGGCAAAAAGGTATAAGGAAATTCAACCCCCTTAAAAGTGCTGACTAATAGATTCAGTGAAGAATAAGAAACGAAACCTAAACAAAAGTTCAAACACGAACAATGCATGCCAGTAGAAGGAGAAAGGTCCTGAAATGGCAGAAGCTTTTAGTTGACCTGATCTTCACTCTGTTTTAGTCTGGTTTAAGGAGACAGCCTACTAATTTATTTAAATGGATGCTAAAATGAGCAGGGTGGATTAAATGGAAAGTCTCCTTCTCTACTGTTGCATCAGTGGTGCGCTACAAATGTATGCACCATGGATGCAAAATGAGAATTTGAAGCATTTAAGTAAAAATGACTGCTAAAGGTGTAAGACAGTTTAAGGTGGTTCAAAACAGACCCCAAAACAAAAGAATAGCATCCCTTCTGCCTATATGAAGACACAGGCAAAATGCTTTTTAGTTTTTACTATTGCTTATTTTTTTGCTAAGTTTTTTTAAGAAAAGACACAAAAATAAAAGAATGTAACTGTCCAGAGTATTCTGAACATGCTATCTTCTGCTACTTTCTGCTGCTTTCTTTTTTTAGGCATGGACTGTCCTGTTTAAATGTGAATAAGTGCTACATGAGACTGACAGGTGCTCAGAAAATATGATTTTTTCTGGGAATATAACAGACTTAGAGAATTCAGTCTGTTTAGCTTATCAAAAAGAAGACTGAGAGGTGATTTGATTATAGAATATGAGTACTCTCATAGGGAGAAAATACCAAAAGGCTCTTTTGTAGAGTAGAGAAGAGCCTTTGCAAGAATCAGTGCTGGGAGTGAAAGACAGATGAATTCACATTGGCAATAAAACATTTTTTTGAAAGTAAGGCTACCTGAGCACTGGAGCAAAATCCCAACTGGAGATTGGAGCTGAGGCTTCCATTCTTTTATATTTCAACTGACATAGCAGGTTTGTTTGCTGTGTATAATTTAGCAAGTGGGAAGAATAAGGGAAAGAGGGGTGCAATCTACATTGTATTGTAAATTTGTGACCGTAAAGATTAGCTGACCTTTTAATTTAACTGTCAAAATGTGGACCGTGGTGGACCCAGGTGAACATCATGAGGTTCAATAAATGCAAGTGCAAGGTCTTGCACCTGGGTTGTGGCAACTCCTGCTATTAGTACAAGCTAAGGGATGTAAGGCACAGCCCTACCAAGAAAGACGTGAGGGTACTGGTGGATGAGAAGCTGGATGTAAGCCAGCAATGTGCCTTTACAGCCCAGAAATCCAACTGTATCATAAGCTGCATCAACAGAAGCTTGGTTGGCAGGTTGAGGAGGGTGATCCTCCCCCTCTGTGCTAGTGAGGACTCACCCGGAGTACTGCATCCAGATGTGGAGTTCTCAGTACAGGGGAGACGCAGACCTGTTGGAGTCCATCCAGAGGAGGGCCACAAAAATGATCCGAAGGATGGAATGTCTGCCTTACGGGGACAGATGGAGAGAGCTGGGGCTGTTCAGCCTGGAGAAGAGAAGGCTGCATGGAGACCTGAAAGCGGTCTTCTAATACCTAAAGGGTATTAAAAGGTTCTTTCTTATAGAGAAAGAATGGGACAGACTCTTTAGCAGAGTCTGTTGTGATGGGATGAGGGGAAAAATGGTTTCAATCTAAAAGAGGGGATATTTAGATTGGATATAAGAAAGAAGTTTTGTATAATAAGAATGGTGAAACACTGGCACAGGCTGCCCAGAAAGGTAATGGAAGTCCAGTCCTTGCAGACATTCAAAGTAAGATTGGACCACCCTCTGAGCAAGTTGACCTAGCTGTAGGCTCACTGCAGGGGAGTTGGACTAGATGACCTTTAAAAGTCCCTTCCAGCTCAAAAGATTCTATAAGATTTCTGTAAGAAAACCAAAGCCATTTCCCAACTCTTATTTCCATGACTATAAGGTTGAGGTAAAGGGATATGTCCTGTTGTTTTCCATCACTAAGTAAAAATAGTTAATATGAATGAAATTATTTCCATCACTTTCTGTCCTTCATTCACATCAAGTATAGCACAGTTTACTCTTTTCTCTGCACATGTGTCACTGAAGGAAGATGCTTTCCTTTGAGAAAGGATGCACTCCTTTGCTGGTGTTTACAAATCACAATTACTTTTTCCCAGAGAGCTTTTAAAACTCAGGCCACTGGATCTTAAAGACAGAAATATGAAAGCATTTTCCATTAGAATGTCTTGGGATTATTCCTCTTTCCCAAGCAGACTCATTCAAATACCTGCATGTGTCATTCTTGCCTAGTACAAGCAAGAAGAATATTTGTTTAAATTTATGCATGTTACTTCTGATAGGCAAAGAATTTCTTATAACACTAGAACACAACAGCCACACATGACGCTTTGCTCTCTACAGTAGTGCACAGTGCCTAAGGGAGAGGAAAAATTTCTTCATAGATCTGTGTTAGGTTTTATAGTATAATTTACAGGGAGGGAAGGTAATTGGCACAATTATGTCTAGGACTACCACTGTTTCCAGGACCAAAACTGTAACAGAATAGCAGACACTGATTTTGTAGAATAGTAGAATCATAGACCAGCTTATGTTGGAGAAGACCATAAAGATCATCTAGTTCCAATCCCCTGCTATAGGCAGGGCTGCCAACCACTAGATCAAGCTGCCTAGAGCCCGTCCAACCTGGCCTTGACTGCCTCCAGAGATGGGGCATCCACAACCTCTCTGGGCAGGTTGTTCCAACATCTCACCACTCACTGAGTAAGCAGTTTCTTCCTAGCACCTATCTAAATCTCCCCTCTTTTCATTTAAAGCCATTTCTCCTTGTCCTACCTCTATCAGACTGTGTAAAAAGTTGGACCTCCTCCTAATTGTAAGCTTCGCTCAAGTACTGGAAAGCTGCAGTGAGGTCTCCTAGAGCCTTTTCTTTTACAAGCTAAACAATCCTAATTCTCTCAACCTTTCTTCATAGGAGAGATTCTCCAGCCTTTTGATCATCTTCGTGGCCTTCCTCTGGACCTCATCCAGCAGCTCCACATCCCTCCTATACTGGGAGCCCCAGGCTTGCATATAGTACTCCAACTGGGGCTCCACAAGGGCAGAGTAGAGGGAGACAGTAATCTCCCTGCTAGTCACCCATCTTTTGATACTGTTGGCATTCTGGACTGCAAGAGCACATTGCTGGCTCATGTCCAGTTTTTTGTCCATCAGGACCCCTAAGTCTTTCTCTGTAGTGCTGTTCTCAATGAGTTCTTCTCTCAGTCAGTACTCATATCTAGGATTTTTTTTTCCCAAGTGGCACATCTTGCACTTGTCTGGTTAAACCTCACTAGATTCTCTTGCGTCCATCTCCTAAGCATGCCCTCTGGATGGCATCCCTCCCTTCTATTGTATCAACAGCAACACTCAGTTTAGTGTCACCATCAAACATGCTGAGAATACACTCGTTCCCACTAAGTCAGTGATAAGGATGTTGTAGAACACTCGTTCCAAAATGGGGCCCTGAGGGACACCATTCATGACTGGCCTTCACCTGGACAAAGAGCAACACAACCCTCTTTCACAACAACTCTCTTGCTATGACCATCCAACCAATTATTTATCCATCTAATTGTCCAGCCTTCAAATCTGTATCTATTCAATTTAGAAATAAAAATGCGGTGTGGGATCACATCAAAGGACTTGGAAAAATCCAGGTAGATGACTTCAATTGACCTTTCCTAGTCTATTGATGCATCACTCCATAATAGAATCCACCAGATTGGTCAGGTACAATCTGCCGTTGGTGAAGCCATTCTGGCTGTCTCAGGTCACGTCCTCATCTAACATGTGCCTTAACATCTCTTCTAGGAGGGTCCACTCCATGGTCTTCCCGGGAACAGAGGTGAGGTTCATCAGCCTGTAGTTCCCCATGTGTGATGTTTCCTTGTTTCCAGTCACCAGGAACTTTGCCTGACAGCCATGATTTTTCAAATGTGATGAAGAGCAAATTGTCAACCATATCAGCCAGTTCCTTCAAGACCTTGGGTTGCATGCCATCTGGACTGATAAACTTATACATATTCAGCCTCATGGAGTGGTGTCAGACTTGCTCCACTCTTAATACTGGGAGGAATTCTGCTTACTCTGACTCCTGCTTAGAAAGTCAAGGACATGTGAGGCTTGAGAAGACTGACTGGCTGTGAAGACTGAGGCAAAGAACTTAAGAATCTCAGCCTTCTCCATGTGTGAGGAGGCCAGCACTTCCTTTTCATTTATCAGGGGGACTACCTCCTTTGCCTTTCTCTTCTACCCAGTGTATCTAAAGATTCCCTTCTTGTTGTTTTTCACATCCTTTGCCAAGTTCAATTCCATCTACACCTTGACTTTTCTGACTTCGTCTCTGCACATCTGGACAGCAACCCTTTATTCTTCCCAGGCCATCCGTCCTTACTCCCACTGCTTATATTTTTCCGTTTTCCCCCTCATCCTTGCCAGAAGGTCCTTGCCAAGCAATGCTGGTTTTCTGCTTCTTCTGCCCAATTTCTTATTCTGGGAGATGGAGAACTTTTGTGCTCTGAGAAAGGTGTCCTTAAAGTAC
Source organism: Perdix hodgsoniae (assembly GCA_035772895.1). NCBI lineage: Eukaryota > Metazoa > Chordata > Aves > Galliformes > Phasianidae > Perdix > Perdix hodgsoniae. The sequence goes on along the minus strand of JAPSGF010000027.1, from coordinate 8,304,799 downwards.
TGCCAGACCTGTTCCATTTCTTTGTCCCCTAAGGGCAGTTTTCCAGGGGATCTTATCCAACAATTCCTTAAATAGCCTGAAGTTCTCCCTCCTGAAGTTCAGGCTCCTGACTCCACTCTTTGCCAGGTCAGTGTTCCTCTAGATCACAAACTTGACCAGTGCATGGTCAATGCAGCCCAGACTGCCTTTGATCTTAACCTCTTTAATAATCTCTTCTGTGTTAGTGAGCACCAGGCCCAGCAGTGCTTCACATCTGGTGGATGTGTCCAATACCTGAACCATGAAGTTGTCATTGATGCACTCCAGGAGTCTCCTAAATCTCTTCCAGCATGCTGTGTTTTTTACCAGTAGATACCTGGATGACAAGAAGACTTTATCAGCAGGCCCCCCTTGATCAGGTGGCCTGTTGTAGACCATGACCGCCAAATGTCCTTTATTGGTCTGGTCCTTAATAAGCTCTTGTAACTTTTTCTCAGAGGCAGCTCTTTGCAGTCTATCCACTTCTTAACACAGAGGGCAATTGGCCTACCCACTCTTTCCTTGCCTATCCCTTCTAAAAAGCTTGTAGCCTTCAGTCATGGTATTACAGTTATGTGAGTTATCCCATCATGTTTCTGTGATAACAAGAAGATAATAGTTTTCCAATTGCACCACAGTTTCCAACTCCTCCTGCTTATTTTCCATGATGTAGACATTGGTATAAAGGCACTACAGATGGGCTTTTAGCCACATTACCTTCTTGGAGGAGCCCTCCCAAAAACCTTTTGGACAAATATGAGGTTTTCCCCACTTTCTAAAGTGACAGTGTTCCCTGACTCTTCTCTGTTCCTCAGCAGTACATCACCTTCTCCCAAAAAATCTAGTTTAAAGCCCTGGCGATGAGCCTTGTCAGGTTGCTGCCTAGTACATTCTTGCCTGTTCTGATCATTGTGTTCCATTCCACGTCAGCTTCCCCAGTCTATTGAAGGTGTGTCCTAGATCATAGAAGACAAAGCCCTGTGTATAACACCATCCATGATGAAGCCTATGTGAGCTTCATCCAGTTGTGGGCTTTCCATTCATTTGATCAATAAGAAAAACAACGAGGAAAATTTCTATGTCTAAGAGTGATTGTGTTGCATTTTCCAGCTGAAATGCTTCTTACCTCAAAATCATATTCCTCTCAGTGATACTCTGGCTAATGAAATCATATTTATTAGGTTAACCAAGCTCACGATGACTAGACTGGAGTTTCTCAGTATCTCAGTCACAGTCAAAAATTTGAGTGAAAAGACAGGGATCAGTCTAGTGAGCTGCATCTTTGTAAATGGGATTGAGTGATTGATCAGACATATACAGTAGATGTCTATTAATACAGTGAAGCATATGTTACTGTAGGTGGTGGTGGGGAGAATTTGTGATGGGTTGGTGGTTCAGAGCCTAGCTGAATAGAATAATTTGGAGAAAAGGCACAAGGGACAGGTAAGAGAAGAACAGTTTGGGGGATTTAAGTTGATGCTGGGAAAGAAAAGCAATAGATTTCTATCTGTTGGTTTACATGTTTGACTGACATAATGAGAAAACAAGTGGATATAATTCTTTGAGTTGCATGAATGTGCCTGGAATATCTCTCTGCATTGTGATGGAAAGGTCAGAAGGGGATATTTTATGTGTAACAAGCCAAGAAGCATGTCAAATCTCAGAATATAACTGAAAGTTTTCCTCCAAAAGAAAATACATGTGCAAGAAACTGATTATAAAAGGCAAACACTCTGAAGGCTAGTCTACTTTCTTTGAAATAGATACATTGTGTAAGGTTTTGATGAAAAAAAAAAAATTTTTTTCTAGGACTTACATACTCTCCTCAAGCAGTTCTCCAACAGAAACTTACCAGAGTCATAATTCTTTGGTATTCATCACACTTTTTCATGAATACCTGCAATAGGTGCATTAAAGTCTGAGACAGGTGTCTAGATTTTGTGCCTTCGCAGCAGAAAGAAATAAACAGTTACAGGACACAAGCCATTTCCTAAGTGGATAGCTGGAAAAGATCAGATGAATCATAAGCCAAAAGTGCCTATTTCTCTTTATTAAGGGAACTGACAATAATATAGGCTAATAACTTATCCAGATGCTGCTATTTATGTTCTGTTTTCTGAGAACTGTGCTAACAACGTATTAATCAAATTATAGCCACCCTCCAATTATCAGTAAAAGAAATAAGCAGAGAGTATTTTTTGGAACACTCAGATATGAGATTTTTTCTAACTGGAAGTCAGGACCAAAGTGTCAGAGTTGTATGCAAAAAAAGAATGGAGATTCTTCAGAGAGCATATATATATTACAGAGGCTTTCAGAGGGACTGCCAAAAGGCCGATGATGTCCATGTCCTGCTGGGAAATCACAGCAGCAAAAATCTTCCTTTTTTGATGCTGCTGATTATGTTTTGATTTATTTCTTCCTTTGAATAGTGGTTACGGTATTCTACCACGTCCGCATTTTCTTCCAGAATCAAGACAGTTGTAAACATGTGCAAGACTTCACCTGGAAATTGGAACATGCAGTGGTGATATTCCTGGACTGTACCTCCTCCCAGAGGACCCCCACCTTAGAATCAAAGAATCATAGAATGGTCTGAGTTGGAAGGGATCTTTAAGATCATTTAGTTCCAACCTCCTCCTATAGGCAGGGACACCTCCCTCAAGACCAGGTTGCTCAAATCCTCAGGTAGGGTCTCACAAGAGCAGAGTAGAGGGGTATCTCCCTTGACCTGCTGGTCACATTTCTCTTGATGCAACCCAGGATATGGTTGGCCTTCTGGCCTGTGAGTGCACATTGCCAGCTCATGTTGAATCTTTCATCGATCAATACTCCCAAATCCTTCTCCTCAGGGCTGCTCTCAATCCATTCTCCACCAAACCTCTATCTGTGCATGGGATTGTCCAGACCCAGATGCAGGACCTTGCACTTGGCCTTGTTGAACTTCATGAGGTTGACATGGGCCCGCCTCTCAAAGTGGGCCTTTGGAACCCTAGAGTATAGCCACTGCTTTCAGTGTCTCACATGTCACTGAGGAATCAGTGTGGGATCAGGAAACTGGGAGCTGGAAAAGTCACACAAAGCTCCCTGATGAAGCCATCTCTTATGTTGATTATATGAGTGGATTGGTAACAGCCATCAGTCTGAACTCCTAGACATAACTTGCATCACTGAAGCCTTCCTTGGCCCTACAGCTAGAGGCTACAGAAGAGTCATTGCAATTAATGAATATTGTACAGAATAGAATCCTAGAGGTGTTAAGAGATCAGTAAGGCTGTGAGCCCTCACAGAGGAGGTCTCATACAGACCATCTGAACTGACATAAGAAAAAGGGAAATAGCAGTATCTACCCCATAGTCCTGAGAAATCTAAGCTGCTACTCTGTCCCTCCGCAACTTTCCTTTGTACATGAAAGTTTAAGTAGGAACAAAGCATATGGTTAACATTATCTAAGGCTAGCATATCTAGTAGGAGACCTTCAATGGTTCAGACATGGTTTCTATTTGGAGAGACTGCTTTACCTATGAAGGGTATCCCGTGTGCTGTCTACAATATTTCCCTGTGGTGCTTTCTTCACTGTGGTGTTTTCTTTAGCCAGTCTTTTGATTCAGGTGGTAAAGATGGAAATGCTCACATTTTCTCCTCAGGAACCCTACAATCAAGTCTTATAGTGGAGCATAGGCTATAGGGATGATTATGGCACCATCAATCAGACACAAAGTCAAGAGCCCATTAACATGGATAAGTTATTCATTTGCATGGCAGCACAGCTGCACTTACAGAGCCTCAGCAAAGCATTACGTACCACTGCCAGTAACTCAGGCTGAATTTTTCTCCAAATCACAGTTTGAAAGCTGAGATTAGAATTCAGTAATGCTTGGCTTTAATTCCCTGTGATTCAACTACTATACCTGTGGAGGGAATGGAAAAGAAGATGGATAGCAGTGGAAACAATTAGGAAAAAAGGTGAGAAGCATGACAAGACTGCAGTAATAGCCACAAAGAAGTAGACTGATGTAATTTTGTGTCCCTGCAAAAATCCAGGTCTCCCCACTGAAATGAGAAGAAGTGGTTCTGCAGGTATAAGCACAAAATCCTTTACTCAAGCCTCTCATTTGTGTATTCAAACACCATTTCAAATGACCATTACAGTTCAGTGAATGCAATAATGTAGCTTGAACATAAATGGAGTAAGAAGAAAAGCTACATAGACAAATGAAACAAACATGTGGGAGGAGAAGACGCATATGGATAAAAGAGCATATCTCATTTAACCTGAGTAATTCTTAGGACCGTTTGGATGGCATACTGAGGTTCTGTTTATTGGGAAGGGTATATACTCAATTCCTACAGGGTTTGGTACAGCTGACCTTTCTATATAGGATTCAAAGAGAATTGCTAAGCTTGGCACATCTCTAGGCCAAATATCAAATAATGGGCAAGGAGAGAAATCAGGAAAGTATTGTAGCCAAAAGTGAATACACCAGGACAAAGACTTTAGGGAAATTACCCTCTCTATCCTGGCTTTTTGTCTAGCTGAAGTAAGTAATAAAATTGTCTGAATTTTCCTTACAACTGGAGCTATTAAGAGTAAAATTGCTTAACTGGCAAGGATTTTTTGTATGCTTGGATTCGAAGGAAAAAGTCAAACCATACCATTATATGCTGTGGAAATCCATCTTAAAATAAATCTAGACTAGGATCTTATTCTAAGATTTCCAGCTAATATAGCTTCCACTCCAGAATGCAGCAACCCGTTGGTTTTTCAGTGAATTGATAACAGAGGTAGTATATATACACCTCAATATCCCTAAAAATACTTTAAAATTTTCAATTTTCATAATTGAACTTTTTATTCTTGTTGCTAGTCTTGATCAGTTTTCATTTGCAAAAGTGCTTGCAAAACTCTCATGAGACTCAAAAATCACAGTAATTATGTTACAATAATATTTATATATGAATTCAAATGGAATTGAAACTCCCTAAAGAATGGAAATGAAGTTATTCCTTGTTTTTTTGTTTGTTTAAGCACGTTGAGCACCTTATTTACAAACTTTTAAGTAGAAACAGTCATACATTCCTACTGCAGAAAAAAGAGGAGAGGGAGAAGGAGAGGGAGAAGGAAGGGAGGGGAAGGAGAAGGGGAAGGGGAAAAGGAGGAGAGGAGAGGAGAGGAGAGGAGAGGAGAGGAGA